>NNCF01132918.1:118920-163971 GCA_002313205.1 Laupala kohalensis
CTAAGAAAAGTGTATCGAATGAAGTTAATTAATTATTCTTTTCAGTGTAATTGACACACAAAGTACGACATTCTTCTGCAGCGCGGAACTAGATGCATTTGTTCTTTATAAGGAGACCGTGAACACAACAATGGAGGAGACGAATCAGATTCACTTCCATTCTAACTGGCATTCATTCATTCATTCATTCCTTCGTTTGGTGTGAAGCGAGTCTTCGCATAATCGTCCTGTTTTCCACTTTTCACGTAGTTGATAAATTCTGCTTTTAATCGTCGATTTCAAATAGATCTTTCTTTTAAAATAAAAAGGTAAATACAGTTCTGCACTTAGTGAGAGTGTCTCATGTAGACAATAGAATACTTTCAGTCTGACTGTTTCCTAGCATTATACATTGTTTGTGGAAGGAAAAGAACATTGATGAGCAAAAAATAAAAATAAAAAAATGGAGGGGAGGGGAAGAGAAGGATTTTGATTGTGAGTCTGCAATATGCCTGTGCTTGTCAAGTAGCGGACGCTACGAACAAATAATTCTCAATTGTTGTGTGATTAAGGAATCACGGTGTATAGAAACACAGACTTTTGTATAAAAAAGGAAGGCGGCCCCGTAAATTCAATATTAAGTTTCGCATTAAACCCCCTGTGTCTCTCATACAGAATTTTTCCTGGATTACTTCGACGACCCTTTAAGAAACAATAAAGACGTTTCGGATTCATAACAATTTCAGCAAATGTTCCTAGATAAGATAAAAAAGTTAGCTGCGAGTTATAATACATATATAATGTCAATATGTTTGTAATTTAACGCAACAAATTTACATGTACAAGTTATTATCGAACTATACATTATTCTGAGTACAGTGTTTAAAAAATCATAAGAGTTGGAAAAAAACACTAAATTCACGACTTATTGTTACAATAAACACGACCCTAGACAAAGCCTAGAGAACCTGTATAAGAAATCCACCTCTACCCGAAGGAAAACCGGAGCAAAACCCCGGCCTGGACGGGGCTACAGAATTAATGTATTTGTATTTATCATTGAGATTTATGTATATTTGAAAGAGGAGCGTGACAACATGATTAGTATCTAAGGACAACTGAAAACCATCTTAGAACAATCATCACTAGACGTTCAAAACTAAACGTAAGACACAAATTAAAAATTATTTATTTACAATGCTAAACAAACAAAATAAATTAACATTTTTAAAAATTGATACAGTGAGTATTACAACACCTGGATTTCTGTTTTTTACCTCATTTTACGCAAAATTCTTATGAAATATTCTAATTAGAAAAATAGTCAATCTGCTTTAGTATTACATGCTAATATGTGAGTAATTACCAATTACTTCCAAATCCAGAGACAAGGATAATTCACTTCACTCAGAAAGCTTAATTAACAAGGCGCATAGTTTCACTTCTGTAGCAGGTTATGTTCTTGAAAACAATGTTATTCAAAGCTCTCGAATTACAGTGGATTCACTTGTCCTCCTTCCTCCTCACGAAACGCAATCGAACTTTAGGAAGCGGACACATTAGGAAGCTTCAACAAGTCAACAATCATACGAGAGTGAAGACTGTACACAACTGTACTGAGTACTGAGTAGCAACCAATTTTAAGTGTTTTGCTAGTCTTGTCATTCGTCCATATTAACCATTCCAATTGCAACAACCATTGAGAAGAGTGCTTTGAAATTTTTTCTTTGTATATAAAAACTGAAATTTACACGTGATATATTACATTACACGTGATATATTACGAGAGGATGTGTCTCAATGGAGGGATGGAGGAGCGAGCGACTGCCGTTCATTGATCGTCGCTTCGCCCCCTTTCATTCATACAACTCGTGCGCCGCCGACCCCCCCTCCCCTTCTCATCTTCTGGGCTGAGGGATGCGCGCGCATCCCTTCCCTTCCTCCCAATCCCCCCACCGCCACCAAACCACTGACCATCCCTTCAAACTCTCGCTTTCCTCAGTTTCAAGCGCGCACACCCAGAACTACTCCAACCCTCTCCTTTACTTATATAATAAAGTCGTTTAAATTGTATTTTTAATTTCTTGAACAAACAGGCCTATTTACACGTTTCAATATATTTTTAAATATTTTTATTTTGAGTTCGGTACGCATCAAGTGTTTCGTCTACAAGTTTTCAAAATGATAAAATTCCGGGCGAGCGCTGGGTGTTGAGCGGTTACACATTTCATATCGCATCTCTCGCGAGTCCGACAGACTTAACGTCGGACACAAATGTAAGAGTCGTTGCGATATTTCCCTGAACAAGTGCTTCAAATGAACAAAAGTGTTCGTCTCGTTGATAATAATAATTAATGGCGAAAAGAAGAAGCAGTTACAAACTACGTACGGCGATGTGGAAGATAATAATAAACTAATTTAAAAAATATGAAAATAAATATAGATAGCTACTTGTTGTAATACTTAAAGAATATCAACTAATTCTTAAAGTTATTGCCGATGAATCGCAACCATTGCAAATGAATCTTCGAGAACAACGTGGAAAGCGAGTGTAGTTTGTGTGTGTGAAGTGGCGCTTACGTCGTAGTCGGTTGTCCCGCTGCTGCTCATCGATCGCCGGCGCAGCCTCCGTCGCCTAGCAACCCCTCGCCGCGCAGGACAAGGGCACGACGGCTCAAACAGAACGGAATTCTTGGCGTTCGCGAATGGATTGTGCATTTTGCAAGTTTAAAATCTCTTCCAAAGTTATCGTGGCCACTAAACTCGTGTTTCTCTGCTTGGAGGAATTCGACTTAAGAACATGAACGGAAACCGTGATTATTAGTGTGTTTATTAGTCAACAATGTAAATGACTTGGTTGTCCTCGAAGTGGTCTTAGGCAATTTGTAACAGCTGCTCTCTTAACAGTCAACTATTTATATATTTATTTATTCATTGTCAGCCTAACTGGCTTGATGTTGGTATAGAACCTGTACTCCATGTAGCCAGCGCTTTTACTTCTCCATCGTCCGTAAGAGTAATGATAAGGGGGTACCTCCCGTTCTGTTGGCAGGACATCGGTCTTCCTTCTGCGTCGAGGAACGTTAATGTTAAGACCTTCTCGCGTCTTCGTTTGTTGCGCTTTTAACGTATTTCTATACAATAATTAGTCGCTTTTGTGTGACTACTATAAATACTTATTTGGATGCCAATTAATGTTAGGCAGCAATAATTGCATAATTGTGTGAGGTGATGACGTCTCATGCCACGTCCATTTGCTTTTTTTTTTTATTTATTTTTTTATGTTTCGTTTCCATCTATTCTAGTGTCGGATTTTCAATTTGAAATTGATTCGCGAGGAGATATAATATGAGAAGACAAAACAAGATGTAACGGTAAAATACTTTGAATCTTCACTTAATTTAATAGCGGACGTATTTATTTTTATTCGCCTTCCCACTCCCATTGAATTTCAGTTACCAGAAACATCGAGAAAGGGAACAACTCGCGAGGAGGAGCATCTCATGCGAATGCAACAATGTCTTCATTTCAAAGCGAGACTTCTTTGTGTCGTATCGAAGACACAAAGGACAAGACATTTTCCTTCGCAAACGGATTCGAGGAAAGTGAAATATAGAAACAAAAAAATTGTCGTAAAAGCAAAAGTTCCAAACTGCGTCGCGTGAAAATAAACGAAGCGACTGTCCGGAAACATGAAAGGGACTTTCTCATCAAGGGCCCGAGGGCTCCACTGGTGGATTTAATATCTATAAAAGAAATTATTTAATAAAATACGTACTGTTATTCAGTTGTTATTATTATTATTATTATTATTATTATTACGAAATAAATTGTAGATACTCTGCGCTGTAGTCAAAATTCGAGATTAATAAAAACAAAAATCCCTGCGTATGGAAAATCCGCCACCATCCGAAGGAAAGTGCCATCCTGGCAAACCGGGTTTTCCTCCGTTTTTCCTTCGGGTAGAGGCGGATTTCTTATAGAGGTTATCTAGGCTTTGTCTAGGGACGTGTTTATTGTAACAATAAATCGTGAATTTAGTGTTTTTTCAACTCTTATGATTTTTAAACACTCTACTCTGAATAATCTATAGTTCCATAACAACTTTTACATGTAAATTTACAAACATATTTGCGTTAAATTACAAACATATTGACATTATATACGTATTATAACTCGCAGCTAACTTTTTATCTTATCTAAGAACTTTTGAATCCGCCTCTGCCTTAGGAATTGCCCTTGATCGGAATTGATGGAATACGTCCCTTGCTTGCTTCCGGAGAGTAAATTAGTTTATTGTCCTCCACGTGGTCATACGCAGTTTGTACTGTTTTTTGACAATAAATTTATTATTTTTATTATTACAAACACAGGACCGTTCCATCAATTCCGATCAAGGGCTCTAAGGCAGAGGCTAAGGATTGAAACATTTCATCGCACTCCTAAGATAAGAATAAAAGTAATTCGTGTAANGAATGATTATCCATCATATCGGTTTGTTTAATTAGTGTTGTATAACATGACATGACCTACTCGAAATCGTTGTATTAGTGGGTCTTCAGGGAAGGAGTGAGTCCCGAGGGCCTACACCATTTTGTCCACCCTTCGGTCGTTTCGATGCAAAAGATCGCTTGCGACACAAGAAACCCGTCTCCATAGCAACGTCTGGATCCACGCAATTCCGTGAATGCGAACCGGGCTTGTTCTCGGGAAGATTTTTTCATACATTCTTCACGAAACTGTTTTGAATTTAAAGAAAGTTTAGGAATAATACGAGTTTTCTGACCTCCCTTGGTCACCTCTCGTTCTTTTCCATCCCGACGCCATTAGGGCTAGGGTATCTTTCATTTTCCTACCTCGCCCCAGGGGACTTCCATCTAGTAAGTACGCGAACACGGGGCCCCGAGCTGAGTCTGGCATTACTTCCACTTACTTGTGCTAGGCTCCTTCCTTTCTCTTTCCTGACCTCCCTTGGTCACCATCTTGTTCTTTTCGATCCCGACCCTATCAAGGCTAGGGGATCTTTCATTTTCCTCATTCCTCTCATTTTTTGTCCTACCCCTCATTTTTTGTCCCTCCCCTCATTTTAGCCCCCCCTCCATTTGATGTATGTTGTGAGATATATTTTTGGTGTGTTGTAGATCAGGAGGGTTTTTGGTGGGTATATGGTTGAGTCCCACACGCGGGGAGAGTCATGTTAGCTCTCCTTAGTGCGTAACTGCATTTTCCCTACCTGTACATCTTCTTAGGGCTCCAATGACCTTTTATGTCGACATGAGCCGTAAAGCCCCACAAAAAAAAAAAAATCTAAGCGAAGAGTCGTTCAGCAAAACTATTTCATAATGTATGAAATTATCAACTGTAAATAATGTATAACTTCTTCGGAACTTGTACTTGCATGATTGAGTTCACCGTGTTGTACTTGTTCTCCAAAACTCCATATAGCTTTTGCGGAGCCGATGGGGTGAGGTGGGGTGAGGGTGGGGGTGGTAGTGGTGCCATTGCATTCGAAACAACAGTAATTCCTAGTGTTTTGTATTTCGCTTGATAGTGAGGCCATCGATGGAACGTCAACGAATTCATAACGAATGTTTTATCTCTCTTCTTACGCGAGTGAATTCTATTAGGGTTTTTTTTTTTTTTTTAGATCTTTTTGATTTCTATGCAAAAGCGTTCAATCAAATGTCGTGAATATCAGACAATTGAGCAAAATCTTGTTCTTTTTGCACAAAATATGAAGTTTGCGTTAGAAAATTATTTCTGGGAAACGAATTTGGATCTCTCTCTTCGCACCAGGTAATGTTTAAGTTGAAATTCCAATAAACTTCGCAAAGTATGAGGCCTCTACAAAATTACTCACCAGAGGATCTCCACCAACAGACACATCTCCTCGTTATTCAGGATTTTTTCCTTAGAAACGTAGATTTAGAAAATGCCCATTTTTCGAAGGTTTCTTTATCGAAATCGTTACTCCGCGTTTCTGCATTCTACGTAGATGAGAAAGAATACTAAAGAATACAGTTATAGCTTTTCCATGGTTTTATGATTTTTAATCGACGACTTCAAAGGGAGGGCGAAACGTGGTCAGCTTCGAATCGCAAAAAAGTAAACTCTGTTGTTCATCTTTCATTATTTCTTTCTTTATATTCACCAAAAGCGCATTCTTTAAGGAAGGGAAGTCTTGAGTCAATTATCGTTTGAAGAAATGCAAAGTGAAGTATTGATTCCGTCGACGAACCGCTCCCTGCTCATCCGAATCATTTGAAGCGATTCGGTCGTGTCGTCGCCTCTGACGTCATTGAAACTGACAGTCACGTGGTCGGTCGTTTTCAAGACGAATGAATAACTTATTGTCAGTGTACTGCGACTCCTTTNAAACCTGAATTTAATTAATTCTTAACTCGAAAATAATTGTAGGATTTTTCTTTCTTTCTTTTTTTCTAAACTAAAAGTTAGTTTGCTTTGTACACGGAAAGAATTAACTTTCTCTTTTTAAAAAAAAAAGATAACATAGGTTTAAACTCTCTTAGTCCCAACATAAATGTTTCATGTAAAGATATTTGTAAGGGCTGAAATTCATTCCGTGTTCTGTGGACATAAAATAAAATAAAAAATTAGAAAAATCTTTGTCTTGTCATAATTTGTAATACATTCGTGTAATTCGAAAGTGTTAAACTTATCCAAACATTCGGAACTACCAGTTACGCTCTGAATAATGTTCGGTTAAAAAACCCCTTCTCAATATAGTCACTTTTATTCTTTATTTTATGTACCTCTTACAATGTCATTAAAATTCGGTAGACTACAACAAATCATGTTGCTGAAATGTAATAAACTTTATGAACTACGGAAAAATATTGTGCATTAGCAACGGGCGTTAAGTAGGATCCCAAGGCTTCAACCAGAAGCGTAGTGTGTTCGGGAAAATAATGCATCGTCTAATAATGAAGCAATAGCCACTACAAACAACAACATCAGCAGCAGAAGCTGTGTGTGATAGGATGTCGTCGCTCGTCCTTCAGGGTTAACGACATACGAAGGCGACAGAAGGTTTTTTTTTCTTAAAGAACACAACGACTGAACGAATTTTATGTTCATATATGCCTCTCTTTCACTTTGTGTCATATACCATATTGTTACGATTAAATTCCTTTGATCCTTTTATTTTTCTAACTGTACGCAACTTTGGCACGGTTGTATACGTTATCTGGGTAACCGCATCCCGACCCGGGTTTTCCTCCGGATAGGTAAGGATTTTCCATGGACGGGAATGTCATTTAAAACTTTTCTTATTATTAATCTCGAATGTTTGCGGCACATTATACCTAAGATTCATTTTGGAATTATACATGGACAACAGTACGTATTTATTAAGTAATTTCTTTTGTAAATATTAAATTCAGCTCTGCCCTCGAACCCTTGATCGGAATTGATGGGATACGTCCCTTGCTTGTTTCCGGAGAGTAACTTAGTTTATTGACCCCCCCCCCCCNATACATACGACGCAGTTTGCGAGTTTTGCCTTTTTTGACAATAAACTTTCTTCAGATTTATTAACTTTGTTTGTCTGAGACCAAAATAGGAGCAATGCGCTTCTCAAATGCCGTCTTCAATTCTTCTTGCGAGAGATTTATACCAGGAATGAGTCGTAACAATAACAATAACAATAACAGAGCCAAAGAGAGAGGGTGACTTCACAATCGATTTTCATTCCAATCGACCAAGTGAATGAAGCGTAACATACGAAGGTGAGAGAAAAGTGATTTATGGTAAAAAGAATTACTTGTAGAAAGCGAGAAGCGTCTGCAGTTCTCGACTTTTATGACAAACTGAATAAAGACATGACTCCAATCACTCAATATGTTAATTCCCCTCTCTTTCATTTTAAGACTTTACGCGTGAGACTTTACGTTCTGAATACCCTTCGACTATATTTTACTCTACTATCATATTTCTATTAAAATATTTTGAACTAACACATACGACTTTAAATCGTCATCAGCTGATTGAAATGCATAAACATTGAAATTGAGATTTATTAACACCTTTTTGACAAAAAAAAAATTTATACAAATTGTACACTATTCGTCTCCCAGGAGAGATGGTCAAGAAGGTTTTCTCAATGAGAACACATGTCATAGATCTATGATCTTTGTTGAACTATGATCAAAGTTCCTGCATTACAGACGTATGTTTGATCATTTGATTTATTTGTCTTACTGACATAAAAATAGGACCGTGTAATACCGGCTTAAAAATATGACGTTTAAAATTCGAGATGTTTCTACTAATTTAATGTGTAACATTTCAGAAATAGTACTTTTTTTTGCGATGTGGTTCCTGGTTTAATGTAGAAACAGTATTATCCCAATCTATCTTCTTTTCCTTCGAACAGGGCTACCTGCATTGCTGGCGATCGCAGACGGACTGCCCCGTGAGTGACCAGCAGTTGGCAGACCTGTTCAGCAACATCGAGGAGATTTACGAGTTCAACAGGTATGAGGAGTCATGAGTTACGAGGCTTCGAGATCGCATTGTCTCGTGTTTCTCTCCTAGAAAAGACAATAGTTGTTCACTGACTAGTCACTCGTCTAGTGAAGGTCTAGCGCTAGCGAAGGTTTTAGCGAAATCACTGAAATATGTGAAATTGGCGAAAGAATAAACATAAACTTAAAGTAACGAAATGTCAAAGAAAATGTTGTGATTTCAACTTGAAACTCGCACCTCAGCGGTCGCCATTTCAAAAACGAAACGCACTTCGTGGCTCCTTGTGGGGGAGCAAGAAAAACACTTATTTTCAAAAAAAAAAAAAAAAAAAAAAACAAGTTTTAAATCACGAAAGTGATGAACTTTCGTTTGTTGTGAATTTTTCCAAGTATTTTTACATCACTTTGAAGCCTTCACAAACACATATTTAACTTTTTCCTCCTCGGAGGCGCGTTGAGGCTTCTTCTTCTTCAGTCGGCCGCCGCCGTGTTTGTACCATGTCTTTGCTACCATGTCTTTGAAATGAGTCAACCGATTATGTGAGTATGAAGGAAATGTAATGTTTTCTATTAAAAAAAAGTGTTTTAATAATCTGATGGCTTCATCTTAACGCCACACAAATCTCTTCATACGAATACATCTTTGTATTTATTTTAAAAAAATTATCTACAAATTATTTGAGTAATAGAAACGCTATTTTTTTAGTAAGTACTCCACAGAAAATTGAAATGTTAGGGATAAGATAAAGTAAAATAATCATTGATTAAAAATATAGCGTTTCTATTACTCAAGTGGAATGACTCAAGTGTGAAGAGACGATCGTGTGCTTCAGTGCTGAGCAATTTCCTTTCGTCGTCAACGTTTCAAAGTTTGTGTTTTGGAAAGAGTTTGATATCGAAGCGAAACCCTTTCGTCGTTACCTGCGATGCTGAACGCAAACGGCAAAAACGTTTCGCATCGTAGCAGTTCAAAGCGATTCAAAGAGAGATTAGATGAACAATTTAACGAGTTTCAGGATCAGTCGTCTTATTTTCCAAACGGCGCCTTCTTTCGACCTAGCAGCTCCCAGAATGACGTCACAGTCCATTTACAGAGAGAATCCTTTTGGTTTTACGCAGAATTAAGAATAAAGATGTACGATACTCAAATAATAGTTCAGGAAGGCAGAATACAAAAGTAGTGGGGAAAATAACTTAATTTTACACGGCCGTAATACTTCGAATGGGAAGAGGAACCTCTGAACGACCAAAGTGTGAAGGAAATTCTGTTTTCCCAGCGTCATGTTCGCTTCTAGTCCTGTCACTCACTTCGCATAGTCAGTTTTTTTATTTTTTTAAATTTATATTCATTATTAAATACCCGCAAATAATGCTAAATGCCTCTCAGCAACTGCGTAGCCATATGTTCGTGTTTGAAATGAAAATGAATAGAGTTCGAAGAGGGTGAAAGACTGAATTGCTCAATTGACATTTACATTTGCGTTTGCGGGTAAAAAGAATCAATTCTGTAAACACATAATATGAAGTTACATAAATATATTTCAAGTAAATAAATATACTTTTGCGTTTGGGCAATAAGTTTATTCACTAGTCACTTCACCTTTTAATAGGGATATCACGCTATCCTCCTCCCCAGAGCTACAGAACCGTGCAGGATAATGCAACACTTGCTGAATTACTAACACCCAGCTCAACCCAGAACAGAAACCTAGAAACTCTACTTACAATACTACATTTATATCTTGCCTAAACGCGAGTACTCACTTTTGTCTTTAGACATGGTGGTAAAAAGTGCGTCCCAGATTTAAAATGCAATGGAACATGTTTGTTGAACGCAGAGGCTTCCTGGAGCGTTTGGAGGCGTGTGGATTGGACCCCGCGTGCGTGGCCCGCTGCTTCGTGCAGCACACGCCCGGTTTCTGCATCTACACGCACTACTGCACGCATTACCCCAGGTGAGGACTCCGCAATTACGCAGCTCACTTCGTATCCAGTATACTATATTGTATTACATGCAGTCCTTTCTATTTGAATATACCGTACTTTTCAGTTCAATATCAGGCAGTTTTATTTATTTATTTTTTATTTTGCAAAAAAGGCGTACATGTGAGCTATGGTATACGCTACATCCACACGCTCAGCAGTTAGTGGTACTCTACAATGCTCCTAAACCTTTGTTTGCGTCTCGTGTAACTGCCTGGGGCTAGTGGGAGAGGTTATGTTGGCATGGGGAATTATTTGAGGTTATGTTGGCATGCGAGTGTGTGCTGAATATGAGTACGTTGTACAGTTTACTTGTGTTCGCTTTTTGCATACACCTAGTTCGTTTGGGTTCACAATTTTTTTATTATGATATGAGATTCGAAGGTAAAACGCTAAATGCGAAATGCATCCATTGCACCGATTGTACGTTACGCGGTTAGCGTCATCAACGTAACGTATAGGAAGCAAAGTGTAAGTACGTTATATGCAAAAAACTCTCTATTAAATACCGAATGACAAATGGCTGCCAGCTTTCAATTTCACTGTAAGAATTTCTTGAATAGCTTCTTCGTAAGACTAGAACATTTTTGTTGTTGTTGTACCCCGATTCCATTCTGCTGCTGCTGCTGCTGCAGGACGGTGGGAGTGTTGACGGAGCTGATGAGACGCGAGAGCGCGTCGCGCGCCTTCAGAGAGCGACAGACGGCGTTGGCGCACGCTCTGCCTCTGGGCTCCTTCCTCTTGAAGCCGGTGCAACGCATCCTCAAGTACCATCTCTTGCTGCAGGTCAGTAGCGTCACGCAATGAATCGCACGACAACTCATTGGCGTCCGTCCCAATTCCAATTGCTGTCCACACTACGCCGACTATTGTGTTCCGGTCATTGGAGGCCAACTGTTGGCTTGCTTATTGGCATCGCGAAAACGCGGTACGGACATAATTGTGAGTTGGCGAAGCAGTAATCCAGTACTCGTGTGGGAAAGCGGAAATACCTGTCGCTGGGAGTCGTGCATTTGAATTACTTGAAAACTTTGATGAAGTATACAAGTGTCATTGTTACAGGTTTTGTGTGCTATAAATTCCTTGTACTTTTCCTACATAATTTTTATTTGCTCGCGTGACGCTCGTTCTCCCCTAAGGATCTATTTACACTACGACTACTGAAAATTCATTTCTGCTTATTATTTAGTAACGAGTACTGGAGTTTGTAAAATTGCCGTGACTTCCAGTAGTGAACGGGTATTTTTTTTTTTGAGAAAGCAAAACGACCTAATCTCAAAAAGACCACTGATTTTTAACGAAGTTTCTGTTTTTGTCTTTTTTGTTTTAACTAAAATTTTTCTCGAATCAAAGGAGTGAGAATCGTAGAAAACTTGTAATAACCGGTTGAGTATATTCGTATCTGAGTGCGAAGGAGAGAGTGAAGGTGAATTTGCTTTTTTCTTTTTCTTTTTTTTTTTTGTTTTTTTTTTTTGGATGATGATGAACCCAACCTTTAATTGTTCATTACGTGGAAGATTGAATCTTCATTTTCGCTTCGAAGTGTTTCATCACGCGACGGGAAAACGTTTCGAAAACTTTTAAATGTGTGTGTGTGTGTGTGTGCGTAGAACATGTTGAAGCAGATGGAGGAAGGGGCCGGAGGGCGAGCGGACGTGGGTCGAGCCTTGTCCTCCATGACGGATCTGGCGCAGCGCATCAACAGCATGAAGCGGAGGCACGAGCACGCCGTCAGGGTGCAAGAGATTCAGAGTCTGCTCTACGGATGGGAGGTAACCGTTGCTTACGAGAAAAGAATTTATTCATTTTAATAGAAAATAATATGCGCGTTGTTCTTTATCACGTCATTGCTCCGGTACTTTTAGAATGACCGTAACAATTTCCAAACTGTTTCCCTGCATTGGCTTCCATTGGATTCTTCTTGATCATTTGGCATTTTTTCGTTTCGTACATTTTGTCCTTCTGTCGCCCCCTTCTTCTCGGCGCTCTCCTGTAATAATTCAGAGTTATTTTAAAAGTTCCTATTTATAAACAATATATTCCGAATAATACGTACTCGTGAATTTTATTTTGTTTTATTAAATACAAATAATTTGTTATTTGTTGCTAATATTATGTCACGTTCCGAACTGCTCTTCTTGTTGGGAGATATTGAATCCTCCGTCTCTGCTTTTGGGCCCTTGATCAGAAATGGAGGGGTGCTCCCTTGCTTGCTTGCTTCCTTCCGGAGAGTGAATTTGTTGATTACTAATCGTCTCTTATTTGCAATAGTTTGATACATCTTTCGACCTATGTCGCACAATTTACATAAACTTACTCGTCTTTATTTTTCTCATCAAAGAACAAGGACGAAGTTTGAATGAGCGAACGGATGCATTTATTGACCCACGTGATCAGCGACGCGTTGCGGGTTGCGCACCTCCCACCGCGTGGCTTCTCAAGAAGTCGTGACGCGACGCACGACAAGCTTTTTTTTCGTAAACGTTTGCGCCAATCAAATTCGTCAATAAGTTGAATACTATAATCTTCCCTAAAACTTCGTCTGCCATGAAGTAACTTCCTTCGTAACAACAACAACCTTCCTTAAACAGTCTTCTTTCGTCACTCTTCGTTCCAAAATGTATTTTCTCTCTTCTCCTGACGTTCTCATCTCTCGTTGTTGAAGCAAGAGCAGGAAGGAAGAGGTAGGTGATCATACGACTTAATTAAAATAGATAATTATTCACTAATTAACTGAACTATCCATTAATCATTATGGACGTTATCTTCAAAATGGAAGATTAAAAAGTTAACTTTACTACTCATCGAAACATTGTTTGGAAAATATTCTACTCGATCGTAAATTACAGGGGAAAAAACAGTTAATTTTTTTTTTTAATTTAGTGTATTATTATGTTAAATTTAGTGTAGTGGTATACAGTTTATTCTATACACGAATTTAATGATTTATTTCTGTTATTTAATCCAGACAAATACAATATATTTCACGAGAACGCGAACCGTTGCGTTTGAATGTAAATCATTGCATCTGTTTATCGCGCGTTGCATTTTGGGAATTGACGAGAGCGTCATTTGTCATTTTATTTAAACAAACAAGAATCAAGACTCGTCTCCTGTTTCATTTTTGTGTTTTCATTGTGTCCTTTCGTTGATTTCTAAAGTAATGTGACGATTACATTTATGAAAATCGTGATAGAATTTCATTGAAGCTTAGGTTATATTTTTTGATGGACCTAAAGAGTTTTCACAACAAGAAGAAAAACTATGTTGTTCGAATACTAAAGTTTCAAAAATGATTCGTGTAGCTCGCCGACGTCCCGTCCTCTTTTGAACGGAAAAACAATAATTTAAAGTTCAGTTTTCCTTTTTCTCTGTTGAGTTGTGTTCCTCATCTTGTATGAAAAACAGAGGAACGATCACAGAGTTAGTTTGGTTTATTTTCGTTTCGACAACTAAGGGGCAAAGTGTTTATTGTAACAATAAATCGTGAATTTAGTGTTGTTGTTTTTTCAACTCTTATGATTTTTAAACACTATACTCAGAATAATCTATAGTTCGATAATAACTTGTACATGTAATTTTTTGCGTTAAACTACAAACATATTAATATTCTATTAGTATTATAACTTGCAGCTAACTTTTTATCTTATCTAGGAACTTATGCAAAAAAAAATTTGAATCCGCCTCTGCCTTAGGAATTGCCCTTGATCGGAATTGATGAAATACGTCCCTTGCTTGCTTCCGGAGGGTAAATCAGTTTATTGTCCTCGACGTTGTCATACATGGCAGTTTGTACTGCTTTTTTGACAATATATTTATTATTATTATTAATGCAATCGACGCCTATATAATCGAAGCAGTTCGGAAGGCAACGCACTACCTCTCACTGATTCTTAGCGAGTGGAATCGTAGCTCCGAATCGTCTTTAAGTTACTCGTATTTCAATGAGTGAAAATGTAACCTACTTCAGCTTCTTAATGACTACTGTTTCATCATTTTAATACTTTTGTTTGCAAAAATATCCCAAATGCACTCGGACTTTTTTATCATACAGATTTTCCATTTTAAAAATGTAAACAAATCGTAGATTTCTCGAATTTTATCTTGTATTTTATTTTAAATTTTTAACACGTGNACAAATCGTAGATTTCTCGAATTTTATCTTGTATTTTATTTTAAATTTTTAACACGTGTATTCGCCAAGATGAAATTATTGTTTTGCTACAAATACTGTCATCAGTTACTATAATATGGCGTATCATCATCATCATCATCTCATGTTTCCGGAAAGAAAGAGTTCTCTTTTGAAGAGCTGCGATCTGACTCTCTTCTTCTTCTGCATTTCTGCTTCCTTCCTCCCCCCGCATCGTTTGTTTTTACTCCTTTTGTCCCCTTTTGTCGTGAAATGAATAAAATAAACTTTGTTCTCAAAACAGCGATTGTTGCAAACCGCGTCGTATCACCGCGCGGGGGATAATAAAGTGACGCGGGGCCATCGAATTTCGATTAATAAAAAGGACCCAAGGGCTGCTGCAGAGGTGGATTTAATACTTAGGAACATTTTTTTAAAAATCAAATACGTACTATTATCATTTTATTATTCACAAATGAACCTTAGATATTATATGGAGATATTACATTCGAGATAAATGATGACAAAAGTAGTAAAAAGTCATTCTCCCACTTATGGAAAAACTAGGTCATTGTTCGGAGCAGTAAATATGGACGTTGACCAAATAGAGGCGCTCTGTGCGGCGTAATCGGGAACTAGGTCAGTTGAGAAGGAAGAAGGAAGAGTGAAGCGACGGAGTGTTTACTTTTATGTTGCGTGTGTTCCTCCTCCTCGAAAAGGGAGAAGACCTGACGACGTTCGGAGAGCTGTGTGCGGAAGGCGCCTTCCGGATGGCGGGAGCCAAAGCGCTGAGACACGCCTTCCTCTTCGACCGGATGTTGCTCATCACCAAGCAGAAAGCGGAAGGGGTGCTCAGCTACAAGGCGCACATCTTGGTGAGCGAATTTCATCGCCACGTTATCCCGGATTCAATTCCCAGCGAGGCCACAAAAAAATTTTAGCTTTTCACTTCAATTACCCGGTTCTTCTATGGCCGAGGTTCCTTAAATAGCGAACCCCCCTCCACCTCCTCCACCTAACACTCACCTACTGGCTGTTTTATCGCAGTGCTCCAACCTGATGCTAATCGAGAGCGTCCCGGGAGAGCCGCTCTCCTTCCACGTCATCCCCTTCGACAACCCGCGTCTGCAGTACACGCTGCGCGCGCGCAACCTGGAGCAAAAGCGCGAGTGGGCGCTGCAGCTCAAGAGAGTCATCTTGGAGAACTACAACGCCGTCATCCCTTCGCACGCGCGGAGACTCGTCATGGAGCTGGGGCAGCATCGCACCGACGGTGAGTGCATTCACGAAGCCACTGTCCGTCCGTATTCGAGGCTTCTCGAGTGCGTAATTTCTCATAGCTCTCCTTTTATTCAGTAGACACTTAGTTCACCCCCACCACCAATTGGGGGAGCGCTTCATTCCTCTTTTGGCGTTTTCGGAAACACGTTTAATGTTCAGCGGGGAACAACACCGCGAAGGGCACATAAGATATAATTGATCTTTAAGAGGGAAATGTTGATGCGTCATCTCATATCTGCAATAAGTGCAATGAAACGAGACACAAACCCGCAGATTAATAAAGTTTCGTCTTTTGAGTTGGTGGAGGAGAGTTGACGTCAATTTGACCCAACGCTCAGGCGGTAGCGTATCTCCTCACGTCCTCTTGTGTTCGATTCAAAATGTCACGAATCGATGAGGCAATCGCATGCAGACAGTTTGAATTGCAAAATAGTAAAGCGACCTAATTTGCTGCGGAATAATGATGCTAATCGTTCCGATTAGGACAAGTTCTAACACGAGGCTAATTTTTCTATCTTTAATAGTACTGTCATTGACGATAATTTTAAAAAAAATCGATTTCCTCTGTGGCTGTGATAGTCACTCACCGAAGAAGGCACACGCAATAATTGTGAGTAGAGGAATGTATTTCCAAGAGGGGCAACTCTCTGCTGTCTGAACGCGATACAAAGTTTACGTGTGAATATCGAACCACGTGACCCTGGCGATCGGACTTCCGGTTGCGTTTAAATAGTTTCGTGTTCGATGTTTTCAACCGAATGAGAAATCAAATCGAAAGGAGAATCCAAAAGAGAAATTTCGATTGGAAAAAAATGTGTACTTTATTTCTGTTACTTTTTTCTAGAGAAGAAAATACAATTCTGCTACAAGTACCGTCCATTGTATAATCAAATTAAATAAATAATTCGAGAATCTAGGTTTAGAGACTTCGTGTGTTATTCATTTAAGAAAACATAAAGTGTGTTGTTTAGTTTTATTCTCTCCCGTAGCGTACAAATGGCGTGTTAAGATCATTTCGCCCCAGTGCGCTGTGTCGACGTTGAGAGATCTCCCAGTGGTTGAGATGTGGTTCTTGTGCTGCAGATGAGATCCTGGCTGACAAGACGCCTCCTCGCCGTCAGCATTCTGCTCCGGAGTATCTGGAGAAGAGGAAGCAGGAACGCGAGCGGAGGAAGAGCGAGGTGGGACTGAGGCAGAGACTGCGCCGCGCGAGGAACTCATCGCCCCACAGCGACGTCAGTACTCACTCTTCTTCTATACTCTTCTACAGGACACTGCGACAATCACTATAGCAATGTATAGGTGTTTTTCAACATTGCAAAGTCCACCAACAGTGATACCCATGTACTTGACGGCTGGCTATTGGCGCATTTACACACATTCAAAGATGCCAGAGAGGTATATTTCACTCATATGACGTGCAGCAGCAGGGCTACTAAGAGGATATTTTCCAGCAACGAGATCCTTTCGTATTTTTACTGTGTCACTTGCGTCCAAACATTATTCCTATACATACGACAAATGATTGTTACAGTGTCCTACTGTAGCAACTCTTAACATGTGTACCATCGATTCGAGATCATTCTGTATACTAAAATTCGTGTAAAAGTGGGACGCCATAAGCCACCGTAACAGACGCAAACTTGATAGATTTTCTTGTCACTCGCGGGATTCAAAGTGGAACCCGTCAACTGCGACTTTCGCTCTTTCTTATTTGTTATTATCTTGTGAGATTTTGCGTGACACGAGCCTCAGAAGACATCGGCTGATCACAAAAACGTAGATAGCTTTCCGAAATTACTTGTACCCTGTGTGTTTAACACTTTTACATGAATATCATTATATTAATTAAGGCCCTTTGTAACTCTAGTGACCGGCATTAAGAAAAATTATCTATATCTTAACGTTGATTTCTTTTTCTTTTTAATCAAAATATAAAAGCACGAAATTTTAACTTAAACTTCGTGACAATTTGAAAAGCTTGATCTTGTTGCAACTGTTTAGTTTGGAGCCACTCAGGAATTGATTGCTGGAACTTAATCGTGAGTTTGTGAGTAGGTTCTTCTTCTTCTTCTTCTTCTTACGTAACACATAACAGAGCGTAATTTTTTTCTTTCTTCCTTTTCCAGTTCATTTTCACTTGTAATTCGGCGCTACTTCCTTTAGTAAGCTGCTTCTTTTAGTTGTATCAAATATCTTCTATGAACAGAACGTCAATGGAAATAATTCCTAATTCGATATTCCGGCGATATATAATCGATTAATTCGATCTTTTAAAGTAAGTTACGTCAGAGTGCGTTGGATTTTGCCTCAAAAGAGGTTCTATTTCAACGTAATGAAGGTTTCTTCGAAAAGAGACCGATGTTGTCTGTATATTGTTCACCGGAAGATGTGCTCGCTGATTGGTTGGTTCCAGGCCTCGTCTCCGACGTCACAGCGTCGTCATCGGAGAGCTTCCAGCAGCAGCCGCGACAGGAGCCACAGTCGGGACGGCTTGCGTTCCGTGTCACCCGCAGCAATCAAGGTACCAGCACTGCGTTTGACTAGTCTTATGACTACAATTGCTTATCGTTTAGTAATTATCTCTATCTTTTGTACATGAAAACATTTAAATAGTAATAAGTTGTTGTTGTTGTTGTTGTTGTTCAGGAGCGGTTTGGCAGTTGGCGTCGCAAGTCTGAGCCTGGAGTGTATTCGTCGAAAGGCGACTCTTCTTCCACCTCCGCATCCCTCGCTCTGTTGCCAGAGAGACCAGTCGCCTCCTCCAACTTCCTACAAGTGATGGACTCGCAGGGTAAAAGCGCACGCACCACATTCATTTAAGGCAGTAGCTTTTGTGTAACTTCACCCAGTTAGGTTGGTACGTTTGGGCCAAATCTTACTATTGAATTTTCAACCGGTTCTGACAATCGATTGAGCTGATATTTGGCACACTTATGTAAAGCCCTTATGTTATGTAAAGCAGTATTGTGATTTCTCTACTTTTATGAAGAAGCTGTTTAAAGACAAATAATTGAGCATAGAATGAACAACTAATACACGTCACTTTTACGTTCGTTAGGTCACGTCATAATGTTGCATTTTACGTTTTAGTACAAAACTAAACTTATTTTATTCGTTTTAGTTCATGATTTACATAAACGCTCGTTTTTAAAAAGTGGTTTTTAATTTTTTTATTTTAAAAATTAAAGAAGAAACTTATATCGACCTAGGTACATTTCCTGTTGTGTTCAAGTACAGTAGAGCGGCTATTTTCTGAACTGGCGACATGAAGAAGGAAGAGACAACTAAAGCAAAGTAGAGACTTCAAAATGCGCTTCCTTTGCGTCAGAGATAAATCTTGGTTCCGCGTACTCAGTATTTTAAATTATACAATTTTAGTTCCTTTTTTATCGACAAATAAGGGATTGTTCGTAAATTTCATCACGCGATCTTTTGAGAATTTTAACAACCTCCCACCCGCCGACCCTGTCACGCTTCGTCACGTTATACCACCACCCCTCCTTAACGACCTGCCCGCTCGCTCGCGTCATGAAGAACGAAAAACAGTAATTAGGGGAGAAAATATAACGACTTGTTCGATACATAAGAGGATCATAATGGTCGAAGATGTCGGACAGAGAAAATGATTAAAAGATTTCTGTTTTCATTGCCTCCATTGAGACATTGACGATATACCGAACGTAACGTCACGTTTTCTAAAATACCCCCACCCCCTCTCTTCAACCCCTCCNCCCCCCGCAAATACCACCGCGGCGGAATTTATCAAAACTTATCTTTATCTTTTTTATCTTTCCTTAACGCATTTTATATCCGTCAGATCGACCAGAGGCTGACGCGCTGCCAAAAAACATTTCAAACGGTAGAAGATTGAGTCGTCCTCCATTCAATGCCCATAAATTTTTAAACCCTTACGCCGGAAATGTTTTTGAATCATATGACTTTAAATTAGTATGAGCTGACTTGGAGAAACTTGCGCTGACTTATGCTCTTTAGACATCCTGACACAAATATCGACTTAACATCAGTTTAAAAAACCAATTAAAACATAGTAAATGAAAATAGAAACACGATAGCGTAGAGAGTGCCGTGTCACGTGACCGAAGATAATGTAATCCTCGTCAAAGGAAGATCAAATGACAATCTAAACTTTGTTACCGTTTTAAAAATACAAAATAATTGTTCTTGCCCGATAGTAAAATTCAGTAGAGCGAATTATTGACTAATTACAAAACCTTTTTCGAATATTTCCAAAAGTTTCCTGAATATTTGACGACTTGACTTCAATGAAAGCGGACAGACATAATACCTGCAGTAATCGCGTGTTGTTATTGCAGGAGGCTGCCATAGTAGCTCGGCTGCTGTACAGCAGCTGCAACAGCAACAGCAGACCACCGCAGTTGCGTCGTCGTATTCGGAAGCTGAAGAGGCGCCTTCCTCCTCTCCGCCCCCATCACCCGCTCCCTCGCACCGAGCGCCTCCACCGTCGGCCGCTGGGAGCAGCACGAGCTGCCACGCGGAGGACGCAGAGCCATCTGTCGGCGGAGGAGAAGACCAACAGTTGCAGCAACAGCAGCGATCTCTGGAAGAGATCGTAGGGGCGCTGTTGCTGCAGAACAGGGATTTCCAGAAGGCGTTGCGTCGCCAACAGAGGAGGCGACAGCCGTGCAGTACTTCTTCAGGGCAGCAGCAGCACCAGCTCAGGTACTACGAAAAAACAAACTTTGCCTTCATTTTATCTACTTTAAAAATTACGTACAAAATGTCTCCTGTCCGGCCTAACTATTTCGTACGGCGAGCGCCACAGCGAGATTCGGATACTCTTTAATCGGCTGTAAAGAGAGTTAATTAGCTTCCCAAGTTTAAATTTTTGTCAGTCATTTTGCCCTCCTCCATTTTTCAATTCCTATTCGTGTGAATTGGGGTTTGTTTGTTTCTTTTTCAAAGTTTACCGACACTTTATTACAATTAAATACAACAAAACAATTCAAAACGGTAAAGAGATTAACTCATTAACACATTTGGAACTGTTTTAAGTATCGATGAAAATAAAATCCAAACTGTGTCAATATACGGGGGTCATTGTTCATCAAAGCTCTTCTTCAAAGATGGCGTCCGAAAAGAACTCTTAGTAAAATAACTATTGGGTGGCCGTCTGGTATCGCCAAACGACCATTGGAGGCCACTTGTAACGAATTGCCATCAACGGCTCTCGGCCGTTGGTTGTCACTTAGAATGAATGGCCGTTTCGCGCCAACAGTTGACCACTCAATGGCCGTTTGTAAGTAGGAAATGTGAACCTACTGTGAGGGGATGGGCGCTTATCTGCAGACAGATCTTGCTCTTTACTAATCACCTTTAAGGACATTTCTGAGCGAACTAATGTCTCGGATATAAGCACAGCTTCCAGTATGAATTTCTAAAATGTAATCTGAAGGGGTAAACCATGCCTTCCAGGAAATCAACGCGTGGAGATGGTTTCCCTCACTTTATCTGTCGTGCCTTATTCACAAATAGTCGGGTGATTAGGGTGTTTACTCCGTTCTCACCTTTTGTAAGGGCTGAGTCGTTTCACCCCAATCTCACCTTGTGCACATAGGACGTATTACGGCTTTATTCCCCAAATAACTTCAATGGCGTGAATAGAGACAGTACTACTCAGGTAAACAGGTTCTTCGAAGACTGTCCATCTTTCTTTCGATGTGAATATTCACAAACCAAACGCTGGTTCTATGACTCACAATGGACCGAATCTATTACATCTTTTTTGGTAAATTTTTCTTATTACAACTGACTCTCTCTGTCTTTAAGCTATTTCTATTTTCGTTGTTACGTATTAAACATGCAAAGTAAATTTTTGCTTTTCATCTATAATAATGCCAAGATACTTAGTTTCACAGATGTATCACGAGCTTTTATAGTAAAATTCCTCCTCCTCTTTTGGCTGCCATTTCCAAATGTTTTGTTCCAAGAATTCCAAGACCCTTTTGCCATATTCTTCAATAACCCTTTTGCCCATTTGTTCCAGTGAGAGTTAAATATAAATCATCGGCATTAATGACTTGCATTAATTGATGACGACGTGATTGACACCCTTTTGCTGTGTGTGTGTTTCAGGAACGGCGGAGGAGTCGAGACGAGCGACACGGAGACGGAGGCTGACGACGGCGCCTACGAAGCCCTCACGCTGCCTCACGTCCTCACCCCCCCACCGCTACGGGCCTCCGTCAACGTCCTCAACGGCAAACGGTAGCCACCGAACATGTTCGTCTGTTGACGCCAATTGGCCACTTATGCCCATTCTTGCTAAAGTTTATTCTCTGTCGATATTAAGTTAAAACATAGTTTCGCATGATACACACGCTTCCCCGCGTATTCGCTACGTTCATGACGTTAGTACCTGTAGAGAACTTTCAGTGGATCTGTAGAGACATTTTCCATAGTGTAGCTGTAACTCTCGAATCATAGCCAAAATTGTTAATCTAAGCGAGAAATTTCACCACAAACGTACACACGTAAGTTTATGTGAATACACCAGCACATAAGACCTACATTACTCTTAGATGACAACATAACCTCAAATCTAGACCAGAATTCGCCACCAAGTATCGCACTAGCGTAATACCTAGTATTTTGTCACAGGCAAACACAAGAGGCGTTACAAGCGCGTCACAAACTCACACCAGAGCAAATTGCGCGACGTTAGGGACCTTTTCAAGAGAAAACCGTCGGGAGAAGAAATTTCTCGTAATTCCTAAAAATCCCACGCGCAGTTCATCGTAGTGGTTTAAATCAGCTGTAGTTGGTCACGTGATTACATCATATGTCTCACTCCAACAAGAGGGGAGCATCGTGGAAGGGAATTTGTGCGCAGTGAATTTAGCTGTTACGAGAATTTACGTGATCTCAAGTCGTGGACATGGCGGATGGTTCTTTTTTAGATTAAGATCTCTACATGACGTTAGCGTATACGCTAGGTGACATAGAAGAAAAACAACACGTGCTATTGTAATACTCTTTTGCTGTATTTGTGTTGTTGTGTTGCAGAAGCTGTGGCGTATCCTCCTCCGACGTGGAAGACGCCGATTACGTGACGCTGGCCGTCCCTTCCAGGGCGCAGCACCGGCGCAGCGGAGACTACGACAATCTGCAGCAGATCTGGGAGAGCGTTCGCGCGCAGCAAGAAGAGATTCGGCGATTGGCGGAGAGGGAAGGAGTGGGGGGAGGAGGAGGAGGTGGTACGGCGGACGAGGAGGAGGAGGAGGAGGAGGACGACGACGCCAGCGGAAATAGATCTCTTCCGGTGAGTTAAAACAGATAACAATGATTGGCCCAAAAGAATCTACATTTCTCCATCGGTGTGGTCGTCGGTTATCGCCAAACGGTCATTGTGGGCCGCTTCGAGTAAATCGCCGATGGGCACTCAATGGCTGTTTTTTTTTAATCAGAGTTCTATGCTTTACTGATTCTTACAGTCCTGAAGGCAGAGAAACGCAAGCTATGTGATAAGAGACCTGTGATTTCTCCAAATTCGCTACACACCATTTTTCATATTATGTTTCTCGTGTCACATGTTCTTACTAGACTCCGATTTCTTTCCATTAGATTCTAGAGAATGAGGAGAAAAGCGATAATGTAGTTTCATTTGCAGACGACCCCCCCTCCTTTTTAGCATTTGTAAACGAGAGGAAATGTAGCTTAGTGCTATTGTTAGGTTAGGTTGGATCAATTACCAACAACTTGGACCCAACGTGGAGGTGTTAGATGGAGTAGTTTGTAATCGTTGAAGATTTATTGATACTAGAAGGAGCAGGAGGAGGAGGAGGGTTGGCTTTTCAATTGACACAGTTAGATGAACTGGGACGTTGAAGTGAAAAAGAAAGGCTGCCAGCGACGACCAATAGGAGAGCACAGTTAGTCACGTGAACTATACATGAAGACGGAGATGCGCCTGGTATTTTCGTATTACATTTCGATACTTTATTGTTCACTTGTTGTAGAGGACTAACGAATGCGATGTATGTATTGTCTGTGCGCCGCAGTGTGTGACAATGACGACGACGCCGTCGCTGCGTCGCGCGCAGTCCTTCTGCGCAACCGCCTCCACGCCGCCCCCGACGCGTCGCTCCGCTCCCACCGCCGCCGCCGCCGCCTCCCTGGAAGCGTTGGACGACGCACCGACCACCCCCGCCGTCTGGCTGCGCCAACAGGGCGCCCACCTCGCGACGCCATCCAAGAAGTCCGGCAGCCTGCCACGGAGCTTCCAGTTGGCGCACAGCTTCAGCGCCACCGCCGCCGCCATCTTGGCTGGCACCGGACGCCCTTTCACCATCGCCTCGGACCCTCCGTCGGAGATAAACTTCGAAGACATTGAGAGGTGAGAGAGAAAGGGTCTTCTCTTATTCTTCTCGTTTCATTTTCTCTCTCTCTCTCTCTCTCTCTCTGTGTATGTGTTTGAACGTCTGATACAAATCCACAGTTTTAACCCAAGCTCGATGAAAATGTGTACACTTCAGCTTCAAAGCGCTAAGAAGAACATTGTCCACTTGAGATTTTGAAAATGCGCCATTTTTATTACTTTTCGAAATTTCGGTGTATTAAGATATCAACCTAATTTTCATATTTCAACATTGCTAATATAAATACCTTGAAGCGTGATCTTGGATTTTTTGATATTTTATTCTATGGTGGGTGTTGATGGTAGAATCGTTTTCATCTTTGTGTGTCTCTTATAAGAATCTATTGTTGCATTTCACTCACTCGCAAGTTTTATTCATTGTTGCGTGGAAGCTTAAGAAATCCATAGAGGTGTTTTCATAGGCTCTGTAGGGTAAAATAAATTAAAATATATTAATTTTAGTCTCTATCTTTCTCTGGAATTCCAATAGAAATAATTTTTATTTTTTATTTTATTTTATTTTTTGTGAATTGGTTTATGATTTTGATTGTCCAGTTTCTTTTCAAATCCTGGGCAAAATGTCCAGTAGTTCAGCTAGTGATGTATATTTCTGCTTTTGCTTCCAACACAAAGTGCATGTGAATAGCTGGACGCCAGTGGCCACCTCCAATGTAATGTATTGCAATGGATTTTTTTTCTTCTTTTTAAACCCTGCTCCAGACTACATCAATACAGGGTATTTCAACATTTTCTGGCTTCTACTCTGTTGACATCTCTGATTAACATGTATTGAAATAATAAACAATAAATTAATAGAAGGGGAGGTATAAATGAAAGAAAAGAAAATACCAGTTCTTTTTAAGCTCCCGAGTGTGAGAAGTTAACTCTTCATTATTTTTCACAATATCCCTAATGTCTCATATTTTATTACTATAAATCTAGAATTAGTTGTATTTCTCCTCCGTCTCTATTAAGGTGTTACACAAAAACGGTGTTCAGGACATCAATTTTCAACTTCCCTCTCACATACTCCGTAATTGTCCATAAACTGTGCTCGTAACACATGTTGCGCATTTTCTGATCCTATTTCGCACGTACATGTATCCAGTGGTAGTTCTAGACCATAATCAATTGGGGGGGGGGNGTATTTTATAACTATTGTTATGAATATTATTATAAATATTATTGTAAATAATAATATAAATATTATTATATATGTGGAGACCCCCTGAAATTGGTTCTATTAGAAGAATTGAGAAGATTAATAGATTATTTTTAAGATATGCTGGGAAAAAAGTAGGTTTGAATATTTTACCTTCTGACCGAAATCATACTCCACTGTATGAGAGGTTTCGAATTGCAAACTTAGAATCAGCCGGCGATAGAACAGAGATTATCTTTGCGTTTAAGATTCTGAATAGCCTGATTGATTCCAGTGTTCTTCTTGGACAATTCAACTTTTATGTACCTCCGAGGACTCTACATCGCAATAATGATTATTTTCGTGTCGCTATAACTCATCAAGATGATAAACAGTCAATAATTAATAGACTATCATTGCTGTGTAATAATAATGCACATTGGTTTGAGTTTACAGAAAGTTCTTTATTTTGTTCAAAAAATAAATCAAAATTATTATGGATATATGAGTGAATGTTGTTAATAAATTGATAAAATATTTATTTTCTTTTGCATTTTACTAATTATAAGGACTTCTAGCTTTCAGAATAATATTGTTATATTTATGTATGGGGCTGCCCCGTTGATATACATAAATATTATTGTAAATATTGTTATAAAAATTATAGCAATTTTGTATTTTAATATAATATATCAATTCATCAAATACATAATTAACAATTCATTAAATAGTGACCAAATTTATTAATTGTTTAAACTGACAAAATACATATCAAAGGATAAAGATGCACATTTGGTCAATTTCAGTGTTATCCGTTGAAAGTTCAGATCCGCCCCTGCACACGTATCGTGTGACGGTTCCGTTCATTTTAAATAAATGTTCGCATCATTGTCTTCGCTTGCGATGCAGGTACATGACACAAGCGGCGGCGGCGTCTGGCGTCGGAGGCGGCAGGGGTCTCAACGGAGCGTCTCGGGGCTTCCCCTTGGCGTCGCCGGGGGCCGTGGGGGGTACGGGAGACACGACTGAGGACGAGAGCATCCCCGAGGCGCCCACCCCCGCAGCCAGCCTCCAAGACATCAACGTCCACCCCCAGCACAAGATCTATCGACCGGCGGCGGCCAGAGCTTCTCTACGACAGGTGCGAACTAAAACACATTGTAATTCTACAGGAAAATGATCTTCAACTTCCACACATACTTGAAGACATATTTCTAATGTGAACTGACTTTTGATACTCCTCGGTAATTTTGATCTGCGGACGATGACGACCGTGCCGTGGAGGAAACTATGTTTGGAAATGAATAAGTTGGTGACGGTGGCGAAAGGAGGAGATATCATGAATATTGACTTGTTGTTGAACTTCATGAACATCATACCACGTTGTTGTTGTTGTTTCGATTGCAGGTGGTGGTAAGCGTGGGGGCGCGTCTCACTTCCAGTCTGCGTTCCGGAAGCGCCGATGCCCTCGACGACACTTCGTCAGCGGAAGGTGGCGCTCCTGGCGGCGGAGACGTGTCCCGTCGTGCGAGTCGTCGTCTGGTGGCCGCGTTGCGTCATTATGGGAAGACGCGTCTTCGATTGAAGAGCTTCGGTGGCGGAGGAACGGCAGGGACACGGAGGGGGGGTGGAGGAGAGGTAGTGGAAAGGGAAGTCCATCGCTCGCCGCCGCCGCCACCTCCTCCTCCTCCTCCACCTTCCACTGCGAGCATCCACTGCAACGGATCCACCTCTGTAGTGAGTTCTTTGCTTCTTCTTCTCCTTAAGAAACGACACTTGAGTCTCAATGGGACGGAATGCTGACCGTCGGCGGTTTTATCATTACAAATAAATAAATTAGAAAAACATTAGCTAACTGCATGTTACCACAAGGGGGATAATAAACGAAGTTATGAGTAAATAATGAATGGCCTCTTTTTACCAGACACTATTTGTTTTGTAGAATTCAGTTGAAAAAATATACAAGTAAAAAACAACATCAATAGAACACTTTGAAAAAGAAAAAAATTAACTCTCAACATAAATTATTGTCTGCTAAAGAAAGGTCGTTAATTATTTACTCATATTTCACTACGCAGACAAAGATGGAGTGTTTAAACCAAGTTACGTTTAGTTACATTTAGTGGAAATTCATGGTCTTATGTTTAGTGGGGGGGGAAAACACATCGGCTTATTCTGTTGGATTCTCCGTCAACTATGTTACGAGAACACACTAAATGCGTGTGTTATTGTGAACAACACAATTTCCGAAACAACATATCACTTGGGCCATGGAGTGGTTTCTTCAGCAATGTTTTTAATTCTTTGTGGAACACGAATGAGGGGTTGATTCAATGTTATCGTAGTTATGTGACATATTTACACGTTTTCTCATTCTGTTATGTGATTTTTATGAATCTTTATCATCTCTACTGAGAGACATATAGTTGAAACATAGGGAGAACATAATATATGTAAATTCTGCTACAATTAACATCCATTATATAATCTAATTAAATAAATAATGCGAGACTTACGACCTCTTATAGACAAATCGTATATACTTTGTGATAAAATCACAATACCTTTCTACTTTCCTTTGAAGTTGTTGTCAGGTAGAATCCAGGAGCACAAAGTGTAGTATCTTCACATAATTATCTTTAATAATTGGGATATTGGACAAAAAAAATATTACAAACATTGTATATAAAATGATATTAATAAAAAAATACACATGAGTTAGAATATACGCACAGACAGAAAAATTATCTGGTATATACAATACAATATTATAACATTTTTTTTGTAGTTTCTGCTTTTTTGTAAACATATTTTGAGTTTG
Organism: Laupala kohalensis; assembly: GCA_002313205.1. Taxonomy (NCBI): domain Eukaryota; kingdom Metazoa; phylum Arthropoda; class Insecta; order Orthoptera; family Trigonidiidae; genus Laupala; species Laupala kohalensis. The sequence goes on from NNCF01132918.1 coordinate 147,142, forward strand.
TATTTTTATGTTTAATATCATGTTCTGTTGTTTCAGTTGTTTCTTGTTATAATTTCAACCAAAAACCTTAAAAAAAAGACAAGTTGAAATGAAACTGGAAACGTTATGAGTTTTTTATCACAAAATATATACTGTTTGTCCCTAATTGTCATAAGTTATTTAAAAAGTATTACAGCAATGTCGTGATAAAGTACAAGACGGACTTAACTTTTATTAAAATCAATAAATTCTTTTACATTGTGGACGCACTGGTGCGTGAGGTAGTTTTTAACCGCGGATTTTGAAGAGATTCAGTTTCATAATATCTTTTATATTCTTGGGCAGGGAATTATATAGAACGATTCCCGAATGATATGTTCCTTTTCGGCAAAGAGTGGTTGACACTCTAGGCCGATGAATATTATTACTATTGCGAGTATTGTGTTCGTGAACGAGATTGTTTCGTATAAAGCAAGGGTGGTGCTTCAGTAATTCGGTCTTGACAAACAAGACCGTTTCATAAATATAAATGCAGGGAAGTGTTAAGATATTTAATTCCTTGAATAAAGGTTTACACGAGTTTCGGGGGTGAGATTATCCGAACTATCCTCTTCTGAAATCTGAAAGTTTGAATACTCTGACCGGAATTGCCCCAGAAGGTAATGCCGTAACGTAAATGGGAGTAAACGTTTGCAAAATATACGCAACGGGAAATACGTGGACTAACTGCGTTAACTAAGATTCGGAATGCGTAACACAATTTACTTCATTGGGAATTGAGATTGTCAACGTGACAATTCCATTTGAGGTCGTCTTGAATATGGAGACGTAAGAATTTTGTATTCGTAACAGTTTTTAATTGTGTTCCGTTTAAAGAAAGAGAAACCTGGGGATGAACATGGATTTCAAAATTGCAGCATTGTAGAAAGTTGTGTTCCTTGTGTGTAGGTGCAGCCTCTTTCGTTGCCCATCTACAAGCAAGGCAGTTCCCGCTTGGGCGCTCGCATCGCGTTGTGTTCATCCGACTACGCAGATCCTCGCCAAGTGCTCAGCCGCCTCCCTCCGCCGCAACGTCCGGACTCTGTCCTCTCGGCCACCTCCTCCGTCTTCACTTCCTCCAGCGACGAACAGAGACAACCCTTCCCTCCGCCTTCCTCACCTCCCCCTCCCCCACCGCCGCCCCCGACGCAACTCCAGCGCAGCAACGGCGACGCTCCGCTGAGTGATGGCTCTGCAGACAGCTACTACGAACGATCCTTCGAAGCCATCGAGGCTCTACTCGGTAAGTGAGGAAAAGCAAGCGAGCGAGCGAGCGAGGGCCCCGAGGCGGAGGCTACGGATTTAACTTTTCAACATACTCCTAACCATCTAAAAAAATACTTGATGTTTAAATAAAACTTCCTCGCAAATATACTAGTCTTATTTTTTTTATGTTTCAGCTCCTCAAATGGGTAGCCCTTTTCAAGACTACAATATAAACATATATAAAATATGTAACATGAACATTAAAGTCATTACAGTGCAAAACACGATAAGGCACTAGAAGAGTTTAGGATGAACATCTCCGAAACGGTGTAGTACCGAGACTGACCGTTGGTTTCGGGCAATCTCCCCAACCAGTCAACTACTAAATGATTTTTATTGCCCTATCATAACACTTGCTTAAGTTGGTAGTATCTATTTGTTCATTCATTGGATTTTTTGTTTTTGCGAATAGCGTTTCAGATATGAAATATTTATTGAGGTCGCTTTCTCTCTCTAAACTTTTTATGTCCTCCTCCTGATCACTGCTCAGCAACGTATTGACTTAGTACACACACACACACGCATCTGTAATGATCTGACATACCTCATGATTTTAATTGTGGGTATATGTGCTCTCTTTTAATTATGTCATTAAATNATAGCGTTTCAGATATGAAATATTTATTGAGGTTGCTTTCTCTCTCTAAACTTTTTATGTCCTCCTCCTGATCACTGCTCAGCAACGTATTGACTTAGTACACACACACACACGCATCTGTAATGATCTGACATACCTCATGATTTTAATTGTGGGTATATGTGCTCTCTTTTAATTATGTCATTAAATATTTGTTACATATTTTATATTTGTCGTATGTTTATATTGTAGTCTTGAGAAGGGCTACCCAATTGAGGAGCTGAAATGTCAGGAAAAAAATTTAATAAACTTGATCGGTATGTTCGTCAGTTGAGCAAGTTTTATTTGGATATTTTATTAACCGGTGTTACCTGTTCTTTATACTCTTTACGTTCTTTACTTTGCACTTGGATTTCTCCTTCTCTCTGGCAAATGACAACATGACACCCGGCTGTCAGCGGTAGATCCACTCCATGGACTTACTCGTCGTTGTAAACATTGAGATTTTCGAAGGCTGCTTCTGCTTGAAGCACCCGCTACTGCTTCAACTCTTGTTCTAACCTCCTCCCCCAATTCCAGAAGCTGCGTTATTTGGTGGTATTGAGGGAGATATTTTCCTGGAGCGAAGGGACATCGGAACGGTGCAGGGTTGTAAGATTGTGAAAACCCCAAGTGCGAAGTTAAAACGGGTTTAGTTTAGTGAGTTAGTGGCTGCGAATGATATGTTGGTGTAGTGTATTTATGGTATTCTCTTCTTCTTCCTCTTTTGTAGAGAACGACGTGTTTCGAGACTCCGCCGTCTTCAGCGATCACGAGGACGACTTGGACGTCCCTGTCATCATCTCGAAGCAGCAGCAGCAGCAGCCCCTGCAGCAGCCCCCCCTGCAGTCGTCTTTCCCTCGCAGCAAAGTGCCACCTCCAGTGCCTGCCAAACCAGACACGTTGAAGTGTCGCTTCATCCACGTGACAGATGTCAAGGAAAAGTCTCGAGTGCTGGCAGAGACAGCGGCGCTGTCGGTCGCTGTCAGGAACTCTATGAGAGGATCTCTACTGCAACAGCACCAGCCTCCTACTCTTCCTGTGCCCGCTTCCGATGACGTCGAAGGTGATGACGACAACTCCATGCAGCAAAAGGGTTGGGTGAAACACGTCATCGGGAAACTGCAAGGTCCCCCTTCAGAAACTGCGGCCAAGAAGAACATGACGTCACCAGCCTTCGCAGAAGTCGCAGATTCGGGTTGAAACCCTTTGTGTCCTTTTTCTTTCTTTCTTTCTTTGTTTTTAATGTTTCCCTCTCTCTACTTTCCATATTGGAACATCTGTGGTCCCTGGAAGAGGCGTGGTGGAGGATCCAGGACCTCGCAAACGTTGCTAATATGATTCTAATAAGTAATATTAGGATTCATTGAATGTGTGATGGTTGCACGGTATTTGATGATCCTTTGGAAGAGAAGTTAGTTGTCTTTTTTTTTCTTTTGTGTTGTAAACATAGAAGTACGCGTTACCAAGAAAATCCGGTGAAAGAGAAAGACGACTTTTCATGTAATTGTTTATGACCAAAATGCCAGCAGGTCTGGTCGAAGGTCTTGTACAATTCCTGCCTAGCGATTGCTACTTGTTTGAACCAGAACGTACTGAAGTTGCGTCACTGGTCGTTGTTAAGAATAGCAATGCTTCATTCCCTGAATCATTACCTCAAAAGAGTTTATATGCATGTCCTATATGACAATACGTCACAATAACAATGAGTATGCTTTGCATGTATTTCTCTTATATGCATACCTTTTAGTTACTTATCAGCAGATAGCTATACTTATTCGAGGTATAACATTCCCATTTATTAGGCACCTTACTATTTGGCATCCAATTTGCATATCAAAGCATATTTATAACTATATTAACTTTCCTCGTAACAGATAATAAATTTTTTCTCTTCTGATTATTGTGCCATATAATATCATGAAGGTACGTGTTGTTAAATGTACTGCCATTATTAGATTAGATACAAATTTGCCATATTCTTTAAAGCTACATTTTTTTCCTTTCTGAAATTTAGTTGTTATTATTTATTTCTGCTTATAGAACGAGCTTTAAACAGCTCGTGAGTATGAATTCTTTTATAGTTACTCTTAATTCACTGTACGAAAATGACAATAATATTTACAATAGGCCTGGCCATTGTATTTTTAGAACTTTTTTCTGAGCAGTTGTATTGATCTTTTTCTAGTGGACATATCAAACGGTTTAATAGGCTCCTGTGATCATTTATTGAGCCTATTAACAATTGTAATTCTTAGAATGATAGTGAATCAATTGGAGGTTAAAGCTTGGCTAGTCCTAAGTCCTGCAATGTCCTGAGGCTAGTACGTAGATCTCTTAGAAGGAGTCGCGTTTTTTATTTCATTGCAATCTGGAGATTTGATCTCTGTCGTGGGTTTGAGGAAAGCAGAGTCTCGAGATGAGATGTGATTGAGTGCATGAGGAAATACAACAATCACATAATTACAACTGTGATTTTAAGAAGAAGAAAAGACTGATGTGACTTGGCGGGGACGAGGAGGTCGTTCATTACGTTTCAACTGGTTATTTGTCTTGTGTACAGATGGTTTGAACCTTAGACTGATAATTATTTTTCTTGTTGTATACATTCGAGTGTTTTTATGTAACCCTGACGTAGTTCATAGACGTCTACTATGCAATTTAACCGTTGTTGCATTTTTGTTTTCTGTATAAATTCTTCCCAACATTGCATATGTATTATACTGACACCTCCAAACATGTTTGTTGTTATTTTTCATGCCATACCCTTCCCATCCTTGTTGAATTCTTAATTTAGGATTGAACAAGCGAATTCAGGTCTCCTATGAACTGACCTCCAAACTAAGGAACAAGAGACAGAAGAGCGAAAATATTTTATAAAAATTCACAATCGCCCTCGTAAGGTGGTATCTCCGTGTTGACTGAAGCCAACTAGCCAACTATTCATGAAACTTTGAAATATTCACCAACGTAGTTCTTATTAATTAATAATTCATTCTACTGATTTTTTTCCTATTGGATGAGGACAATTATTGAGGATATTTCAATGTTAATTAGATGAGGATATTTCAATGTTGCCCTCCATCGTAACAGCAAAGGAATCACGATCAAATGATCGAACATTCCACGTACTGTTACGATGTGGAGCTCGCCTTTGCGTGTTCACCTATTTCAAAGACAATGGCCTGATGGTCACTACGCGTGTAGTGCTCAGTTACCCGCCATGAGTGGAGTTTTCTGTCAAGGCACTCACTCATAAACGTGACATCTAAACGTGTAGAATGGAACTTTTCCCATTTCTACAAAAAGTAGGAGTAGTCCCCCTGTTAGCTGCGGCGATGTTCATGGGAGCGAAGCCGTCCAGAAGTGTTTCACCTCGGCAGTTGGTTAACCTGCTTCCCCATTCGACAGCCCAAGCGTTAAAATCCCCTGCAATGATTAGAGGTCTCCTATGTCTCGCGTCAATTTCAAGCTCGTCTATCAAGGCTTTAAACTCTGCAAACGAAGAGTTAGGGCCAGGTGGGGCATACACGCTGTAGATGTTGTCTCTTATACACATCTAGATGTGTATAAGAGACAGGTTGTAAACTACTACCTGCACCAGTGCTTTTACACTGTAAAATAATTTATTGATTTTAATAAAAGATAAATCCGTCTTGTACTTTATCACACCATTGCTGTANATATTGTTCGCAGAGTATAGCAACGTCTATGTTGAGGTCTCGAACTGTCTGAGTCAGTAGGTCCTGAGCGGCCTCACAGTGATTGAGGTTCAGTTGGATAATCCTCATAGTGGTCGTTTGGTAGTCCTCTGTACAGCTTCCCTGACCTTGGGGCATGTGGCATTGCCTGTGGGGTGGCTACTTTTCTCTCTATCTTCGCAGAGGAGACATTTCGGCGTTTTCGCACACGTCTTAGCAACGTGTCCTTCACCGCACCTTAAGCATAATTTGGTTCTATCAGGTCCCTGGCAATTCCGAGCTAAATGTTCAAAACCCCAGCATTTGTAACACTTGGTTACGGAGATCTGATGCCGAATACGGCAGACAACCCAACCGATGCGGATTTTACCCATTTCGACGACTTTCCTGGCAAGATCCCTTGGAAGGCTTACCACTGCTGTCTGGGTTCCCCCGTAGGACTTACGAATGGACTTGACCGTCCCTTGCCCAGTTTTGACACCTTCAAATTGACTTTCAATGGCCTCACATATATCTGCTTCTGTGGTCAGTTCATCCAAATCCTTGAGCTCTAGTTTAATCTCACGAATGAGGGAGCTAACATCCGCCATTTCTTTAAGCTTTTCTGCTGCAGTGGCTTGGAGCTGACGCACGTAATCACCTTGTGACTTCATCAACTCAAGAAGCATGNAAAGGAATCACTACATTCGCACCCAAATCTTTCAATTCGGGAGCATCCTTCATGCTCCGAAGTATATCGGCATAAGATTTGCCGTCTCTTTGCCTTAACGACGAAGGCATTCGGTCTTCTAAACCTTGGACGTTTCCGTCTCAATTCACTCTCCCTCTCTCGCCCACTTTCTGTCTTATCTTGGGGCTGCGAGTCTTGAGGGGTGTCCAGCCTATCAGTCTTTTGTTTTCGCCGTTGCCGCTTCTTTGATTTCACCTTCTGCCATTCACTTTCCACATGTACCTGCGGAAGGTTAGGGGGGTTTACTTCATCTGAAGGGCCCACATCCGTGTGAGACTCCAAATCAGACGACACTAGGTTTTGTTCGGCCAAGACGTCTGTTTGAGTGCTCACCACTCTACTCTCAGAAGTAATAACTGAGGTACTTCCCTGCTCCACCGCGCCAATGCCAGATTTAATGACGCGCACAAGTTCTTTAATTTCCTTGTGTACGTTGTTGCGAGGTGTAACATACTCCACCAGCTCGTCTATCATTTTTCCTAGAGACACCAACGCTCTCTTGGACACAATAATTGCGTCCTCCGTATTTCCTTCCTTCCCACTTGATTTAATACGTTTAATGTATTCATCCATAATGTTCCCACGAGAAGCTATGGAACAGATGTACGCCTGAACAGAGCCCCGCATGTCCAGGTAAGGTTTATTACCCTGGGAGGTCACCAGGTATCCCAGAGGCTCCGTTTGCGATGCAGAAAAGCCCCTGCATCATTCATGTCTCGGCACGGGTCGCATTACCTTGGGGTTGTAGAGAAAAGAGACAGGAAATAGGAAAGACACGCCCTAGCCCTCGAAACCTAATAGCGTCGGGGTCGAAGAGAACGAGAGTTGACCAAGGGAGGCGCAGTAGAAGATTAAAAGAAGAGAGAATCAAGCACAAGTAAGTGGAAGAAATGCTTGACACAGCTCAGGGCCCCGTGGTTGCCACCCACGAACTCCCCAGTTGGGAACCCCTGAGGGAAATAGGTAAGGAATCAGGAGGTGTACGAGGACAGACAGGTCGTTGAAGGACACACTTAGTCTGGCTCCTCAGTTGGGACCCGTGCGGCATGGGTGACCCTGCCAGCAGTCACACCATCACTTAGACGCGCCTACACACGCCCAGTTCAATGACGCAACTGCTTCCGCCATAGCCCCCGGCATCATTAGAGCACGCAAGCCCTCGCCACCCGCACGGTCAGTGCTCCGTCAAGGTGGTGTCCCACGGGGAGGGTGTGTGTGTGTGTTTCTGAGGATAATTGCCATCAAGAGTGAGTACTTGAGAGATTGTATTTATTGAATTTTTTAAAAGTGATGCTTAACATTTGGGAAAATATTTAATTTTGAGAAAGTGTTTAATGTTGAAATACAATCAAAAAGAAGTATTTGATACGAATGTACTACGAGAAGGAAATGACAACAGGTCAAACTCAAACTCGGTTCCTCCCATTCTGGATGCAGGATCGGTATCCTCTGCACTATTCGTCTCTAATATCCATGTGGCCTACAAGGTCTGAATGCCTGTGAGGGCCACGTAAGCAGTACTGTGTACTTCCAAACATTGCCCGGGCCCCCTTTCGTCTAGAAGTAACAGAAGGCTTTCTTTATGGTTTTTAAACATTTGTGAAGAAAAATTTATTATTCGAACAAAAGAATTTTTATTATTAAAAAAAGCATTACATAATCTAGTCATAATCAATTAACTTTTTTCATAAGCTCAATGTTTAATAATTTAACATTTTATGCTGTCAGACAGTTCTCCGAATGTGTGTTGAGTTGTCACATTATTTTATCTCTGCTAGTTACACTTGTAACTCCAGACTCATTTTCAAAACTGAAACTTGTCAAAAATTACTTTAACAATTCTATTAATCAAGAGAGTTTGTGTGGTTTAAATGTTTTATTCATCAAATGTGAGGTTTCAAATGATTTTTAGTAGCAGATCAATTACAAAAAACATTTTCTAAAACAAACACACATCATGTGAAAGTATGAAGTGTAGGAATTTTTGTTCAATTACTAGATATTAAAAAAATGTGGAATTAAATTTTGTAAACACTAGGTCGAATTGCGGCTACAACAAATGTAGCAAGGAAATACAATAAAACTTATTACAATTTATTATGCTCACACTTTAATATTAAAAAACACCAGGTGGGTAGAGGGGGTCTGTGTGCTAATACTTTTACCCGAAACCAGATCAGAGAAACTTCCTCCACCAGTATGCAAGAAAACCCAAACTGCTGAACAGTTATCACTTCATAAAAGTGTCAGAGTCTGGCTCATAGTTTTACGAAGCTCATGCTGACAATCAACTCTGCACTACAAAGATCAGTGACACTACTCTTTAAACATTAAGGTTATGTTCTAAGCAGCTACAATGCGATGGGGTTCAGACGCAATCCTTTTTCATGCATCCTCTTTGTTCTTGGTTCCTCTTTGTTTTTTTAATAGTTTGTTTCTAACTGTACGCAACCTTTTGGCACTTTGGTTGTGTACATTGTCTCTCTGTAGCCCCTTTCATCCTCGTCCGGATTTTATTAATCTCGAAATTTTACTGCACTAATATCTAGAATTCATTTTGAATAATTAATGGATAACTACGTATTTATTAAATAACTTCATTTGTAAATATTAAATCCTTAACCACTGCCCATAGGCCCTTGATTGTAATTGATGGATATCGGAATATTTTATCTGAGACGTAGCAAACGCCCATCCAGACTGAATCTGGTGACAGCAGCCTTACGACCTTTGACGATCGTATTTCCGACTACTCTGGCGCTCGTTCTTCTGATTGCGAGAAACGCATAACGATTCTTTGAAGAAATAATCCTCATCCCGCCCATCAATCTGTTCAAAAACGCAAATTTCTGGTTGTTCTCTATTAGTTGCACCAATGAATGCAATGTCAGTCCCCAAAATGCAACTCTGAAAGCAAGGGGACGGCAGGACCAATCAGGACACAAGTGACGAAGACCACTTGGTAGTTTGGAACTGACTTTGTAATGGCTCATAGAGAATCGTCCAAATACGTTCGTAGGAATTGTATACATTGGAATCGCAATTATATGAACGTTCCGCCATAAACAATTGTCATCGGAATATAGAATGGCTTCCCCAGTGCCTGACCTAACCTACTTTTAGAATTTCTCAAGAATATGAGAGGGGGAGGGCAAGACGTTTTAAGATGTCCTTTCGCCTTAAATGTCAAAGGTACAGCGTTTTTTAACTCAAGGTCAGTTGATAATTTCATGATAAAGAACGAAGACGAAGAGGTCAGCAAACATTACGGGTTTTACACGAAATTAGCTTGAAGGCGCACACTTTAAATTCACCTACCGGTTGCCTATTCTTCTGTTAAAACGTATACATCAAATTTTTTTTAAAAAAATTACGCTAGCATCACATCCATCAAACTTTTTTCCCTCAGGGTGTCTCTTCATTCACAGTTGTTGTTTTTTTTCATAGCTTGTTTGGACCATCTGTGTTTGAGTTTTCGCTGTGTGAAGTCTGCCATCTCTGGTGTTCTTGGAGAGTTTGGAAACCGATTTCTTGTTGGAACCCAGAGCTTTTCCCCAGCGTTCCTTCGTTTTTCTGCTGAGCGCCATCTTGCGCTCCTCGTGCCTGCTTTCCTGGCTTCATTATGTTTAATACCTCTAAGAGATGTAAGGAATAAATAAGCTTTGTTTTTAAAAAACAGTTGCAAACTGCGTATGACCACTTGGGGGATAATAATAAACTTAGTTAGTCCCCGGAAGAAGAAGCAAGGATCTTGCTTGAATAGCTAAACGGCAGTTTCTCCCGTTAACTAATGTGTGTCTTGCTTAATATTAAATTCTGCAATATCTTCCCATAATTGTTTGATAGTCGGAGTTCCAGTGGCTTACTGCCAACTCTTAAGATCTTTTTTGATAGTCTGTGAGGGTCCATTCAGCGCAGGTGGCCATAGCAAGCCAGTCTTCTTCTGATGGCATCTATAATGTTTTATGGGTGTTGGGAGAGTGCATTTTATTCGTATTATTTTCGATAATAATGTTAAAATTACAGGAATATATAGTGAAATGTTAAGCTTATTTTTATTAGGTTTTTAGCTATATTTTTAACAAATCCAAAAAGATTTTGGTGCCCAAACCACTTTCAAAGTTTTACTGTCCTCGTATTCTAACAACTTACAAAATTTTCTCTAACTCCAAAGCCACACACACCAAAATTTATCTATCGGGTTCCGCGGCTCCCCTACCTTTGTAATCGTAGTGCTGTTCCGACAAAATTTCTTGTAATACGGTTTGGGAAAGATACTAGTGATTGTCAATGCGATTGTTGTATTAGAGGAGAAGCGACTTACATATAAATAGACTCAGCAGTCTCTGATGTGGGTTGTTCGTGGTAACACGAGAGAGAAGATACTGTTTGGTATCGCCCTCTCCCTCGCACATCCGCTTGGAGGAGAGAAAGGAATTGTGCGCAACAATCAATAGTCAGAGAGGGGAATCGAGTTCCCCCACTCAAGTCGACCAAATTTCGCTTTCCCCTTTCGGGAAACCGGTACAGAAGACTATAAGAACTGGACCTATATCATGCTTAAATCTATAGAAGCAACTGTGTTGCAGTAATGTTTAAAATGCCGAGAGTGCGAGTTATGAACAAAGAAAATGTCTAACCAAGTTCAGCAGTCAGAGACGATATATTAAATGAATAACAAGTTTGAAACAAATGACATAATTAAAATATCTAACTTGTTTTTCCCAAATAATTGTGACTTTTAGAAAAAGCCCATTGGTGTTTAAAGTTTTGAATCTATGTATGGGTCTCGGGGGAGCTGCAAGCCCTAGAGACCGCGTCCCCAGGTGGCGGACAGAGGAATGCCTTGCAGATATGCATGGTAGGAAGGAAATAAAATACTTCCCGCGGACCAAAGCGCAGTGAAAAGCGACCAACGGCTATGATGCTTGGTCAAAATGTCTCCTTCGTTTGAATGTTTCTAACTCCCCAGTGGCTGCATTCACCAAAGCGACGAGGGATAACAGTGCTGGCGGCAGCAAACCACCAACCCTTAAAACAATTTTAAGCAAACACTTGTCCCGCCGGCAGGAAACTTGCATGATCAAACCAAATCCAATGAACATGTCAAGCACAACAAATAAAGATAAACTACCCCCGGTGAGCACGGATACCTCATCTAAATCTCACACTGACCCCGCGTCAGTCTGCCTAATGGATTCTGGGGGAGGCACCTTGACAAAAGTAAATGACAATAAGATACAAACTCTTAACATCGCAACTTGGAACATAAAAACCCTTCTCGACTCAAAAAACCCAACAATTATCACAATTCCGACAAGACCTGCTGAGATGCCGTGCATTTCGAGGTGTAGAATGCGGTACAGACCATAGACTTGTGAAAGCCCCAGTTAAGCTGAGGCCAAAAGCAAGATCCTGGAAACATAAGCCATCTCCCCGATTTAACAACCGCAACCTACAAAACGAAAATGTGAAAAAGGAATTCTTAGACAAACTTAACGAAAATGTCAGCTTGAATAGTAATACCAATTTACAGGATTATTGGAAGCATATACCTGTACATCAATTCTTACCGCTGCAAAACAGTCCAAGGAAATAACCGCGATTGGTTTGGAGAATCCGATACGCAAATAACTCAGCTATTAAAGAAAAAGGAACAATCTTACAAGAAGTACCTCACAAACCCCACCAGACGAAATGAAAACACCTACAAATCAACAAGAAAAGAATGTGAAAGACAAGTAAGAAAACTCAGAGATCAATGGTGCAGTGATAGAGCAAAAGATATGCAAAATTGTATAGATAATGGCGATTCCTTCAGCCTATACAATTCTATATAAACTCTGTGAAGAAACCTTTAAATGTTCTTATCGATGATGGTGGAAAAAGAATAGGAACCATTGTGCCATGCTCCTTCCTTTCTCTTTCCTGACCGTCCTTGGTCACCTCTTGTTCTTTTCGATCCCGACGCCATTGGGGCTAGGGTATCTATCATTTTCCTCTTTCTTCTTTTTAAATGTTTTAAGTACAGTCTTGAGATATGTTGGGATTTGAGTTGTAATTCAGGAGGATTTTTAGTGGGTATATGGTTGAATCATTCGGCGAGTCCCACACGCGGGGAGAGTCATGTTGGCTCTCCCTAGTGCGTAACTGCATTTTCCCTACCTGTACAAGTTTTTTCGGGCTCCAATGACCTTTGAGGTCGACATGAGCCGTAAAGCCCCACAAAAAAAATCTTTCATCATAGAACTTTTTTTCTCACTCTCTCTGCTGCAGACGGAGAAACGCATATGATGAGGAAATACGATGAATGCGATGAAGTGTTTTGCAATGGCACTGGTTTCTTTGTTTTTCTTCTTCTCTTCGTCCTCATTCTCTTCCTCCTCCTCCTTCTTCTTCTCCTCTTCCTCCTCCTTCTCCTCTTCCTTCTCATCTGTGACGTCACAACATCTCCCAATATTTTGACCAAGACTAGAAATAAGTTCCTCAAATCAATGAAACTATATTTAAAAACAAAACAAATTTAATACATTTGAAAGAAAAAAACTTTAATTAGCTCTCGATTAAATTTCTTTCTTCGTTTTACATAATTTCATGGAGGAGACCCCCGCCCCAGATGCCGTGAAGTCGTCTTAGTTCTTTTCTCAAATGAAACGAGGAGAAAGAACCGAATAAAAAGAGGCGATGAGAGGGATCGGGTTTTTATTCATTGAGTAGCGATTTTGTTAATAAAATGTTAAAATGTATGGAAACCAAAAAGTCCCACAACAGACCCCGAAGGTGCCCAAGGGAGAAGAGTTGCGCAATTTCTTGGCCTCGGCACTAGGAGGAGGAGGAGGAGGAGATGTGGCATATCAGCACCTCGCTCCGGCCGATTTAACCCCGGGATAGACCCTGGTACTCATTCTACAGCAGACTGAGTCGGCCTGGGAGTGGGTCTAGATGTTGAGGTGTGATGGAACCCCGACCATCCGGCCAGCGACGCAGCTCTCTCCCCAATACATCTCAACGTTCAAATTCAAAACTCAGTTTTTAGATTTTCGTTAATATGTAACGTGATTAATATGTTTACGTACAAAACCGACGTCCTGAGATTTATGCCAAAAGGTAAAGCGTGCAGTTAAAAATAGACTATTATAAATTAAATGTATCGAGAAAGAAGGAATTGAATCGGTATCTAGAGTACTACGTAACAACGGCGTGACAAAGTATAAGAGAAGAATATAACATTACCTACATCACCCGAGATAGTATATGGAATACTGCATTCATTGGTAAATTGTATCTCTCATTAAAATCTGTAAATTTTTGAACATTATATAAAGAGTAGTGCATTAGAAAGCTTTTAACATGGACTGCTAAGAGATTTCTCGTGCTTATGTCATGCACTGTGTTTTGTTGGAGTGGAATGTGTAGAAGAGTATTAGGAATAAATACATCAGAGAATGGTTTCTTGTTTGTGGAGAAGTGCTGTGAGCCGTGTTGTTAGAAGTAAATGTTTGGTTTCTTTTCTGTCCAGATTCGTGGCCAATATGGAGGTTCTTCACCAGGTTCAGATCCGGATGTGAGTAGTTTTACTTTCTTGAAACTTTCCTTAAAAGTTCTCCTCACAGAGCAAATACGAACTGCTCTGCACCTGCACCGGCGGCGTCTAACGCTGCGTGCTGTAAATGTTGTTGTTGTTGTACATGTTGTAAGGTTGAGGGCCTGTGCCGAAAATTGTTTACAAGAGAAGAAGAACAATTCAAAGTATTCCATTTCAATTCTTTTGTGGTGACATTGTCAACTTCATTGCTAATGTTTTATTGTAATGCAATGGCAGTTAATATTATAATTATATTTGGAAATGGGGTGCACAGAGTTGAATGTAATGTAGAACCTCTATGTGAATTATTTGCTACTAAGTTATTAAATTAAGTGACCATTTTTACTTTCTCGTAAACAGAGTAGCATATATAGAAAGTTTTTTGTAACCGTGAAAAAAATTCTTTGAATATTGTTTTTACTTGAACACAAAGGGGCACTTCACATGAAGGTCAAAGTATATTTTTCAAAAACTGGTCCAACGATTTTGCTTAAATTTTCTGTACGTGAAGTAGAATTAGTATGCATTACATCCGCCTTAGCGACATTTCGCTTGAAAGTTTGGTAGAGACGCAGTGAAATAATTTGTACGTGCTACACTTACACATTAGTTTACTGTTTCAAGAAGCGTGAATAATATTTAGGAGCGTAAATGGATCAAGCAGACGTAGAATACACTGTTAGTACACTGAAATGAAAGATATGATAATGATAAAATACATAGGAGGATAGCAAATACGAAAATACATCAATTTCTGTCTACAACGAAATTACATTTCCATAACACTCGTACGATATTTATAAGACTAATATGTCGCTATATGTTTTGGAATAATATTCTGAATATTTATTTTAATTTCAAATATAAGACAGAAAATGGGGTCAGAAAATTAGCAGCTTTTCACATGGATGTCCCAGTTCAAATAGCTGTGACTCTACTGAAAAGCAAACCTTCGTTCCTCTATCCAGCTCTGACTATTACTAAGTACTACTAGTAACCCCTCCACTTAGTCCAAGTTGTTGGTAAACCCAGCTAAGCGACCAAGCTACTAACAATGACCTACCACCCACCTAACCTAACTCCGACTCCGATCACCCCAATAGCAATAGCAGATAAGGTTCAATAGCACTTAGCTTCACTTCCCTCCCATTTACCACAATATAAGAATTAAGTGACGAGATTTCATAATGTGTTATCTTTCGCAAGAGAAAAAGTGCGTTCTCAAAAACCCGAACCCTCCATTTACTACATTCGCTAAGTTGTCATATTGTATCCGTTCGTTTTCTCTTACAGGATGTTCTTCAGATGCCAGAAACCGTCCTCATCAAGGAAGAACTTCCCCCCGACGTAAGTTAACAACATTAGTCTTCTCAACATTAGTGTCGGTGCTTGAGCAGACATTTATGCTAAACCAATTGTGTCGATCGATAAATATATATTTTTTATTTTTACTGATTTTTTATTTTTGACGACTCCCAAGTAAGAAATGAATGTTTGAAAGTTGAAAAAATTCTTGTATTTTGCCTTTTTTTGTTATATTACTTTACTATAAATGTATTCCTTTTTTTTGGGTTTGGCCAGTTACACAATTACTCATTTTTACAATGCCAAAGTTTCGGAAATTTATTTTGCCTTCGTCAGAGGGCTTCGAGAGTAACACTTTTTACACGAAGAACGACACGCAAATAAACTAAAACGCACTACTCACCCTTCCTAAGATTTTTACTATAGAGTTAAATTAAATTAAAATAACCTCAATGTATATAAATTACTATTGCTGAGCACCCGCAACTATGCTCGCGTTCATTCTCCAATTTAATTTCTTCCATCAATGTTGGATGTTATGTTAAGTTTGGTGTGTACCCTCCATCCCTTATTTTCAGCGATGTAATTAAAAAGTTTGTAGAAAACACCAATTTCGCATTTCACACCTCTACGGGTGAAATTTCGTAAAATCCTTTTTTAGCGGACGTATAGTTTTTGTGTCACGCTCTTCCAAACACTTCGCCCTCTAGGAGCGTCGTGTTTCTCGTGCGGTCTGAAGGGTACATAATGATATCGGAAATACGAATATCCATCTAACAATACACAATGACCGTGGACTCGACCCTTATATCGGTCGTTTTACGTTATTTTTAAGTCTCCCCCTTCCCGCCCCCAGCTCCTAGAATACAACGCTCCTATGTGATCTCATCAACCCCAATACTAAGGATCCGATGCCATTTTTATATTTCAATATTAGTTTTCAATTCTTTTCAACCATAAAACCTTTTCCACCCCCCACCCAAGGGGTGCTAGTGGTGTGTTTGTTTCATGAGGGCTCAGTCCAGACTTACACGATATCTGAATTTCACTATCAGCTCGTTATTATTGACTCGTCACTGCTATGTCATGTTCGATATTATTTTCATGGCATCCCCTTCCCTGGGGGTGCTGGAGTTTATAGGGGCTGATTGTGAACTTCGACGTCTTCGAGAATGTCACTACTAGTTTCAGCGGCCCCGAAAACTACGATCTCAACTCTAATATCGGTCACTTTCGATTATTTTTACATTTTTGGCATAACGACCGTCAGTCTGTCCGTCCGTCCTTTCGCGAGATTTTTACGGAAATATCCGTTTCGGAGACCCCTGATTCCGAAAAAGTGGTTTTTGACATAATGTCTTACCCACCTTGAGAAAAGTAAAAAATATATATATTTAAAAAATGAGAAAAGGAAGGGGGATGAAGGGGTGTGGTGGGATTGGGACGCATGCGTGTTTTATGTTTTTTTTTTCAAATAGCGTTTTTGTTGTGCACTCACCTTATGCTCGCGCGTGGGGACCCTGTTGCTGCGACGATGGCCGGTGACCCCAGGGTGACCCACTGCGCTCCACCAAGCGTATTTTGTGTGTGAGAGAGAGAGAGAGAGAGT
>NNCF01132919.1:2324-79882 GCA_002313205.1 Laupala kohalensis
TTTTTTTGTCATTTTCGAAAATTATATATGCCTATGTGCCCAAATATTTTCGAAAAATTTTTATTGAAAAATATATGTACCTGTGTACCCAAAAAATTTTCAAAAATGTTTCATAAATTTTCCAAAAAAATATTTTTGGAAAAAATTCTGATAATTTTTTTATGGTTCTAATCAAAAAATATATATTCCTATATACCCAAAAAGATTTCAAAAATTTTTCTTGTTTTATTCATAAATATTTTGAAATAGTTTTGGTTCCAATCGAAATATATGTTTCCACAAATTTTTCAATTTTTTTTCAAGTACTTGTGTTTTTAATACCTTTATTACAACATGGGTGATACGTAAGATGATTACTGTGCTCTTGAAGCAGATGAAAACTCATACGACTCACACACCGGAACAACGTGTTGTGTAGCGCCCTTTGGCGTATTCTTTTCCAGGTCATGGAGGCGCTTCCTAGTGAAAGAGCTACGTCTTTCTCATGAATAGTCGATAAGAATTTAAAATGTTTTCAAATTATCGAAAAACTGGGAAGTTTTTTGATGGCAATTTTAGCGGTTACACATATGTTTTCGAATGAACACGAAAGAAAGTTTTACATAAGTTTTCTTAAATTTGTTTTCCTTTTTTCAAGGACTTGTGTATTCAATATCCCTTATTACAACATGAGTCATGCCTTAAGAGTGTGTATTGAAACTCGTTCTCTTGAAATGGAAGAAAAGTCACACGACTCACAAACCAGGACGACGTGTTAAATACCCCACTTTGCCGTACTTTATCCTGGGTCATCGTGATGCTTCATAGGGAAAGAGCAACGTGTTTCTCATGAATACATAATAGTATATTGAAATTTTATTCAGATTTTCGAAAAAATCAGAAAACCATTTGAAGGCATTCTTACCGGTATCACATACATATTAAGTGATAAAATTTTGAAATTTTCGAAAAAACCAGAAAGTAATTTGAAGGCAGTTTCTGCGGTTACACATATTAATTTTCCGAATAAAAAAAAATTAGAGGAAAAGATTTTTTTTACCTTTCCCTATTTTCATGGATATTGCTTATTATAATATAAGTGATACGTAAAAGTATCTATTGAACCTTGTTGTCCACGTTAGACAGGAAAATCACACGTTTCAATACCTGGACGATGTGTTGGATACTCTTCCTAGGCGTACACTTTCCTGGTCTTGAAACTCTTTCTAGGGGAAGAGAAACGTCTCTCCTGAATAGTTGATAAAAAATTTTAAGAAATTTTCAAAAAAACTTTAAAATTATTTGACGGCATTTTTTTGATGTTACACACATCTTTCCGAACACACACACAAAAATTTAGTATCTTTTTTCTATTTCCAATACTATTCACTGACTTGTGGTACTCAACATATATTACAACCTGAGTGATTGATACGAGTATGTATTAAAACTTGAAGCGCTCTTGAAGTAGAAGAAATCACACAACGCGTGTACAGCAATTTGGCGTACTCTGTGCTAGGTCATCGGACCCATCTCAGGTAATGTAACTGATTTCTCATAAGCAGTAGATAAAAATTTTATATTTTTTTATATTTTCGAAAAGAATCCTAAAAGAATTTTTAGAGGTTACACACATATTTTCCAAGTAAACAATAAAAATGGCGACCAGCCGTGACTCGAACCCGGGTCTCTTGCTTTGATCGCAAGGGTGTTAACCGCTACACCACAACTGTACACCATTTCCACCCAGTCCTAAACCCCGGCAGACCTGGACACATCCCCATACAGGAGATAAGTGAACCAGGCGGCACACTATGCTGTGTGCACTTTATTACCGGTTTCACACGTACCTACGTGTTAAGGTTCGTTAAGTATATATTTCTTCTGTGTACCCTACACTTGGAGATTATATGTGATAACTTTCGGTCAAGTGAAAATGGCGACAAGTTGGGACTGGTGGAAATGTTGTACAGTTCTGGAAGGCGAACCGGTGGTGTAGCGGTTAACACCCTTGCGATCAAAGCAAGAGACACGGGTTCGAGTCCCGGCTGGTCGCCATTTTTACTTGACGGAAAGTAATCACATATAATATCCACGTGTAGGGTACACGGAAGAAATGTGTACTAAACAATAAGAAAATCGTTTTCATTTTTCAATGGACTTATCTTACTTAATATCCCTTATTACAACATTAGTGATACGTAAGAACATTTATCGATGCTTATTGTGCTCGTGAAGCAGAAGGAAAGTCACACGACTCAGACACTAGAACAACGTGTTTTATACCGAACTTTGGAATGCACTGTTCCTGGTCAGAGACGCTTCCAAGGGAAATAATTTTTGAAAATTATTTTAATTCCCCATAAGTTATGAAAAAATTAGACAATTATTAAAAGACATTTTTGGAGGTTAAACACATATTATTTGATAAAACAACAACAAAAATTAGTATAATTGTGTTTTATTTTTCCTTTCTTTCATGGACGTGTGTACTAATATCCTTTTTACAACATAAGTGAGACGTAAGATTGTGTTTTATAGCTTGTTGTGCTCATAAAGCAGAATAAATTAACACGACTTACACAAGAGGACGACGCGTTGTAGAACACTCTTTGGCGTACGCTATCACAGGTCATCGAGACGCTTCCTAGGGAAAGATCGCAACGTGTTTCTTATGAATAATTGATAAAATTTGGGATTTATTTAAAATTTTTAAAGAATCATAAAGTTATTTACAGGAATTTTTAGAGGTTACACACATATTCTTTTGAATGCACACACACACAAAAATGTGTGTTAATTTTATTTACTTTCTCCTTTTTTCGTGGACTATGTACTGTATATAGTGTGATATGTGTTATACACAGACCCGTGCTTCTTGTGCTTGTGAATCATAAGAAATTTTAAACGAATCTTACACTAAGACAAAATATTATGTACAACGTTTTGGCCAATGCTGTCGCAGGTCATTAAAAGGCTTTCCCCGGAAAGAGAGCAACGCGCTTCTAATGAATAGTTGATAAAAATTTAAAATTTCATTTCAAATTTTCGAAATATTCAGAAAATAATTTGAAGGCATTTTTTGAGTTTACACACATATTTTCTGAATAAAAACAGGAAAGAAAATCAAACTTATACTTTTTCCTTTTTTCATGGACTTGTTTTACTTATTATTTCTTACTACAACATGAGTTACACGTAAGTGTACGTATTTAAGCTTATTGTATTTGTGAACTAGAAGAAAATAAAAACGATTCACACACCAAGACGAAGTGTTGTGTACCACACTTGTGCGTATACAGTCACAGGTCATCGAGAGAGGTAACTAGGGAAAGAGCAACGTGTTTTTCATGAATAGTTTAAAAAAATTTGAATTTCTTTGAAATTTTTATTTCAAATTTCTATTTACTAGGTAATCAGGACGCTATTTAAGGAAAGTAAGCAAAGTGAAGCTGTTGATATTTAGTGAAATAAAAAAAAATTGCAAATATTTCGAAAACATTGAAATATTTTATGAAGTCATGTTGAAAGGCTAGAGACATATTTTTCGAATAAACCTAAAAGAAATTTGTCAGAATATTTTTGTTTTTGAATAAGTTTTCATACTCTTGTGATAAGCAATATTCATTAAGATAACGTGAGTGATGTGTAAAACAGCGTATTGCAGTTCATGTTGCTCTTGAAGCAGAAGACGTGGTGAGTGTTGTAACGTATTTACCTGGTTCCGAGGTTCCGCTGCCACGACCCTCTTACTGAGGGGAAATAAAACTCTTGTTTCAAGAAAACAATTACTATTACTTGAAATTTATATTTATACAAACATATACTGTTTATACATTGAAGAATAGTTAGTTATCTCAAGTCTCTTTGGAAAGATACACTTCCCAGCGACACTAGATGTGTCCGCTACCTCCTTCCTACATCTCTCGTAGTAGGGAGTCGAATCACTCGGGAACGCTGTCTTCCGGGTCTTTTATCGGTTAGGGAGGGGGACGCTTCTTGATGCCGCCGCCTCCGCTGCCCGGCCCTCTGGCATCTCATAGTTCAAAACGCTGCGTCGCTCACAAAACACCTTCCAGACGTTTCCGCATCGCATCCGCCCCTCAAGTACAGTTTATTGACTGACTCTTTGATGGACAGGTTCCCCCCCCACCCCCTCTGTCTAGTTTTCTACATTCCTCGAACCTTTTTGTCGTTTACAGATGTGCATTCAGTTCCGAGTTAACCGCCCTCCTAAGGACAGCTTATTCACTGACCCTATGTTGGCAGGACATCACCCACGTTGCGCAGCTGTCGTCTTTTCACAATAGCGCATCTCTGAGTTCCGAATCCTCTCCTCCCTCCAAAGGTAGTGCATCCATTGATCCTCCGCTGGGCTTTGTGTGTTGTGTGCCCGTTAGTTTTAAAACCAGCACGTGCACGATGTCACAGTGTCTCACTTTTGCGTACGATGGTTCGGGATATCGAACCGCTACCTAGTGAAAGCTTGGAAGATGAAACAGATGAATAGCTAATGAAAATTTGATGTTTTTTTAAACAATAAAAAGTTTTGCCGAAAAATCCCCCAAAATTTTTTTCTAAAAAAGATTTCTTTTTCTTTTTGGAATAAATTCTTATACACTTGTCATTGTCAAGATTCATTAGATTAACATGATTGATTCGTAAGAGTGTGTTTTGCAGTTCACGATGCTCGCGCATCATATGGAGATTGATTTATCTCAAACACCTTGGCGTCGTGTTGGGTGTCTCATTTTGTCCTGGGTCCTACCTCGCAAAAGTGGGAAAGGTAAAAAGGATGAACAGTTGATAAAAATCTTGAAATTTTTTTGATAAAATTATTTGAAGGTTTTTTGGGGTTGGGAATAAATATTTTCCTAACAAACAATTAAACAATTGTGTCAAAACAACTTTATTTTTTTTCTATTTTTCGAATTAATTTTTATATACTTGTCACAGTTAATATTCTTTTGAATAAAATGAGGGATGCGATAAAATGATGTAAATGTGGGTATGGCAACTCATGATGCTCCAGAACCAAAAGAAGACTCAATAGTCTCACACACCATGATGTCGTGTTGAATGAGGAAGGTTAAACTGTTAAGTAGTTAATGATACAATATTTATTTTTCCTTCTATAAATCAATTTCAAGATCTCTTTGGATCTTTACAAATTGACTCCAGGTGACCTTATTTTTAAATTGGCGATAAAAACACAAACTACATTGGACATTATGTTAAAAACTTTCTCCCCATTAATCACGAACAAATTTATGCATCGAATTCAAACTTGAGATTTCACTTTGTATTGGGAGTAGAAGCCTATTTCTGGACTCCTCATGCCGACTTCATTTACACACCGCCCTCCTTTTCCGTTTTTGTAAATTTAAAAAAGAATTGAAAATATGAACAAAAACATTTTGATTGTTCATGAATTCTGCATACAGATTGCTATACCGCATTTCCGTTCGTCGAGTTGCACCGTTTTCGAGATACAGCGAAATATTTTTACGCAAATATGAGTTTTTGTAGGTAGCTATTTTACATCAGCCTATTAGGCATTTGCAAGGAGTTGAAGGTGGAAGATAATCAAACACTCGGTACTTGAATAAACATGTATGAGGGTAAGGTGTGTTCTATATTAGGTTACGAGAATACATATATTTTACCTGATAGATCCATTAATTATGTCCTCGCGTTTGAAAATTATATTATGATTTCTTTGTTTTTCGATTTACTGTTATTTTTATGCTAAGGTAGATTGCTTAGTGTTCAGAACTTTTATTATGAGTTACAATTGAAATATTGAGTGGGTCACACTCCAGATTTTTTTCTCTTATAAAAGCGTACTTCGATTATACGAATTTTTAATTATCCGAACCATCTATGACACCATTAGTTCAGATAATTGATGCTCTGCTGTACTTTGAGCTGCTTTGAGCTAGAAATTATTTAAAAACCTTTGGGGGTGAGGAATTGAAGGGATAATGAAGAAAAACACATTGACGCTCCAATAGAGCACATTTATTCATGAATACCAGAGACTAGTTTGTACACATGTAGCTATACACAATAGATGATAAAAACAAGTCGCGGCGCATGTCCCCCGCGCAGCGCGATGCCACTGAGAGTTCTGCGCATGGTTCTGCGCCGCCCGCCGCCACCGCTGCGTACCTGCGCCTAGCGAAGCTGCCCTTCCAATGTTTGCCTTCATATCGACTCAGAAACTTTTCACTTCCGAGTGAGTTAATTATATCCATCAGTTCGCAGTATTGAACCTACGATGAATAGTAAAATATTGATGAATAGATGCATAGTATTGGATACATAGTTCACACAATTCGTTGAACCCTGTAGCTTATCACACAACTGACAAAAGAGAATCACGATTGTTGATGCTTCATTGTCACTCTCGCAAGTTGTAGACGTATGATTATCGTCCGAATTTGATTGAACAGAAACGAAAAGGTACGAAGAAAGGGTATTCCTATATTCCTAAGAAACGGTATTTTCAAGAACCTGTCTCTATAACCCTAAACGTGTATGCTGCAAATTCATTACGCTCGTATAACACAAAATTCATTATAGTTTCACAAAAATGTCCGACATTGATTTCCGATAAAAGAAAGGCTCTTTTTTCCATCGATATGTTACATTAGAATATTTAACGTGTCTTAAACACAGTCAACCCTAAATTTGAGACATGATCGTGACAAGTGAACATTTGAGAGAAATTAACCAATCTCTTTTCACGTAATGTTATTTCCTTAATATACAATTTAATGAAAAATATTTGTACTACATGTCCGAGGTGAAGGGAATAAATTCACGGATCAAAAGGGTATGTAGTGCAATAAATATCTAATTGATATTATACATTTGTTTAGATTGTCACTAAATTTAATTTATTTCTTAAATATACAAATTTATAGGAAAGGTTGTGATTAGAACTTCGTATGTATCTTCTTACAAAAAAAAAAAAAAAGAATTATTCCGGTGATATGACTTAAATAATTAATTGGTATTCACAAGTAGACTTTGCAACTATTAACAAAATGGTGAAACGAGTTTTTCTGGAATGGGACATGCAAGTGCAGTTTGTGAGGAAGCAATTATCCACGACTGGCACCAAAATGATTGTCTAAGAGTATCTCTCTACTTTAAAACTTGATTTACTTACACTAAGCACGGAGCGATATATGAATAACAAGGCCGCGTGATGAAATTTAATCACGCCAAATTAACTTCAAATTTGCGTGATTATTATTATCCTTTAATTAAACATTGAGTCTCTTGTGAAACTCTCACAAATTTATCAAACATCCATCATTAACATGTACTGGCATCAAACTTAACTCGAGGAGGAAGACAAACGTCGTGTGTTAAGAAGCGAACTTTTTCCTTAAACACATGGTAATCACTGGGTGCAGAGACGACGACGCAGCAGCGGCGGCGGCGGCGGCGGCAGCGGCAGCAGCAGCACTCAAGAGAAATATCGGTGGCGAATGAGTGGGCAATGGTGGGATGTGTGGGGTGCTAGGATGTGCCGAGGGTGCGGGGGTGAGGTGTGCTGGATTGCCACCCTTTACACCGAAGTCTGGATCGCGACCACCAGCGGACGGCCATTAGCGCGCGACTTTACTCATTGTTAGTGTTGCAGATGGACCCCTCGGCAGCCTACAGCACCACATGGGTTTACCACCATTAGGCGGTGCCTGTCTACCACTCGGCGACCGAGAACTCGGCTACTGTCGACTCAATAAATTAAAGAATTTTGCAGTGGTTTTTTCCTTAATTTGTTTCGTAGTTTGAGACATTCGTAGCGTCAATCGGTTCCAAAGTTCAGGAGTCTCCAAAGTCAACCTCGATCGGGATCGCAGTCTCTTTATACACACTATTCATATCCACTCAGTACCCATTCAAAATTCACGAGCTTTGCCATCCATTATTTCACGTTTCCCGGGTCATATCAATTGAATGTGTTGAGTTGAGTAATAATTCACGTGGGATATGAATGTACGATTTTTGTGGTGTGCACAAACATTAATTTAGCACCGCACCAATAAAGGTTTAAACACCAAAAAATTTATTATCTTTATTTTTAGTCACGTGTAACACAAAAAAATGGGCAAAATGGGTATTTATCCGATGGGTTAAGAAACAAATATCGATATTTAACACGACAAGAAAATATTAAAAATAGTAATAATAAGTATATAAAAAGTATGCATCTCACCTTTAGTTCCATAAAGATCGATAAGTGAGTAAAAATCTCATTTTCCTGACTCTTAAGTTTGACCGAGTTTATAATCGCAGAGGTGAGTGACTCTGACTAGACTTTTCTCGTGTTATTATGCTTCCTAGAACCCCCGTAACTCGCGGGACACTGAGCATATTCAGAATTATAATAAATCCCGCGAGAATAGGAGCAACACAAGCAAACATTATGTACAAAAACAAGCAGAAAAACATCTAACTTATACTTCTAATCTACGAAATTCGCAAAAATATAGTTAGTATTTTACGTATTACAACCTTAGAGAAGTCTTTAATTCTTTCTCTTCTCTTTCTCAATATTTAATCCAGTAACAATCTAATCACTAATAGAGCGATCTTTGTGTACTGGTGGTTTTACCTTCGCTTCCAGACTGCCGGGAGTCCTCAAGACAAAACATGAAGCTAAAAATTCAAAAATACTTTTACATCAGCTACATTTAAATTAACAGGAACTCAAAGTTCTTTCTTCTCTTTTTTTCAGAAAAGATATAGTGAAGATTTTATACAAACAATTACTGGGGTTACAATAATACTCACTGTACAAGAGAACGTACGGCGAGTAGTGCTATAGTGTTTTCAACACTAACATATGACTAAAGCTTTACAAACGTCCCTGAAAAAATTGTTAAGGTTTACAACGATGAAAGATAGAGATGAATAGTTTCTTAGAAATCTATTCATGGGTAGACCTCCAATATTTAGGTTCTGCCGAAAAATCACAATTCGACACATTTTCCCAAATACATATGTAAATGAAACCATTAATCATATAGAAATTTATCATATCTTTGGGTTTTACCTCTCCGCCACTTTCCTTATCAGTAATTAAAATACCAACATTTGTGTTGTCCATTGTGAAAAGTTTTGTTTTCTTCTCTTTCATGCTTACAGTATATATCCACATCAGCATCAACATAAATATGGTATTCTTATACTTTCTTCTTCTGCAAAAACTCCTCACTAGTGTCGTCTCAAAGGCGGGATTCCCCGCAGACACTGCGCTCGTCGTTCCGCACACTTTGGGAATTGGGAAGTGGGTCCTAAGCACCACTCGAGAGCAAGGAATGGCGGAGAAATTCGGAACTGCTGATGCTCGGGAAACAAAGTTTGGGAAATATTTTTACGTTGTCTTTCACATTAACTCGTCGAGGACACGAAATCATAACTCGTCGGGGACAACATAGAATTATTAACTCAAAACAAATGAAAATAGATTGCGATGGATGTGACATTGGAGAAAAGATACTCATTTTGGTAGTTAGCTCGCTTCCAGTGAAAAAACAAATGTTTGAGATGAGTAGTTATTTTACAGGGAAAAATAGAATATAGAATGTCCTTATGAAAGGTTTTTCAACACAACTTAGTCGAAAAAAAACAAACAAGAAAAACCATTAGTGAAAAAACTGGTCAATGGAAGGAAGCGTCTTGATAGACACAACAAGATAACATCGAAGAGGGCGTCACTGCTTGAAAACCAAGTAGATGAGGACTCGGCAGAAGGAACGCTGGACGACACAAGGCACGAGAGCGGGATCTGCATTGGGATCGGCGGTCGACGAGCGAAAGAAGAGGGGAGGGGAGCAAAGCGACCGGCGAGCGCTTCGCTCACATGCACACCAAGTAGAGCGACCGTGGACGCCGCGGACGAGCGTCTTCTTCTCCCGCGGAGGGCCGTCCTCGCTGAGGCGGGCGACTACTACGCGGCGGGCGACCACCGCTGCGTCCTCGCGTCCCCGCCGCAGCCGGTGACTGGTGTTGCTGTTCGTCGGCTGCGGCGGCGGCGGCTGNCGAGGGGTGCTGGGGAGCCGTTGTCCTCGGAGGCGGCGCCACGCTCCTGGGACATAACAGAAGTATTACGTTGAATCTCGTCAAATCCGCGCTTTAAAACTACCTACTGCTCCAGTGCTTCTACAACGTAAAATAATTTATTTATTTTAATAAAGTTAAAGTCGTCTTGTTCTTTATCACGCCATATAACCTGTAGTACTTTCAAAATAACTGATAACAATTTCAAAACTATTTTCCTGCATGAATATGTCTTATCATTCATATAAGTTTAGTTTCTATATGTACTCAACCTTGGCGCGGTTGTGTACATTAATTATGTTGCCCCACTCTGTACCCTGGATTTTTCTCCGGTTTTCCTTCGGGTAGAGACGAATTTTTTATACAGACTTACTAGGTTCTTGCCTAGGGGCGGTATCTATTGAAATAATAAATCTCGATTTTAGTGTCATTTAAAAGTCATGATTTATAAAAAATTATTTCCAAATAATCTATAACTTGATAAAAATACGTACTTCTAAAACAACTTTTTTGTGTCTTATTTAATACAAATTTGTTGGTATTTTGTTAATAGTGTTACACATTCTGAACTATTTTTATTCTTATCTTAGGAGTGTACTGAATCTGCCTCTGCCTTAGTTGATTGGAATTGATGAGATGCTTTTGGAGAATAAATTAGTTTATTATCCTTTACGTGGTCACACTCATTATTGACAATAAATTTATTTATTTATAATGTGAACATCCAGACAGGAATTTACCCCGTTGCTTTTGTACCTCTATTTCGTCGCATTGTTGAGAAGCTTGATCTTGCCTCTGAATCAGGCCCGGAGATCTATCGCTACAATTTAACAATAAATTTGAATATATTCTTTTGTTTTGAAACATTCCTTTTACAATGACATACAAAATATTTAGGAGAGATCCTTTTACATTTTATATGATATTCATTTTGACATTCCAATTCTGATTGGAAAAAATATATAAAGAACAATTCAAGACTTAAAAAAACTGCGATCTGATACAGAGGGAATCGAAACTAGAAACTATTGTGAAATATATCGAATTTTCATGGCAGCCAACATGCACTAAACACTTTATTACAGAGTTTTTTATGTATTACTAATTCCTGTTTGAATATTTGCCATTTATTCAAGGGGAAAAGATACGATTACCACAGACAGCAAATACTGTGGCAAGCGAGGTTGGAGCCAGGTTTTCGAGCAGATATCCAATTTGTAGGGGGTATCCATACTAATATATAAATGCGTAACGCGAAAGCGTGTCTGTCTGTTTTCAACGTAATCACGATTAAACCACTGAACCGATAGCGATGAAATTTGGCAAGAGTATAATTAAGATACCCGAAATGAACATAGGTTTACTTTAAAATGCGTGAAAATAAAATAAATTATTTTTTTAACCATAAATATCGATGAAATCGGAAAAACGAGAGGTATTTTGGCTTACGCCACCTAAACGGTTAGAGATAGATGATAACTATCAAGGGCAATATTGTTCGCTTCAAAGAGTTCTACAAAAAATTCCGCGACAGTATATGTCTATCTACAAAGGTTTACCTACAACATCAAAAAATTATAAAAAATGTTAAAATACCTCAATTTAAGATAATAATATAGGAAGGAAAAAAATCAATCATCATCAAATGTAATATTTTCTCTGTTTCTTGTATTTGATAAAGACTAAAACCATATTTAAACCGTACAATTTGGACGAATGGTTTAGATTTTAAAAGCGTTTTAATGTAATAATGCAGCTGCAATGGTGCCGTAGTATCTTTCCTCGGAAGGGAAAAATTCGATGCGAAGGGAAAGTGCGCAGAAATGTGACATAAAACTCGTAATATAAAAGTCGTAGCGGCAATATCGTAGCCCATACTTCGTATGTACGTATTCTCGTTTCGACCAACTAAGGAATACCGTGACGAGGCTAGTAAGACTCCACTATATACTTGAGTTTACTCACAATAAACATCGTGAAATGTTTTTGCGGGAACAGCTTCTAGGTAGAATCTACATTGTAGTATCAGAGTATAACAACTGCGATGTTAAGCTGCAGAATCTTCGTCAATTGTTATAGCTGTAACTCAGAAATAGAAGTGAAAAGTCACAAATTTTTCTGATCCTTCCGGGAATAGACCCCAGTATATTTCCGTGGCAAGCGAGCGCGCTAAGCGCATACACTTTATGTTAAATTATGTTTAAATTTAAAGCAAGTTTACTTCGCTTATGAATATGATGGCCAGATACATGATTAACATCATAGATATCTGAACGACAATCATGCACATTTCTTTTTAATTCATTTTTCCCCTTTCGCTTCGTTTTCTTGAGTGTTCAATGTAGGTGAAGGTTCCATAACAAAGGAGATAAATTTCCGAATCGAAAATAATAAGCACATTTCATCAAAGCAAATCTATAATGTTCGCAAGAAACCATTCTAGTTTAAAATTCTTCCTTTTTTACTTATTTATACTATGTAACAATATACTACGAAGTTTTATTTCTGTTATCTGCTATTTAATCGAGCATCATTTTCCTCTTGATATTCGAGATAAAAGGGAAGGAAACGTCTCTAACAGTCTAGTGAACCGCTTTCGAACTTCCCCTGAACCATTCGGCAGTTTCACCTTTACCCCGGGTCACAAAAGGAAATCGTTTGCATTTTGAACGGGTCGTAGACAGCTCTGGTGATACCAAATAGTAGTGTTCATTCCTACACACTGTGTCGCTGTAGAAATCGAAGCATCTTTGAGGTCATATCGTTGTAGAAACGCATCGAAGACTCAGCGCCTCCTTAAAGCTCCTAACTGACAGTGGAAACATCCAACTGTCGGAGTTCTATCAATGGATTATTATTGATACTTAAGGTAATATGAGCGACAAGGATGCTGTTTTTAAAGTTCTACTTTAAAAAAATGAAAACATAAAAAAATTATCTCAACACGTCTTATAAAATTTGAACCCTGCGGAGCTAATAATTGAATAAAACCATTATGAAGTTGTACAAATTCTACAGAAGAAAAGCTTTTTTAGAGATGGTTTATAATTAAATATTATTAAATGTTATTAAAACGTTACCATACATCAATGAATTTATTACAGAAAAGAACAGTATGAAACTTGCCGAGTCATTTCGGACAATTAAGAAAGTGATGCCAAACGGTAGCGAAACTAGACAACTCTAGTCTAACTATGAACTATTTTTCAAATACAGATTTTAAATTAAAATGGTATTATTAATGCTACGCAGTTTCTCGAATGCTACCCTAATTCAAGAATAACTGTTATAATGACTATTTTTAATATAAACAGAATAGATAACATTTTTCACAGTTTTATCAATAGTTATTTGCTTGACATGTATTTTGAAATGTCACAAATATTAGCAGTGAAGATACTGCATGCTGCTTTCAAAGCACTTCGTTATATTTTCTGAGTAAAGAGAAAGTGAATTTTGCCGAACTTCATTTTGGGTAAAAACCAAAATTCAATTTCCCCACCCATCGTCAATAACATATTTTCTATTAACCATTACCCTCTTCCTCTGAAACGCCTTTACGAGCATAACAATTCTGGAGTTCATTACTCCTTCAACAACAAAACCCCGTCTCAAATCTTCCAGTGACAGGGTTACAAGGCACCTACCTCCATAACGGTTCTGCCATAAAATCCTTAGTAATTCAAAGCTTGAGTGCCTATCCTCTGAGGGAAGAGCAAGATCTCAAGCAGGGACGCACATATGGAGAGGAGACATTGGAAAGCATAGATAAATTATTATTAAAAGCCTGATTATTATTCTGTACATGAAAGTTTTTTGTTTTCTAATATTGATGAAACTTACCAACGCAAACAATATGATATCCTTATCGAGATTTCAATTTAAAATTCTATTTAAAATTTTAGAATATCTGGTTAGAATCAGGAGTTAAATTAATTATCAACTTTGTTTTTTGCAACATTATATATTCAAATATTAGTTAAAATTAAAAAAAACACGCTTAAAAAATAATCCTCTTTGAAATACATGATAGTAGAGGTTAAAATATTTGATTTCTCAGTAACACAGTGGCAAAGAGAACTAGGTAATAGTTTTGGGTACTGATGTAATGGATATACCATAAGGTTATTCTTCCGTTAAACTAAAGCTGTCCAAACTTCAGACTCGGTTTTTGCCAATGAATGAAAAATTTGGTTTACCCAAATCGAAGAATTTTTAACTTCTCATGCACTGAGATAAAAAAAAGGAATTAGATAAGAAAACAAAATTACTTTGAAATATAGTGTCCTTTCTTACTAATAGTGCGATTCATGAAGCTCGTATAGTGGCATATCGTCTGGCCGCCCCTGTCTCAGAGGGCGGGAGCATCGTCTGCAGATTCCTTCGCGAAGGCCATCAAAGGCAGTGCGCAAGAATACAGCGGAGCGCGAAGGAGCGACGCAGCGGCGTTCCAGAGCTGATGGGCGGCAGTAGGAGGAATGTGTCCTCCGTCCCCGGCTCTTCAGATGGGACACGCGGAGGCACTCCCCTGTCCCAATTCCCTTTCTCCCAACACTCGACATTTCCCAGCTCCGTCTCGCTTCACTCTTGGGATTACGAGTCCTGAAGAAAAGTGAACCGCCACCCACGTTCGACAACTCTGAATGCGTGATTTTTCATAGTATACTACCATAGACGTAGTCGGGGTGGGGGGAGAAGGAGCACATACCCCTGCCCCTGAATAGCCACAAACCAAAATGAAAAAAATTCACATGTATATCAAAAAATTATGTTGTTAATTCGTAATATCTTACTGTAATAAATATTTCTAGTATATTTGTCCACTTATGTCTGCAATCCCACCAGTTGAGAAATATCTAGCAAGCTCTCGAACCTTGGATAGGGATTTATGTCACATTTCAGCGCACTCAGTGCAGAGACGACATGATGTTTACCTCCCCACTCGCCCCAAAATACTTGCCTCCCTTCTAAAAAACTTTTGCTTCTCTCTGTCCAAAAACTTGGCTACGCCGTTGACCACTTCTCGCAAGGCTCCTGATTCTTTTCAGTAACTTTCGCAATGAAGAAATTTCGATTGTGTTTTTACCTTATCAGTTAACAACTCCTTCACTGTACTACATGTCTTAATTATAGACAATCATTGCTACTGCAGAATTATTCGTTCACAACTCTTCCTTTATTACACCTGGTTACTAGGTTGCCAACGTTTCGAGGTGTGTTGACTTCTTCATCAGGGCTTGGATTGTATGAAGATAATTAAATAACCAGTTACATATCACATTAAATTTTAAATTTTAGTTGCATTTTCGTCACTTTCTTTTCTCTTGTCTTTAGGACTATTTGGATTGACCCAACTTCACATCACTAAGTTGACCTGTTAACTTTGATAACCATTCTTTTCTCTTACTCTCTGCATTGCTTTGATGTTTTTTTAAATTAATTTCTAAAGTAATTTTGTTCATTTATAAATTTATTGTCAAAAAACAGTACAGACTGCGTATGACCACGTGGAGGACAATAAACTAATTTACTCTCCGGAAGCAAGCAAGGGACCATCCCATCAATTCCGATCAAGGGCCCTAAGGCAGAGGCGGATTCAAAAATTTCAGCAAAAGTTCCTAGATAAGATAAAAAGTTAGCTGCGAGTTATAATACATATATAATGTCAATATGTTTGTAATTTAACGCAAATATGTTTGTAAATTTACATGTAAAAGTTATTATCGAACTATAGATTATTCTGAGTATAGTGTTTAAAAATCATAAGATTTGAAAAAAACACTAAATTCACGATTTATTGTTACAATAAACACGCCCCTTGACAAAGTCTAGAGAACCTGAATAAGAAATCCGCCTCTACCCGAAGAAAAAACGGGTATTCTATTCATTCTATTCTTATCTATGTTTCTATCGTTCTCCTGTTACTCTGGTTTGCTTCTCTTTCCTTACACTCTTCTTTTACATCTTTTCACATTCTTCATCGAGGTGAGCTCGAGGTTATAAGTCGTTTAAAGTAGAAAATTATACTCTATTGTCGTGTTCAGTAGTATAAAGAATATTTATCATTCATACGACAATATAATGTTCAAAAACGTTTTTCAAAAATTAAATTTAAGACTGCATTTAATATAATGAGAAATATAATAATTGTTTCAGTTATGAATGTATTCATAACGTAAAATATACATTCCTGCATAAATAAGACAACTGAAAATTCACATATTAATACAGATGAAATATTCAGTTTCCAATTACGAACACACCTACCTGTCATTTTCACTATTGATTTGGACAAAGTGTCATTCATATTGTTTTCATTTTGCACAGATACATAAATTTGAATATTTGTGTGTTCACGACCGTGAAAATGAGCTATAAACAGCTCATCTCACGTACTGTTTGTTTAATTCACATTTTCACATGTCCAGGAATACATTGACATTAGGTTATAAAATCAACGTTATGAAATGGAGCAATTCCCGTAACAAATTATTTATTAATAATTTATATTACGAATTAATTACCTGAAAATACTTAAGTTCCTAGACATAAAATAATTATGCTTTCAATGGATAAACCTTAAACCTCGTTCGTAGATAATGTTTTGTTAATCATTTCAGGTTTTTCTACCAATCGTCATATACAAACATTGACTTAAAATACAAAAATTAAAATGAAAGCAAAATTAATAAATACTTTTCTCCAGCTAGATGTTAGTATTACATAAATAAATACTTTTCTCCAGCTAGATGTTAGAAACGACAAAATATCAAAAAGATCTATACGATGTATGAATAATTCTGCATCAAATTCTTTCGAAAGAAACAGGAAAATAGAAAATAAATATATGGTGTGATGAAATTATCAATAGCTCTTCATTTAATCATTGCAATCTCCGTAAGAGTTCGCAATATTTGATAGACTTCTCGCTCAAGGAATTATGTGAAGACAATATCCACCGATAGAAGAAAAACGTTTCAAAAAAAGATAACAATGGTTACAAATGAAGAAAAAAATAAATAATAGAAAATAAGAAGCAGATGGTAGTGTAAATATGAATGGAATCGACTTATAAATTTGACAGAATTGCAGAAGGTCGGAATCCTGAAAATCAGTTTTTCAGTATCACGGAAACTCAGAAAGGATATTAACGTCACCATCTCAACAATTTTCACAACTGCGAAACTTTCTATCTATTACGTATAACGAGTATATCGACTTACAATGTGAAGCGCGTGCATGATGCAGGCCTGCGCCGTGGATTCAACGGCCAGTAGTTCCGCCAGTTCCTTGTCGTGCGTGGGGGGAGGGCTGCCTCCGTTAGCGGTGGCGTGTCCCATATCCACCACGCCGTTAGGCTCCTCTTTCACAGTGGCTGCTCCGGCACCGCTGGCGGCTGCGGGGGCTGCGGGGCTGGCGGCAGCACCGGAGGCTGGGGAAGCGGGCATCAGCGCATCCACACCCGCACCGCCCTCAGCGTCGCAGCCGTCCTCATCTTCACTGTCCTCTTCGTCATCGAGAGCGGGAGAGCACTGCGCGTTTCCCTTCATGTCCTGCGATCAAGGGGTCAGATAGTTTATGACCTCGCCTTAATACGTAACTTAATGAATGATCATAATACTAAATTTAGGTAATAAACTAATTTACTCCTCGGAAGCAAGTAAGGGACTATCCCATCAATTGTGATCAACGGTTCTGAGGCAGAAGTGGATTTATTATTTCTATGCATCAAAGAAAATTATGGCATGTGTTCCTTAAGATAAGTAAAACAATAGATAGTGAGTTTTTTAATATCATATAAATAAACACAAATACGGTGCTCAACAAATACGTACATTATCAAATTTTTAAATTATTCAGAAAATATAACTAGAAAATCCCCACGATTGAAATAACTATGATTCGAGATTAATAATAACAGTATTAATGAGATTGGCGCTTCTAGGCTGGAATCTTGAGAGCCTACATATTAATTCCACCTCTAGCTCAAGGAATTCCAGAAGAAAACCCTAGGAGGGGGCTACAGAGTAAATATACGCAATATAATATTATATTGGAAAATAAGAAACAATAACGGAGTGCAGGAAAATAGTGTAATTCAATTAGCTTAAAAGTACTAAAGCATTGACGTGAGAAAGTAAGAAAAGGATTAACGTATTTAATATTTAAAAGAATAGTTACAAAATGAAAATGTTGTTCAAGTGATCCGAACTATGACGTTACACCACACCGAGAGAATAGGTTTGGGTGTGAGATTCAAATTTAAATGTATCTGAAACAAAAGTTTGGTATAATATATCTAAAGTTTTGGAGAAATCTTATCCATCGTATTTTATGCATCCCACTCATTCTCTGAACTTGGATATTATTTCCAATCTAGGGTACCCAAATCATTTTCTAAGTTTACCGACAACATAGTATTTGTAATTGCTGGAGTATTAGCTCATCCGTGCGTCGAGGCTTAAAATACAAGTGCTCTATCATCTAAGAACATCAAAGGATCAGTTTAGACTTGTTAATGTGTACTGTTTTCTCCACTATTTGTTGTAGATGTTTTTGGGGAAGGAAGACATAATGAGAATTAAAAGCAGAAAATCTTTATTTTTTTACTTTGTAGAACTTCTTAAAACAGTTATGCAGAAAAAAGAGGAAAAGCAAATGTATATTGAATTAAGAAATTCATTACTCATGCGTTGATATAATATAACACGAGACATTTTATGGAAGATAAACAAATTTACTTGAATCATTAAAAATATACTGACGAAGAAAGATCAAACTGAGTAACGGTTGGTTTTTTATGAGACTTTTACTCGTGTGTGGTTCCGTGTGGATTTGTTTCCAGTTTACTCGAGACTGTAATCTGACACAAAATGTTACATTTCACAACATGATAATTTTTCCCCCGGAAATTTAAAGTAGACTATTTATTTATATATAAAATTATACAAAATGGAAATATTTAGCACAATATTTTGACCCCTATTTTGGTCGTCAATATGTGTTTTGTCCCAGTAACGTAATGGTCGAAAATAATAGTTCTATATGACACGTGTCAACAAAAATAAAACTCAACATTTTTAAGCATTATAATGATTTGAATATATAACAAAGACTTTTAACCCTATATATGATAAAATTTTCTCTCTACTTATCTGTAAAATACAATCATAAATTCCATTAATATTTCCTCATAATATAAAAACTGAAAAAATAAGGAATTCAAAATTAAAAATAGATGTAGAAAATTGCCCTATTCCTTGTACAAATGGGATAATCAACGATTGTGCACTTTAATGCTCTACCGTAACGTCAGGTACATTATACTAGATTTATTGTTATGACCAAATATCGTGATTCAGAATAATTTTCTACGGAGATAACAGTAAATCACATGATACCAAAAGGAGGACATCTTTACAGCTCTGAATAAAAGTGAAAATTCGGATATTAATAATACAAAATTGTGTATGGATGGGTTTCTGTGTTTTCCATGAAAGAATAGGTACAAAGAAGGAAGCACATCGGTGGATTGGATGTAGAAGGAAGATGAGGACAAACAGTTGCGCTGCGGGACGCCGTCGTAATGGAAGACCAGTCGACAGTGGGAGTTGCCCGTCTTTTGTTTTCTTTGCGTGTTGGCTCTGTCGCTGCGACCAATCTGCGGACGAACGGCACCGGCGTCTGATTGTTTCAGAAACAGCAAACAAGACGACTCACCACGCTACCGTACCTCACTTACTCTTTAGTCTCGACCTCTTTCTACCACGCCCACGACAACACAGCAACCACATGACCTTCACTACCGTTACTATCTGTCCGTTAATATCAGGAGAACCATTCCTGACAATCATACCTGACAACCTTTAACCGGCACCGTTTTTTTTTACCTCTGGAGTAGCTTGTACACCGAAGGATACAAGTGCTGCTTTCTAGCGGCCGCTGGTCGAAGCAATGATGGGTCACGTGCCACGTGTGTTTTTGTCGACAGAAGATGGTGCTTCTGTTCCGATTCATATTTGTCCGACAAGTTCGTTAAAGAGACTATTGAGAAAAAGCAATGAGAACGGTCTATGAATTAAATGAATGTGTGTTACAAATTAGTAAATTGTGGACGTAGATCAGATTATTCAGGATAACATGCGTAAGACTTTTAACAAAAAAAAATTAAATAAAAAAATAGACTGGAATGATAGTTGTTCTTTACAGCCTGTCGTACATAAGCATTTTCTTCCAAGATTATCTCCACACAGTAAAGAAAAACACAACTCAATTTCACTTCTAAACTCATAACATACATGCATTCCAGACACTAATATACTCGCGTCAGAAATATAATACAAACACACATTTAAAAAGTTAGCAAATTAACGAACTTATGATATTAAACCACATTCTCTGCGTCTAACAAATAAGATACGCCCCTCTAGTCTCTCAATGTCCCATAAGACGTCCGTGTCTGACTATACTGCGAGTCCAACAAACCATTGCCTAATTTTCGCGAAGTTACGGGGTACTTTTTTAATTTTACTTATTGGTTATTTTTCCCTCTCTCTCTATTTACTTCTTTACTTTTACCTTTTATATTATTATATTAATTTTGTAGTCTAGGGTTTATTTATTATCACGTGTACCTTAGAATATGTTCTATAATAACGCACTTAATACAAATAATAATATGTTTTAAACATAATGGACTAGTTATATTGGCTTTTTCCCTTCAATTTTGTCATAGATTCACGAGTCAATAAGTTGATGAGAGGTATTACGTCACAATAAAGATATAACGCAAAATATTATTCTCCCAACGTTCTAAAAAAGAGCAATAATTTTTGTATTCAAGTTGACACTATAAATCCATAAAATGTTCCGTTCACAGTAGAATTGCGAAAATTAATTGGCAATATTTCTCCAACAAAACGGGCACTTTCTCACAGAGGAACGTTTCTCAACCGGAAACGTCACCATAACGACCCCATTTAGAAGATCTCATATTCGCAACTCACATCAAAATTCTCCTATGGGAAGTCCGCCCCTTTCGAGTACTTGTTGATCGCAAGAGTTCAGACGAAGCTGGGCAACTTCCCGTTAAAACGCAATGTAGGGATGTTTTTTAGCATTCCATTCAAATCCCATAACGCAGTATTTACTGCTCTCCTCCGAAGTACGCGAACGAGTTGTGATGTAGGAGTGGGATAAAAAATCTGCCTGTGCACCTTGTGCTCCTTATGTTCGCACGTCCGGGTCTCTTCGAGTGGGAAGGGGCAAGGTGAAGCGATGATGATAGGGAGAGAAAGCACTTGAAGGAAAAGCAAGGTGGAAGCCGGATACGAAGTGAAGGGAATTTCATCCCTTGAATACTTGATGTGCGTTTTTACGCGTTGCGAGATTGCGAGGTCTCTCGCGATGGGAGACGCGTTTGTGACCGTCTCTGGTCGTCCCGAGAAAACCAGGTAGAGTGCTTCACAACTCTGTATGCTGGAGAGAAAATTATTCAATTAATTCCGAATTGCTCCGGCGCAGTCTTCTGCAAATTAACATTTCTGTTTCGGATAGAGCAAATTGTTGAAACTTCATCTGAATAAATGCACCCTGAACGAGGATAAATGAGGTGTGGTATGAATTCATAATTCATGTATATTGAATTTGTATATACTATATTGCACAACATTCGATTTGGTTATTGTCATGAAATTAATTTAGCTATAGAATGAATAATTCATGTAATATTTAATTGTTTCCATTAATTATATTACGCGTTATTCCCTAGAGATTAACCGCGCGTATTCAAATGAGACTCGTAGTTTTCAGGTTCAGTGTTCTCTACATCAGACAATTACTGGTAAACGACGGAGCATGACAGTATAAAATTACAAATTTATGAAATATAAAATCCAATGGTAATTTTTCCACATATTTTATGTTCTCTTTTAATACTTGTCATAAAATTTCACGGGTAGAAAAAAAGAAAAAAAGGTTTATCACACATATCATTTTCCTTTACGTTTTTCGTTATTTCGTTCATCAACTGAAGATACGATATGGATAAATACCTCACTGCAACACATCTTTAGATCGTATTCTCTGGCAAAGAGATAAACTACAACAAAATTGTGTTTGATATTAAATTTGTACCTTTCGAGATGATGCATCTCGAAAAGAGAACATAGAATTGTAGTTTCTTATCTCATTTCATAACTTGGTTTTATAATATCCATTATTATATATTAAAATATAATGTATCCATATGTATACTGTCACTCTACATATATATTTTACAGCAAGTGTTCAAGTACATATTAATTTTCATGAAGAAAATGACGTGTATTTTCACCAAGATCATATAAACAAATGATCGACATGATGTGTTTTGTCCCGATGGCAGTAATATTTTTATCCTTCTCACATTTCACATTAACTCCCGTTTTGGCAACAGAAATATTCGTATCGTAGCTCTGGTTGGCAAACTATTTCATTCAAAAACTTAAAAAATAAAGTGCTCGCCGCCTACCATGGAAAAAGCGTGCGACAGAGCGCGGAATGGTGAACGCGCGCAAGACGTCGCGAGCGCTGTCGGTGGCGTGCATTAGAAACACTCGCATACGAAACAAATGCGCGCAGATATTGTGCCCTCGGGGGCCGTTTGTCCCAGTTAGGCCTGCGGCGCCTCGCGAGCTGGCGCCGCGGCTGCTGCCAACGCGTACAAATGACCGGCCCGAGAGATCGCGCTACCCCCACCTCCCGAGGCCTCCCCCACCTCATTCCACCCGATCTCGATACTTGTGCCGATTCACTCGGAAAATATGATGAATGCGGCGCCTTTGGCGGGCTACGAGATCTCCAATAGCAGGAGCGTCGGTTGCTCTTCTGGAGACTCGGTGGAAGGAAGTGGTGCGATTTCGAAGCGAGGTAGTGATAAATGATAGCTGCTCATCGTTCATGGAGCGACTGCGATTACTCGCTGTTTGCTGGGTCGCTTGCGGCGAGGGTTTTAATTGTTAAATTGACTGCGCTGACGACCAGTCAAGTGAGATTTAATATGTATGATTATCATGATGAGTGACATCTCAATATGTTTTTAAACATGTTGAACTGATCTGTACGAAAGAAATATGTTTACACATCTTATGCTACGTTTATATACTGTAAAATTGTACGTGACGGGATAAATTTTTAATATAGAAACGTTGACATCTTTAAAAGTGCTATGACCTTGTTTCTAAGAATGATAAAAATGATACTATAAAAAATAAAGAGGAAAAGATCAATGATTGTAGGATTATTATCAATACTATGTTCGTCTTAAACAGATTCAAATGTAAACGTATCTGAAGAATTTTCTCTAGAAACTCAACATTGTTTCTTCCCTTTCTCGATACGTAAACGTGAGATAATTACACTTTCATTTAAGTTAAAAAAACACTTCTTGAGGTAAAACAAACGCTCATCAAAAACAAAAACGTTTTATTTATTTCTAAATGGTGCATACCATTTATTATTTGAGATGAGAAGTACATTCTACAATCAAGAATTTAGTTACTAATGACAATTTTACTTTTTTTTTCTGGGACTAATTTCTTAACGAGGTACACAAAAAATTGCTAATTGATAACTTTTAATTGATATATTAATTCATAATTTGTATCATCCGAATTTTTACTTAAAATTAAAATATGACTAAAGTGGTGTTAAAAGGTACTTTTTTGTCAAATAATGAATCGTGTACTAAATTAAGAATAAATAAATTAATACATATCTACAATAATTCGAACAATATGACGAGAAAGAGACATATCTTAAATAAATACATAAGTATCCCAATCAAAAGATGATAGGAGTAGATGTTATTCAGTTGAAGCAAACCAATTCTTCTTTGAATTTCGTATCCCATCTTCTCGTATCCCGTCTTAACGATTTTTGTTGGCAAGCACATCTTGCAGCGATTAAACTTGAAAACGTTTCTTAACTTCACAAAAGGAACCATCAAATTTAAAGTTACGTAAAACAGTTCAGAGAAGATACAATCCGAAACTTGCAGCGCACCTGTATTCACGAGTCGCTTGTTCTTCTCGAAACTTTTAACCATCGTCTCGAACAAGTGCTTCGACTGGAAGAAAATGTTAAGTAATGTTTACGGTAAGATATAAAGGTAGAAGAAAATTCCTCTTTTCTCTCCTATGACAACTGAATTTTGAATTATTTTCCTCCTAAGCATTTATTTAGGGATAAAATAACTTATGGATATCCCCTTTTGCATAAGCCGCGCAGTATAAACGAAATAAACTATTCTAGGGATGACGTTCTGAAGTCAATTTTCTCTGCTTTTAATAGTATTCAAAATATTTTCTTGTCAAGAAATATGACCTCATCTTATATTTTTTTCATTTCATTCATACCGAAAGATGTTAACCAGCTTCAGTTCCCAGCATTATTGAATCGCGAATGGGTCACACAACGGTAGCTTTCCTTTTAGTTTATGTATCTTCCAAACACATGAAGTGTGAGGGCTCAAATATTTTTCATAACGTGAATTATTGTTTAAATGTGTATATTCTTTATCGCAGGTTTACATCGATTGACATAAGCACTTTGATAATATACGTCGTATAACTGCTGTTTACGTTAGAAATAGTAAAAATGTATGGAGTATTACTTCTGCGAATCGTTAATTGTACTGTTTAAAGTGAAGCTCTGCACTTGAATAATGGTTCAAAGGGAAATAATGAGTTCTCTAGTTTTCCAGCAGTTTTCGATTAATAACTTTCTTAACTGTCCAGAAAGACAAGGTAAACTTCTCTCTTTTGTATAAAATTTGTGATATTCGGGATACTATTATATCTATGTTATAGAAATTACGTGTGAATTTGTTTAAAAACCGTCCCACCAGAGGC
The DNA here is from genome assembly GCA_002313205.1 of Laupala kohalensis. Lineage (NCBI taxonomy): Eukaryota > Metazoa > Arthropoda > Insecta > Orthoptera > Trigonidiidae > Laupala > Laupala kohalensis. The sequence continues at coordinate 27,275 of NNCF01132919.1, forward strand.
TTTATCCATTAAAGGGGAAAGCTTTCATACAACTTTAATATGGTATTATTCAAATTTTCGTCATGCAAGGTCAAAAATTTTAGACGAGTTGATAGATTTAGACAATGTGAAAGATCCAGAAGGTAAGCAGAATAGATTATACTAAATTAACGCATTAGTGTACGTCACAAGGGGACAAGCACCGAAGATAGCAGATCGTCTTGAAACCTTGAAACATTCCCTCCCTTTCTTCCGCCGCCGGGCAGCGGCCTCGTGCATCATCTTGCTCCGGAAACGGCTTCTGGTAAAAGCCTCCCTTCTCCACTGTCCACCCTACCACACCACCCCCACATCAAAACCTGATCCGCAGCGGAAGCTCTTAAGACTCCACTGTTGCCAACGTAGCGGAACTCTCACTAACTTTAACAGTTTTTAAGCGTTGTGGGAGGAGAAAAATATATTATTCACTGGACTGTGGATAAACTGGAGGATTTCCTATAATGATTCAACCTTTGAACATTTTTATGACGCACGTATTTTTTTTATTTATGTGATTGTATTTCTTTTTTTAATATAAAAAAATGGCTAAAAATGTACATGTATGCTGCCTGGTTCTTCATATCAAAATCCATACGACTCTAATGATGTTTCTGTTACAGAACAGAAGAATTGTCACATATAAATAATTTTTATACATATTTTTGAATTACAAATAAATTCCTAAGTATTTTGAAAGAAAATGAGAAATTACAAAAAAACTTAATATCTGATTATGGGGAAGCTATTTTGAGTAATTGGTCTCCTAAGTTGTTTATGATTTGGCGATTGATCGTGCTATTAGTCATGTTAGAAATATCACTCGACAGTCGTTTAAAAGCAAAACGACAGTAAATGATTTGAAGAGTCAGAGCTAAGTGTTTGATAGCGTGCTGGATACGGAGGAAAAATCCACATTCATTAGTGAAAGTACAGAAAATGGAATGCAGTCACACATTATACGACAGCTATTTCTTAATTCCAGTTAAGAGCTTTTTCTTTCTTGAAATACGTTGCATATTTTGTAATTTTATGTTTTCATAACTTACAAGAATTACATAAATTAGATTCAAACAATATTTATTTAGAAAATTGAAAAATAAGTAGAAAGCTTAACAAAACAATTCTGTTTGAAATTGAATAAACATAACAGAGGAAAGCACATACCTTTAACTCAAGATAGTTAAATTAATTTCTTCAGAGGGCAGGAAATAACTTTCAAATATTTCTATTTTTTTTTAAAAATCGCGTACTACAAATTGGTTCTACAAATGGAAGCAAACCAAATTTAATTTTGTAGTTTACAAGAGAAAAACTTGAATATTTTGCTGGAATTAGAAAAAAGATTGTCTTGTTAATTTCTTTACAAGCTTTTATGAAATGAATCATGCCATCTAAATCTAAAACATAATACCAATTAAAAATATTGATTTAAATTAAATATCACTAAAAACAAACCAACCGTAAACTGAGAAATAAAAGATAACACAGCATGTGAAATTAATACGAAATATATGTAATGTAAGTTCCCTATATGTCGTAAAAAGTAAGAATAAATTGCTCGACACATCTTAAACTTGGATATTTTTCGATAAGAATTGAGTTTGCCCTACACTTACGTAAAACTTTAAAGAATGATGAACCTTCATAACTTTTTCTCACTCTGTAATTTTTATGCGTGTCCTCAGCTGCCTCAAAAGTGCTAGATTTTTCCCTTGGAAAGTGACAAATGTCTTTAGGCATGAAATATGGATAGATAACATATCAGTTAGATATATAATTAGTACCGATAATTAACTAACAAATTACACAATTTTTTAGAGAAACAAGATTTTTCCTAACACGCGTGTCTCGTGGGAAGTAGCGACACGGAGACCACTCTAAACAGCGGCGTAATTCCTGTCCTTTCCTTTGCTTTTTTACTCCTTTTATTCTTCTTCTTCTTCATCTCCTTCCATGTTTTAAATTAGTCAGACTCTTCTTCAACCCCATTCATTTGTTCTCTCTATACGTACACCATCTGCCTCCGAGAATGTAGAAGAATTTGCACCCCTCAACAGGATTAATTGTCATTAATAATTCATTTTCTGTCTCAGAAGATGACTTTGGTCTTGGGAGTTAAACGAAGAGAATGGAAATAAGTCAGAAAGACTATTTTATTAAAGAGAGCTTTAAGAAGAAAACTTGAATTCAGCATTTTATATGTCAAAAACACAAAATTAAAAACTAAAATGTGACGTTCCATGTGAAATGCATATTTAATTATTCAATTTCAAATCCTACGCTTTGGTACTTATCCTGGAAATTTTGTACAAAAGGTTTCGTTTTGTTTTATACGCGGTTAATGAGGTCTACGAGGAAATTTCGAATGGTGTAATCGTGAAGGGAATAAGAAAATTGTAATTTTTTCTCCCCCCCAAAAATTGCAATTTTCTACTCTTTGTGAACAAAGTCTGAAGTCACATCCATTGAAGGACATCCTACGACTATACATTTCAGGAAAATAAAAAAGATTTCACTAATTTATTTTTGGTTTTCAACAAAAATAAAAATACACATTTTTCCTTTTTTCATTTGTCGGAAATTATGAATTATTTTCAAGGTCTAAGAAATAATAACAGTAGAGAATTTAAAAAAATCACAGTACAGATGTGATCATCGATATAAAATAATGTTATAACCTTAATTTCAAATGGATTTTTAGTTTATTATTAACTGCATAATCAATGTAATTATTTATAGTGAAGTGAAAAATGTTTAATAGTTAAAACACATGAATTCAAATTTCAAAACCGAATGAAGGAATTGGGGGAGGGCAGTGAGGAATACTTTATATTCATTTTGTATTAATACGCAATGACTTTACAAGAATTGTTTCACAGGAAGTGGTAGTAATCAAGAGTAACATCTGACAAACTGGTATAATGCTACGATTTTCGTGCATAACATCGCAATTATAATGAGTCATAACGTATTCAATGTTAAGGTGCTCAGGTTTCAGAAAGTACATGTGTCGAGCAATACAGTGAAATTTTATGTACAATCTTGCAAAGATTTCAATACACCTTGTTAAAAGATATTCCGATTATAAATGAATCGGAAAATGAATGGGAGTATTCACAGTTCTTTACATGTACTTGGTTTTCCTTCAGTTGAAAAACATGAATGAAATCGGCAGTAGTGATGTTGTACAAGTAGACCACAATGATGGTCTATAAATGAACCACAAAGATGGTCTCTTGATTGCTTTCACACGGAAACAAAGCTATTTCCACGAATATGAGCTCTTAATTGATACCTGAGGTAGATCGATGTGTGAGGGGATAAATAACAGAACGTTAATAAACAAACAGATAGCGTTGATCTGTTTTAAAGTTATATAAAGAGAGCTGCAAAATGGGAATTAGAGAATGAATCAACTATGAGCATATGAGAAAAATTATTGAACTCTCCAGTCATAAGTGAGTGAAATCAAAATCAAAATTACATCAGAGTTCTTAGAATTACATGGTATTAGAGAAATGAATCGTCTATTTCGAATTTAACGATTGTGTTACTATTAATTTTGCAATGATTTACCTCTGGGCAGAATGTAATTTTTTTTTTGTACACACCTCGAACATCCTTTATCAAATTGCATTTCCTTTTTGAGGGTAAAAATATCGATTAATGTGGCGGTAATAAACTAATGGGATAAACGTAGTTATGACAGCAACAATAAACTGATATTGAAATAAAGACAAACAACATATATATTTTAACTTACAACTTCCGAGTACCTACTCGTGGAGGAGTGTTTGCATTGTCAACGGTCAGGTGAAAATTGCGACGGCCCGGCACTCGAACCCGGGACCTCATGCAATGGTCGCAGGTGTGCTATCCACTTCACCACCCGCCTCGGCTACCACGTCCGTACGCAACCTCCACCATGACGAACTGCTTAATTGGGTGAAGGAAGTTACTTCCTTAATAGTTTCCTGAATATTCACATTCGAGAGTTATCCATTATTTCCTTCCAAGGTTGAACGCAACGATGAATTAGATTGGTAAGTCTTGGTAAATGAATTCACCTCTGCGAAGCGGATAAGAATATGACATTGGCAGAGGAACCAGACATGGGGAAAAGAAACTGCACGAATCGAGGTGAACCTATTGAGACGAATAGAGAAAAGCATGACATTCCAAAATCAATCTAAGTTGAGATTGTGAAGGGAAAAAAAAGAAAAAAAAGGCAATCATAAGACTGACTTGTGTGTTTGGGAGAGTAACACGACTCGCAAATATAAGGAAAAGAGAAAAAAAATCATGATAAAAAGATATATTGCAGAACATTATTTGTAATGTTTAAATATTTTTGATTTTGAAATTTAACATTGAAATAATAGTAATTATTATACCATTAACCTATAGAATCACGCAGAAATGGACATAATAGTGTAAAGGAGCAATAGTGAAAAGGTTGATCGGAAAAAAGGTGAAGAAACAATAGCAATAATGTATTATGAAGAAGAATTATAGAGTGAGGAAGGTGATATGTGAAGAGTTGAATGATCATAATAAAATTATGGACATAGGGTACATTTCACACCGAGATAAGAAGAAGAAGCAAGGAGTCGTTAAAAACATTTTCAAAAAGGAGTAGGGAAGGCAAATGTAACCCTCATGTTTGCAATAGAGGTTTCGATAAAATAATAAATCAAATCCTCCCTTACACTCATGTCAATTTCTCCAACTTCCAAACCCTTCATCGTAACCCCACCACAAACAGATGGCGACAACCCAAGAACAGAAGTCACGAAACATATTTAAGACGAAAAGAATTAGTGGTTATTAGTGGTTCCTTCGTGCCGCGATTTTGTTAGAGGGAGGGAGTGTCGGCAACCGCGGCGGAAGGACATATCCCACTTTTCCTCGAACCCCTTGTCCGTCGGTCTCTCTTTCCGCTTTTTAATTGCGTTCGCCGCCGCTGCGGCCCTTCGCCCAACGCCTGTCGATTGCGTGCGAGGGAGTGGCATGGAGAAAGAGTGCTTCCCAGAAGACGCGATGGGCACGCCCTGCCAGCTGCAGTCTCTCGCTGCGGACAGATGCCTGCAGAATGAGGCTCGCAGCACGGGTTTTGTGAGTGACAGGAGAATAAATGTAATTTCAGGATTATTCTTGTGATGTATGGAACATCATTGCATATTGGAATAAAAGGGAAACTTAATTAAACAAGATGATTTATCTCTTTTAGTCGGAGAAATATGAATAATAATTTTCAAAAACCATCTACCAAATATACATGACCACCCATTGATTCTGGATACTTAAATAATATAAACGAATAGTTACTATGGAATATGAAATATATTACGATTTAGACGTGACAGAATTTTATATATTATAAACAAGTTTTTGTAACTTCCTTCCCAAAGACGAAAAAAACAACAACAACAATGACAATAATTTGCGCTGCATGAGCATATTGAACAATTGGTCATAAAAGAACAGTTTTGACTACGGAAATAATATTCTGTGTATTTTTTATTTTGAGGATAGTGTTTAAAGAGCAGATTGTTAGACAAGCAATATATCATAAATTGTTTCGTAATAGGATAGTTGAATTCAGTTGAGATCAGTTCTATTCCAAGTAAATCGTAAAGCTCGGTCTTATTACTTTTTATTCTTTATTACATGTAGTTTGGCGAGGTTCAGGCTACGAGACCTTCTCTTCCCCTTACATGGGTGAGGAAATTGGAAAGGAGAAATGTTGAGTTATCGGGGAACTTGTGGTACCAAACCAAATACAAACAAAACAGGAAGAAAAATGATAACAAATGCGTTAATTGCAGGGTGGAAAAACGGTAGCTCAAAAGCATAAAAGGTAGGCAAACTTATGAATATATCCAACAGGTCAAATTTGTACAGAAAAACAAAAAATGGATTAACCCGACTAGGAGCACAATAGAATTTATAACAGGACATGGCGACTTCCATGAATACTTGAAAAATTTGGAAAATAGAACAGCTGAAGAGAGGATATGTAAAAGAGGGACTGAGACACCAAGATATGTATTGTGGAAATGTGAGAACTATGGCAAAGAAAGGGCGGAGTATTTACAGAACTATGTAAGAATTGTTATAATAAACATGGAAAAATTATGGACGTTAATAGAGACAGACAAAAAATTTAAATTATTTCAGGAATATACAGGAAAAATAGGATGTATTAAGAAATTATTAAGAAAGTAGATAAACGCATGCGTCCACGTGGAAGGGACGGTCAACGTCAAAAAGACGCCTAAGTTACGCAAAGAAAGATGAATCGAGAAAAAATACAAACATGATGAGAACCTTTCTTTGCACACAGTTATAGATGCAAGGTGACCAGAGGGTCGAAGAAATGAAAAAAAAAAAATGATGACGAACCAACATTTGCTTGGAGTAGGTGAGGAAAACCCCAGCTGATAACCTCACTTAGTTCGGCCGAGTAGGGATCGAACCCGTGCTCTACCGCTAAGCAAAATCATGGAAGCAAAGTCACTAGTACTAGACCATCGCTGTTTCCAATCGGGAAATGATATTCTAATACATTTAACTAACAAACATACTGATTAATTTATCATGAGACTAATTAATTTTATTGCGTAAGTATTATTTTTCTGCAATAAAATTTATCTACTGTATGGTGAAGAGAGTCAACCATAGATCGCCAACATTTTCTATCAAAACAATAATGAAAGTGTCGTCAAAGCACTTACCTCCTTGTTGTCAGTAAGCTCTGGTGACAGACGAAGCGCATTGGCTTGTTCCTTGGCGCGTGGCACGCCCAGTTCGTAGATGTTCATCATGTGCGCTGCCTGTACGTGCACCATGAGATCCCAAGCACTGCAGAAGCTGTCCTTGCACAAGACGCACAACAGCAGCGCCGCTGAAGCCAAGTCTTCACCCGCGCCGCCCGGCTCTGCACAAAGGGAACGGGTTCCTTCAGTGATGTCGGACGGAGAGGAAGAATGAGGTTGCTCGAACTCTTCCAAATTATTGCACTAATCTCTTTCTTCGGTTATTCGACTTATCTTTTTGATCCATCGACCCCCACCACCCAATAAATCCCATCTTCAACCACAGGATTCAGTGGTTATGACTATTTCAATCTCTCCTGGTCGTTCCTTAAACCGGTCGTTCCCTCAAGTTCAAGTTGATTTCATTCATTGTATTATTATTATTATTATTATTATTATTATTATTATTATTATTATTATTATTGGAGTTTTAAGACTCGCCAACAACTAGGTCATTGTAGCCCCCCAGGTTCCTGTCTAAGTCATCGAGTGATTTGAAAAAGAAAAAAAACTCCTTGTGGCTGTTATAGGTTTATATGTCATTATTGACATGACATTATTAGCATGGTAAGAAGTATTAGTATATTTTTTAAATATTGGCAGAACTGGCATAAATAAAAAGTTATTCATTGAAAGTAAAATATTTTATCAATGGTAACGGATGGCAAAACACCTAAATATGGCTCATGAGACCTCAACCAAAAAGAATTCCAAACTGTTGTATGTCTTGAACAAAATCCGATTGTGTTGTCAAAATATTCAAGAAACTACACTTGAACAGACACAGGAAATGTTGACCATTACTGGTTCTATTAAACTGAATGATATAAAACGTTACTGCAGTTATAGCAATTGAGTAATGTGCTAAACCATCATGCTGTACTGATTCTGCTATCCAGAAAGAACTGGTGTCCATTCACACAAACGCCTGTGCGATGTACAGAAAATATACCACTCAGTCGGAGGAGGGATGAGAGGACAAACCGCACCTTTTATTGGGTACTTGAATCCTACAAAGTAAGTTCTAAATAAAGGAGTTAAAGGGTAACTTTTCATACGAAATTCAGCGTCAAGAAAACATTAAATAGGAATCAAAAACAGGTTTTTGAAATTTTGAACGAATTAGTACTTCGAAACCTAATTAAATAAAGTAGTTTGAAATCGATGATTATTCTAAAATATTCTAATAACTAAAACATGAAACACTGTACTTCGTGGATTATATTATTCTAAGATATTGTTCGTTTTTTTGATGATATATCCATTTTTCTTGCTAGTTTGGAAAATCAAAACGTACTTACTATTAACAATTCAAAATAGACATTTGAAAGTTATAACATAAACACTTTTTTTTTCTTTTTTTCTTCATTTTCAGTTGATAAAACTATCATACAGCGACGATATCACTTTTCTTCAAGACCTTTCAGTACACACATCTTCTCAATATCTCCCCATTCATTGTGTCCCATTTTCAATATACATTCTTCCGGGAAATACACTTAATAGATACGCTTACAGAAGATCCCCAATGAATAATTTATCACCGAACTTCCTTATGACATAAGACTTCAGTGTCCAGAATCCTATACATATGCAACATCTATTCTTCAAGAGTATCGTCAATGCAAGGAAACCGGGATGCTCCTAACCTTTTCATAGAGACCTGATAAACTGAATTCCGCCGAGTGGAGAGCAGAGTATTAAAAGCTGCAGCGAGAAGAGATCAATAGCAGCGGAGCGCGCTCGTAGATAACGCTCAGTTGACGGCGACGCCGCGTGGACCAGAACAGCAGCGTTGGCAGCGGCGGTGGGAGCGGCCTGAGGGCGAACGGACGCAGGAGCACGTGGAAGGGTGAAAATGGGTGTTGGGGGTGGGGGGGAAGGCGATAAGCGGAAGGCGGGTCAATAGGTCACATAGGTCTCCCTCGGAACCCTGCAGTCACTTATCGCCCTTAGCTGTCACACAGCGCACAGTTCACGCGAGTGCTGTGTCGCTGTGGGAGAGACACGTTTTTCACGCTTTATTTGAAGAACTTTGGGTGAACCTTGACTTTTATAAATAGTACTTAGAAACTACCCTTCTCTTTCCTTTTATAATTGAAATATTTTTTTACGTAAATTTTCTTTATATTCTGTATGCCTCTTTAATTATGAATTTAGTTTCGTTTTTGTCATAAAATATAAATATTAGTTTTCACTAAAACATTTCCTTCTACCTCTAACTTGTTATGCAAAAGACGGATCTGGTACTTTTATTAATAATCAAAGTACAAAAGAAAAAGTAGTTAATTGAAGTATAAAAATTAAAATTTACATAAGGAATTATATGATTTTTCTTGCTCGATTTCAGAGAATAAATTTTCAATTTCGTTTTCAAAAATGATCAATTTTCTTATTGACTACAGTAGTTTTGTTCAAACTTGTCTGCAAAGAAGGTGTAAAAGAGAGACACAAATTTTTAAAGAAATAAAAAAAAATGTTTAATATGTTGTGATGGATAATAAGAACCCAGTAATGACTACGTCGGGAACAGAGTATGAGAGAAATTCAAATAAATGAGCCAATAATATCTACGAAGCACAGGTTTCCTCATACATTATTTGTTTCAATAAATTAATTTAATATGTTTTCATTATTAAGTATAATTACCGGTCACTCTTGAATAAGAGCTAGATAAATAAATAGTTGTATTTATAATTCACAAAGCTTGTCCATTATTATGGGATACGTTTCAAACCGTATGAAGAAATTGTGATGCGAAAATAAATTGAGTCCAAGTATGTAAATATGTGTAAAGAATAGGTACTATAAAAGACCTTAACGTTCACTGATGCAATTTAACAACGCAAAAGTTTTGTTTTCTTTAAAAGTATTTTAGAGCGAAAAAAGAGTGTCAACATAGTTACACTAAGTACAGACTATTATCTAACAAAACTAACAAATATTGTAGAAATGAGTTTTTGAAAACTGAGGAAACCTTTCTCACAAATTATTTGTGTCATTATTCTTCAATAGTACTTCTTAAAATTAAAACTTTACTCAATAATAATTTATTCCTTGAAATATATATTGTCAGTTGGTGAACTCAACACATGGGTCTATCTATCTGTCTGAAGAAAATCATCCAAGTCTTAAATATGCGTCTTATCACCTTAATTTTCACCATCCTCCCAACAGTATTCCGAAACATGCATCTTGAACCATCCTGATTCAGGCCCCACAATCTCTTCCCACTATGTTTGTCTCAACAAAACCTTTAAAATACCACCACGACGCCCAAAGCCACCAACACCACGACCGTCTACATCTCCTTCAGTGCAGATTCCCGTTCTTCTTGTGAGAAGCTTTGTGTTTCGACAATGCACTATCGTCACGCAACGCGGGCGGACGTCTTTCTGTATTAGCGCCTCAATACCATACTTTGAATACTTTACCTCCATTCGTCGTATCCTTAGAACCCTGTGTGCCTTCTTTATCACGGTTCATTCGGTCTCACACTTCTCTTTCGTTTTGAACTTCTCTGATACCCTGAAGGTTTTTGACATTTCTGAGATTTGCAACGTAAGAAGTTTTACTTTTCACTACTGGGATAGTATTATTTAAAAAAATATTACAATAATATTTGATATAATTGACCTCATTCATTACTGAATGTAATAAAATTATGAAAAAAACAAACAAACAGCGAAAGCTGTATGTAAAAAGACTTCGAAATTTACTCTTGGTGCCATACATAAAACATAACATAAAAATAACATTTACACAAGGTGACATACATTAAACATAATCTGCATAAAACATATCAAAACGGACATACACATTATTTGGTGGAAGGTAGAATTCTCTCTCACGAAATCAAAAACAATAGTAGTGTAATATTAATGACCCGTTACTGGTTTCTTCAACATGACTGTTTATTTAGTTGTTGCAAATCGGAGGGGTGATACTATTATTTATATAGAGAAAAATTAATTAAAGACTTGGTATTGTATTAGAACCAGCCTAGCTGACATCATCAGTGTAAAATAGAAATGAAATACAATAATATAAAAGATTTTTTATGAATATAAAATATAAAAAAAACCCATTAAAATTACTATATACTGGAAGTTAGATGAAAAGGGAACATATAATAAAGTTATTAAAGTGTTTTCAATAATTTGATATACTGTTGGTTTTTATGTCCATGCATTGTTCTTTAATTCTTCTGTTGCTAGGTTCTATTTCAATATATTTTATAAATGTATTAACGTTCTCTTTTAATTAACATTTAATTCAAGTATAGGGTAATTTCAACAATTGATTATTTTGTTCTGCTTTTCTCCACAAAACATTTTTTACGTTATTGTATTTCATATTTATTTTAAAGAGATGATGCGAGCTACTTTGGCGGAAGTACTTTTGCAAGACTTAAAGTTTAACTAGTAGAAAACACCACGTCTCTCATGAATTTGCATCTTCATTTCAATTATTCATTATGTTTTCTTTAACATCCATTTTTTTAATGAAAGGAAGGAACTAATAAAATTTTATGAAATCTCAAACATGACGAAAGAAGATACGGAAAAATGAATACGAAAAGGAGTGAGCGATAAATTTTTTTAAAGAAGTTATCATACATACTTTATATAGGAATGTTTGAAAATAATAAATATGAAGTAAAAGATATTTAAAAAATAGTAATAGCCAAATATACTAGAGATTCCACTCCCCCTTCCCTTCTGACCCCTTATCGAATATCCCTCTCACGTATACTAGCTGGACCTTGGATGGCGAGGTGTTGCAGATGAGGCGCATGTGGAGTGGTAGTGGATCTCTGTTGCAATTAGGCGTTGTGGCTGCTGCAAGGACGTGTTGCCCGCTGCACCCTGCAGATAATCAGGGTACGACGCTGCGTCGCGTCCGAACACACGGATTATGCGTTCTCACACGTTGTTGTACGCAACGCGGTGACTGAATCGTAGCTTACGGAGCACGAGGATTCAAAATGTTGTGGTTTCAAGCAATGAAACTAGAGTTTTAAAACTAGATTATTATTTTTAATTTAAATCATGTTAAATGTTTGGAGAAATATAATTTTTCGATTAAGTTTTGATTTAGAACACATTATGAACAGTTTATTTTGAGAAGAGTGTATTGATTATGGAAATTAAACTGAAAGGTACTAAAAGTTGCTTTTCGTAATGCATGAAAATAATTTTTGAAAATAAGGATTATCAATGTGTCTGACGATGGTGAAACACGAAACATTGTCAGCAAATTGGTGAGTGACTTCACGTTTTTTTTCCTTCGATCATTTCATTATTTCTAAAACATTTTAAATTATAAAGNTCGATCATTTCATTATTTCTAAAACATTTTAAATTATAAAGGATAATTGTGTCGGGCTGTATTAAGACCTTCCGTTTATACCACTGGAATACGAGAGTAACGAAGGTTGCTACACATGTCAAACACAAAAGATAAAATTATTCACGATTGCTCGACGAAAATGAAACCAAAATGACATTAAAAATCGTTTAACACTGAGACAGCTGAATAAGAAACTCAACAAAGGTATACGGGGGTAAAAGAATACATAGTTTACTCCGTTACCGTAACTGATTTGTACCTAGATGTTTTAACTCATCCAGACAATCATGCACTGGTGTTCAGTTCCAGAAATCTAACAAAGATATTCGTGAGGTATTTACATTTGATTTGAGTTGTTGATGTACAAAAAATATTAAAAATAAGTTAATTAAATAAAATTAATTTTCCTTTTTTTTGATAAAATTGAGAGGCAAATCACTCTTGCAATTAGGCGTTGTGTAGGGGAAAATTTAAGCTTAAAGGACCTAAATATGTGTATATTTTACTCATATGCATTAAAAATATATGAAATTGGATAATAAAATACCAACAACTATGCATGTACTAATTTGCTGTAAGAAATTCAAATGTTCATTTGAAGATTCTTTAAAACGTCATTTATAGTGAGAAAAAAAACATCAAAATACTTGTTAGCGCCTTTAAATAAATATTTATTCTTACAAAAGAGTTATTAAAATATCAGAAAGATTATCAGTAGAAATTAATCGAGGAATTTTGAAACATTTTAGGCTACACTTTCTTTCACAGGCACTCTTTCACAATAACAATTATTTACTAAATTACTCAATAAAGTACTTACTTGATTTGACACCATTTAGGGTGTGACATTTGCAAGTGAAACGTAGTTTACAATACGTTTTCTTGTGATCAAGTAGTTCTTGTAGTTCAGTGAACATTTCTCGGCAATTTCCACAGATCAGGATATCAGGGTTGCCTAGTAACAGAAAAAATAGGAATGAATTATGGAGGATTCTATAAAGAAGAAGACACTTAATAGTAACGTTTAACACTAAATAAGACTAAACCCTGAAAGTAGAAGAAATTTAAATGTTTCTAACGTTAATATACATACAAAATCAATGTAGATAAAAATCAAATTCACCCTTTTTGTCAAGAGGTAGTACTTGTAAAATAAGATAGATATGACGAAAAGAATATCGTCTTGCGGAAAGGGATTTGACACATATTTTTTAATTTAAAATTTATCACTATAACCTCAATTAATTTTTGCACTTATTATTCCGTGTCTTCACCGAACGTTTCGTGTTTTTATATAAAAATAAGAGAAGTTTCAAAAAAGAATCCTCGAAAATAATGAGACAGAGGATGAAAATTTCCAATTTATTTCTGCGTAGTCTCTTGTGTTCTCCGTGACGAGGATGGTAGATATGTGACGTGTGACTAACGAATCCGATTCACAACAGAGCGCTAACGAGATGTGTTAAAAATATTCCTCTATATAACTCATCCAATGTTCAGAGCAGTACATACATTTTTATATGAAGCGAATTTTATGATATTATAAACATTGTTCCATAAATAAAGCACGCCGCACAGTGCAGTAAACGTAAATTCAAAAATGCTCTTTTAATTCCTATGATATTTGACTGAAGGTAATTTTTAAAATTTGGAATGTATCAAAATTGTGCGTCAGGAATAGTGGTATAACCTTATGATGCCCCAATAAAAACATGACATTCTCAGATGGTGAACACAGAGTACTTTGAGAAGAATTTGTATCCACATAGTACCAACGTAAGCGACAGTATACATACAGATGTCTCCCTATTATTGCTAGTCCCCTCATTGTCTTCTTACGTGATCTGACTAAAGTAACAAAAACCATGTGACTTTGGACACTATCACCAGTTTGAACATACAACACAATAGAATTACAAAAGGTATTGGCAACTACGTGATACTTCATTCATAAAGTTTTAAATAAAGTATAAGTATTCGGTAATATTCAACTGATTTCCGGGAGATGGTTGCACTTTCTACAATTCACACTATGTTAAAAGATATATAAAACATTTATATATCTGTATATCACTTTTAGTGCATTGAAATGTAAGTAAAATATTCATTTCACAATTCCGGATGTAGGTTAAATAAATAGAAGTATATCTTATAAGTTCTACTATGGAATCATTTTTTGGAGATTTTAGTATTTTGTATTTTAGAAGCATATTAAGTCAAAAATACGTTAAAAGGAAATATGTTATCGTATGTAAATTTAATTAACATAAATCCTTCTCTTTCAGGTAGTAACCGATTTTTTATGACGAATTATAATGAATTGCTGTAAAGAAAGGTGTTATATGAATTAAAATAAAATTAACTAATACTTGTATTGGAACATAAGAATATTGCTCACCATCATTTTGCTCTTTGAAATCGAATTGGTTTGAGTTGAAATTTTGTGGTATTGACTAGACGAGATGAAACTAATTCTGTCAAAGCCAATTTCGCGACGCCTTTTGTACCGGATTGACTCCACTTCTGGAAAATTTACTTTGATGACCATAAATTATTATGAATAGCAATTCAAATATTTTTCTAACGAAGGATTTCTTCAATATACCATATAAAATAACTACTATATGTTGTGTTGTTCACTATGTCATCTATTAATGGCAGCTGTAAATGTCATAATATCATATATAAATGACTGTGGACAACTGTTATTTTTTACATCCGTAAGTATTTAATTTAGATTTGGAAACGTCTTGAATGAGATATATCTTAGAGATGAACTTCATTTCCTAAAGAGTCTTACACTCGAAAAGAGAAAGAGAGAAAAAAAGAAAACATTTTCCCAAGAAATTTCCTAAATGCACCCACACAACCCCCTTTTCTCTCAAGGGATCTGCAATGGGCAGCTCTACCAGCGTGGTTGTGCCTGTGCTGCTTTCAATATCACTCGCGCGGGGACATCCGGAGGCGTATAAATTGCAGTCGATTGCTCCGCACCGAGGCGAGGGAGGACGTTGACTGCTGCAGGTGGCACCAACGGCCGCTCCTACATCCGTTGCACTCTCCCTAGTTTATTGATTTCATCTCACCGCAAAGCTCCCACCTCCAGGTAGGATCTGGACCGACGCAGGTCTTGGGGTTCTTAGCGGCCACAGCATCCGTAAAGAGGACACCAACGACGTCCTCGGTGAAAGGGGAAGGGGAAAGAATGAAGATGACGAGAGTGTAGAGGAGGAGGATTCGGAGTGGGGATGAGGATTGAGGAGGGGTTAGGGATGGCTCATGTGCTTCGTAGAAAGGGTCCACAGTGGAGTTGGTAGAGCACAGAGAGATGACAAGGATACGGAACTGATCCTGGGGAAGGACCACTGGGATTAGTGTCTCCTGAGGAGTCCTTTTTATTTTATCAAGGATGAATGAGTTCTTAAGGAGTTCACAGACTCGATAAGAAAATTGCCAATTCTACTCCTAATATGACAAACGGGGTGTAGACCGAATTTTTGTACATATTTTATTTTAAGGTCTTACTGAAAGGGTTCAATACACGAAGTATGCATTACGTAATGAAACTTAGGGTATCAAACTCAGATCTCTTTCACTACATTTTTAGGGATATAATTCGGAAAGATAGAGATTGGGGTGCCAGAGAGATGGTGTATAGCATCTAAACTCGTCTGGACTATGCCTTGAACAAACTACATAGTTCAACTAAGGCAAGGATCGAAAACGCTTTTCAACCACTAAAATGGTATGTAAGCCCCTCTGTGGCTACGGTGTCAGCGTGCTCGCTCGTCACAAAGTCATCCCGGGTTTAATTCCCAGTGGGGTAAGAACAATTTGTAGCTTTTCAATTCTATGTCTCAGTTCACATAGTTGTGGCGCTTGAAAATTTCACCCTCTGCGGCTAACAACCCCAGTTGTAATACTCGGATACAGCTATCTAGATTCTATCTAGACGCTGTTCCCCCAAAAAATCATGATGTTTGTAGTAAAAAACTCACAACTGAGCCTTACTAACACACGGTATCGTGATCCTTAGTTGGCCTATTCGAGAATAAGTACAAAATTGTATTTTCTACGCAAGAGAGTTGCCTATTATCTCATATGATTCAATTTTAAACGAAAATTGTATTAAAAAATACTCTAATTGTTATTACAAGCCGAAGACCTTCATTAGAAAACATAAGCTTTAATTACTTTTAAACTAATTTCACCTTCGGTATCACCAACAGATTACACCTATTGAATGAAATGTAGTTATATTTTGAAGTCAGTGATACACTCTTTAAATCTATAACAAAATAGAGATCATTTGTCAGTAAACAGTAATATTTCCCTAAGAAGTTGGAATATGATGGAACCAGGTAATATTTCTGATATTTCAGTTTTTAGTATCCTTTTATGCTATTACAAACACCATCAACATGTTTACATATTTAATTTTACGCGGCATTAAGGAGTTTAGTTTTTTTTTTTCTTAATGGATTGTAAGACATTGTGATAGAAGTAATAAAAATAAAGTCACACCCCGAATACAATTTAGTCTTTCTTTTTTACAACTTCTGGTGGGGAGTAAACCTAGAAAATACATTGTCAAGGGATGTGGTACTGAAACTAGCGAAGAAGCTTTGTTGAGTCTGAAGTCCCTCCTGTTCTCCAGTTTCCTCCAGCATTTGCGGTCCGAGCAGTATCCGCCTCGCGGCTCACTTTTCCCTTGTTTACCTGCGGCATTACTTCCCGGCCCTGGCTTTCTGCGTCCGCCGTGAACGGTCAGCAAGGGATTGAGACGCTGGCTACAAGGTTCCTTCAGGAGACCCAGAGAGTGCGACGAGTGACTGCGAGTGTCGCGTATTGTGGGAGTTACACCCCAATAAGGGAAGCAGTAACTTGGCGGTGAAAAAGCTCACAGGGAGGTTTAGCAGGGCATCTGCGTTGCATTGGTGGTCTACGAAATTTAAGGTTATGTGGTGTTTTATGGGATTGTATTTTGATAATATTTTTTGTTAGGATTTTCGTGGAATACCTATGTTGATAAAATATCTATTTTATTTTCGTACAAATTATAATAAAAAATGGAACTAAATAGCACACTAAGCATGGTTTGAGTGTAATGTTATGCTACAATTTAGTATTTTCAAGAACACATTGCGGTTTATCTATGCAACTAACTTCAATTTAAGGTATTAATAAATGTAAAAAAAAAANTTACGAGATTTTGCAAAGGGGGTGAGCACTTTTGGTACCCTCAGAATTTGCATTAAGTTTCAATTTCTTCGGTCAGCAATAGTTAAATAGTGTAATTAAACGTTATCGAATGATTTTAATTTTACATTTTGTCATATTATACAAATATTTCATTAATATTTTTCAGTGAATTACTAAAAATATTCATTAATGAATTACAGGTACGTTAATTACCTATTTGAAGTCAGATAATGTTTCATTGATTAGATTTTACCTTACAATAGAGGTCAGTGATAACACGATATTTACTAAAAATTTAATTACTAAATACTTACTAAATCTCTCTTTCTCTCTCTGGATTTGGGAGTTAGATGGAAATAGATTTATATATTAAAATAATTCTAATATAAAACAATTAAAAATGCATCGTATACATAGTTTTAGGGTAGAGATGTTTCAACTACCAATGACTTATGTTCAAGATCAGATCACATAGGAGCACTGTATTCTTAGAGCTGAGGGAGGAAAAGGCGAGACGTAAAAATTACGAAAAAGAATGATATGAGGGTCGGTTCACGGGTATTATGTATTCTGAGATGAATAGTCTTATATCCAATATCATTACGTACCCTTCAGAGACCATATGATGTACACATCGCCCCTAGAGGTGGAGGTTGAGAGAAGCGTGACCCAAAAGTTATCAAAAATGTCCGCTACGAAAGGATTTTTACAAAAATTCACCCTTACGTGGGAAATTTGTATTTGTTAAAAACGTTTTTTTTAAAATTACATCAGTGAAAATAAGGTGTTAAGAGTACACACCAATACTATCAAATCTCAAACATTAATGGATAGCATTCTCAATGGACACCAAAGAGGATACGAGAAATAATAAAATTGCAGATATATTCCAAAATACAAGTGAGCAAATCCTGGGTAACGCAGCCAGTTACTCTATTTCCACGCAATAGCAGCACTGTAACACGGTGAAACATTTTCCTTGCATTTCGATTAATACGAAATTACTATGGAACACAATGTGGTGTACGGGGATGATAGAAAAAATTTATTGACTCAACCTGTGCAACATGTGTTCGCTTTCATGGCTGAATTACACAGTGACATATTGCAACTAACGAATCAGTTTGTTGAATTCCAGTCTTTCGTATAAATTGAGAGTATTAACATAATTTTTCAAGAAGTAGAGGTAAAATAACTATTAAAAAATGTTTATTTTACGGTCATATTGATTTTAAAGATAAGCATTTTTAATGATTCTTAAGCACTGTATGATCCCTGAATGAACTCTGAATGGAGCTAAAGCTATGATTTAAAATTAGAAGAGCAATATATTTGATGAAAAATATTAATTTCTCTTCAAATATTTGAATATATTTTTTCTCCATCTTACTAAAATTGTTTTAAATTCTTAATGGTCACAGTGGTAGATGGTCACATAGATTGAAAGAAACTCATGAGTCCACCGAATTGGTCTAGCCTATAATTTAAATACTTTAATCTATTACGGTGAAAATTTGTAGAGTACATCTTTTTTATTGCTGTTTCGTATATTAATTTCAGATATTATCCTTTGGACATTCAGGAATTCATATCGCATGATTCTTTAAATAGACCAAAGTAAATTATTAAAGATAAATGTTACTCACACTTTTATTAAAAATACACATTTTTGAATAATGAATTCATGAATTATATGAACATGGATTATGTGATAATAAACACACTATGTAGTTCCATTTTGAATGTTTCATTAGTTGTATTTTCTACCAGCTTAATACTTCTAGATCATACATGCCAAGAGACACTGTATATAGCTAAAGAAAAATCAATCATGAAACAGAGTGTCAAACACATCACGTAAGCTATAATGTGAAGTTTATACGCATGTCCACATTCCCATCGCTAATTCTAGTCGCCACAATGTGTCACACGACATGCTAATCGTCATAATGTGTAGACGATGCCGTGTCGTGAATTAACACGCTATACATTGATTACCTCGATGTGAACTGACACCAGTGACCTCTCATTGTCATTCAATCTTCGGATCGACTCGAAGTACTCTAGTGCATTAAATAGTCTTCTTACTTGGATATGCTAAAGAGGTCATTATGGCAAAGATTGCGGGTTACAATCTCGTACATGTTGTGGGTGCAAAATGAATGATATTTTTATAATAAGGCTCATCAATCCTTTTCATCAGTCAGTCTGATAACGCTTTAGCCAATTAAAGAAATTTAGCCAATATATGCTTATTGTCCGCTTCACAATACTTATTTCATTCAATATTTTGAATTTAGAATCACTCCCTTTTTGATAATACGTACTAAAGGATTTTCATAGAAAATAAAATGGAATTGAACTACAACTATGCTGTTATACAGTTTATTAAATTTATCATATATCCTCAGACGTATAGCATTGTACTCTCATATCACCTTGCAGAAAAAGAAGACAATTACACATAAGATCAAGATATATAGGGAAATTAGTATTAAACTCAGTTCTTAAAACTTGTTTTAATAATTTGACATTATCGTTAAGAAAGCGATAGAAATATAATGCATCGTCAAATAGAAGAAATTAATCAAAACTTAGGAATTTTCACGCCAAACTAAAATTTGGTAGAAAATATTTCATTGAAAAACATAATACTATTTGGCATACAAATTTAGAATAAATACCTGGGTATGTAATTCGCAGTAATAGTCTTCTAAGAATACACAAAATGAGTATGATAAATGTTGATTTTTTTGTAAATGAATTGCCATATTAAAATAAAAAAGAACAAAGAGAAAGTAGGAATCGGGATCAAAAAAGTAGAACTCACAAACGTATCATGGTTCTGGAAAATTTCTTTTCAGATGAATTAGAATGCTACCCAAACGTATTACATATGAATTTTGAAAGAAAAATGTATTTCAACTTTGTGAGATAAGCATCACGCTTTCACTTGAGTAAAATCCGGAGAAGCAGAAGAATCTAGACTCATTCATTTCCTCTTTCGTTCCAGACTCCGAAGTCGCCTAACGAAGTTTGTAAGTTTGTTTATTTTCCTCGTCTTCATTACATTAATTCATAACTAAAATAAAATTAATGTTCTCACAACATCCGAGAACAATACTGTCGTTCTTTAAGCAAAATACTTTTAAATATTCATAAAATTAATTGTAGCCTTCACGAAGAAATTGCTTGGCTCATTAGGAAACTACTTCGTTAAGCTGTTTCATGTTTTATTTATGGCTGTAGTGAACTTAATTAAAGTGATAATAAAGTTTTAAATATCAATAAATTTTCACTAGACTTGAGTTTCCATTTTTAACTGCTCCTTTGCTGTCGACATTCAATGCCTGGGTTTTGTTTAGTATTACACTGTATTATCATAGTGTGAATCTATTCAATTTAAAATTAATTTCACTTAATAAACGGAAACGATATTTCCAGAAAATATGATTCTCAATATAAACAATTTAGTTGCTCCTCTATGAGAATGATCAAGATGACGTTGACAATAAAATTTTAACATTGTGAATTTTCTTGGGCAATTTACCTCATGAACGATTCAAGCAGTAATAATCATGAGCTAATTATATGTTACCATAGAAAAAACTGTAGAGGTGTGCAGCAAAGAATATAACGTGTGAATCGATAACTTTAACTATTGTTGTGAGGTCAAGTAATCAGAGATACAGTTGATGTGAGTAAAAATAATTTGTAAGGTTGTAAAAAAGTTTATAACCCATCGTTTCGGCGCCATGAAAGAGTTTTATTGTCCTCTTGACATTCCTAGAATATTTATTCCGGTTCTATCACAATCTACAATCGCTATCACTTCCATCGACGTAAATTCTCCATTTCCGCCTCGGTAGACAGCTTTCCACACTTTCCTCTCCTCCTCCCACCACTACCACCACCACCACCACCNCCACCGCCACCACCGACCGCTACCACCGCGTGCATACGTACGCCTGGAGGCGATCGCGCGGGGCAGCACGGATTTCGGCGTTCGCTTATTCATGGGGCGCGGACGTGAGCTGTTTCACTCGTCCGTTCTCTCACTCCACATCTTAAAGCTGCGCTGTACGCACGCTGCTGACTCCGTTGAGGTGAGATATCCGAAGTGAAGCAGAGGAGAAAATACAAAACAACTTCCTTGGTCCGATTAAACCAATCCGATATTAAGTTTTGAAAATTTAAATATTGCAAATGAAATAAATATTTGTAGAATAATAAGTGTAATAATAATAATAATAAGTGTAATAATATGAAATGTAATAATATGTACACAATCCCACTTTCTCTGACTGTCTCTTCACTATATCACATAGGTTGCACCGTGCCTTTATAGACTGTCAAAAACTCTGATCTACATTTAACAATACGTCTCTTCTTTATTTCTTCATTATGATAAATGTTAAGGTTGACTTTAACAACGTTTCGAGGCTCTAAAATTCCGGCTTCCCCTTCAGGTCTGTCTAGTTGTTGATATTACTCAAATTTTCCAAACTTTGTACTGTGTGAATGCTTGGTAACGGTAGATGATATCATGAACTATGTATTACACACGATTTTAGAAAATGGTTATATATAATATTATGACGTGTGAATTAATATTCACAAAGGATGAAGTTTGAAAAATTTGACTGTCTATAAAGGTTAATTTGACTGAGTTTTTGACTGTCTATAAAGGCACGATGCAACCTATGTGAAATGTAATAATAATAATAATAATAATAATAATAATAAACTAAAATTCTTTTTGCATTCGTATTATTATGCACTATAAAATATTGTAAAACAATTCAGTAGGGAAAGAGGGAGTTAAACTAATGTGGTTTGGTTTGTGAATAAATCGGTTGTATAAAATTACATTTAATTAATACATAAAACTCCGTATTTCTTTTTCCTGGCACATTTAGTTTTCTATGTTTAGTGATATTGATCTGAATTTTCGTTAATCCGAACATACAGAAGTCTCATTAGTTCTAATTAGCGAGGCCTTATGAAGAAGACGGCAGATTTAACTAGGTGTTTGTCACACTATCTTAATGGTAAACTAAGAGGTTTATATCGTAATTATCTGTATGTTGAAAAACCACAATATTTGTTGTAGCCCTGATGAAGGCCAAAATAAAGAGGGCGGAAAGGTTGGCATGTTACAAATAGAAGTTTTTTTTATTTCAAGATCACAACGCGAAAAAAATACTGTAGTAATTATTGTATTGGAAATGGTCAAAAAACAGATTAATAGTATAATAGTTACATTAGACGTTTGAAAGCCAAAGAAAGAAAAGCATATAAATATCAAAAGTAAGGGACTGACTACCAAAAGAATTACAAATTTCTCTTTAAACAGTAATATCAAAGAAAAATGCTCCGGAGTATTTTATACATACAATTTTCAAAAATAAACAACTGTTGGTCGCAATTTTATAAGTACCTGAAAAGACGGAAATGGAATAAATAAAGTACACCCGCCATTAAAAACAACCATGTAATCTACACAGAACCTCAGGATAAGGCCAATGTTTTTTTGGCATTCCCTCTATTAACGATAGTTTAAATTTGACAAATAATCCCCATGTAAATATTTTCGTTCTAAATACTTGAATGCTGCGACAGTGAATTTCTAAGATAAAGAATAAAAACTCAATCTGTCACGACAAAGTTCCAGGGGATTTACTTAAAATGTGCGGTGTTCCATACCTAGCCAGACTTTTTGATATTACATTAAATAATTCTTCATTATCACGGGAATGGAAAAAGGCTATCGTGGTACCAATTTACAAAGGAAGTGATCGCTCTTTGCTGAGTAATTATCGACCAATTAGCTTAAACTCTGTAGTATGTAAACAGATGAACATATTATTTGAAAAATACTTGGAAAATTATTTTTTCTACATTCTGCGTAACACGGTTTTAGATCCGGGTACTCATGTGAGAGTCAACTTATTTCCGTTTGCCAGGAGTTAACGAGTCACTTGACGAGGGAGGGAGAACTGATGCAATAGTTATTGATTTATCAAAAGCGTTTGATTTAGTGACACATGACCGTCTTCTTGCAAAAATCGCGAAGTCAGAAATTGATCCGCGTGTTGTCAAGTGGATTTGTGAATTTCTCCGGGATCGCTCACAACAAGTTAGAATAGATGGGTGCTCCTCTAATGAAAACGCGATGACATCGGGAGTACCACAGGAAAGTGTTTTGGGTCCACTTCTTTTCCTTGCGCATATTAACGATATATCAGACCACATTAGTTCGATAATTCGTTTATTTGCGGATGACTGTATTATGTATCGGAATATTGAAGAATACAGAGACCGAAATATGTTACAGAGCGATCTAAACGAATTATGGAAATCGGCTGAGACGAATAAAATGAAAATAAACCCTCTAAAAAATAAATCCATATGTTTTTTTTAGATCAAAAACAAAATCTGCTCTGAACTATTCATTAAAACATCAGATTATTCCTGAAGTTTCATACTGTAAATACTTAGGTGTTATAATTTCTCGTGGCTTAAATTGGACTGAACATGTTAAATACGCAACGCAGAGAGCTTGGAATGCGCGGAACTTCGTAAGGCGCGTACTTAGAAAAGGGAACTCGAAATCTAAAAGCTTGGCACACATTTCATTAGTTCGACCTATACTGGAGTACGGAGCCGCTTGCTGGGATCTGTATTGGGAGGGTCAGATCAATGAATTAGATCGGATACACAGAAAGGCCGCGAATTTTGTTAGGGACAACACTCGTAATATTAATTTAGAGTGGGGCACACTTTCCAATCGAAGAAAGTTAGCGCGTCTGTGAGCCCTCTTTAAATCCTACATGGGAGATCGTGGTGGAAATCAGTGAACGCTAGGCTACACAAACCGAATTACATTAATCGTGGCGACCACAAGCGCAAAATAAAATGTAGGAAACAGAATACGGATATTAGTAAATACTCCTTTGTGAATAGAACCATTGTAGACTGGAATAACTTACATGCAGCAACACTTTCAAACTTACCAAAAAGAGTAAAATGTTTCCGCATCCGTCTTCGTGCTTCGTTGAAATCGGAACATATGTGAAGTGCAGTGAGTGTAGTGAGGAGATTGGAATAGGTATAGAAAATGCTCAAAGTGAAAGTAGTAAAGTGTAGTGATGTGTAGTGAAGTGTACATGAAATTTTTTTGGTTTTATTTTTTAAAGTTAAAAATTCTTTTATTTATGTTATAGCAATTACTTGTACGCTAAGGGTATAGGAGTAGTAATGAGATATGTATGTATATTGAGCGTGTTTTATCGTATGAGTTTGTTTCTGTAACTGTTTCTAAGCGAAAATGTGTTTGTGTGTGTATGTGAATATACGCACATATGAGCCTCATGTAGATAATTAATTTCTTAAATCTAATTTATTTTTCGTTGTACCATGTGTAATAATTTTCTAAGCATTTTGTTCTGTTTGTGTGTGTATTTTATAGATATTTTTATATATGTTGATGATTTGTTTCTTAACTTCGTATTATTTTGTTATGTATGTATTCTTTTCTATCTACCACCGAGCATTGCTCACTAGCAGACTAATAAATTATTATTATTTATTATTATTAAAATAACGTCTGTAGAGAAAACTTCGAATCGAATGTGAGAAATGTTGATTTAACGACATTGATGTGACATTTACTTGTCACAGAAGAAGAAAATATCAGCTAGATACTTCCAGTGCACGCAGATTTCACTTTAAAGAACGTGGTTTCAAAACTCAATCAATACACAACAACACTTTGCAGGTTTTTGTTCGTCATATTAAACTTCGTAAAATGCGTAAGATTGGAATATAAAATAAAATTTTCTTGATACAATAATTTTTTGCATAAGAATTGTGAATCAACTCTTTTACAATTGCCAAAGCAATAACACCCAATCAAAGTCTGACTTATTGCAACGTTGCAGTCCCTCAAATGGGTAGCCCTTCTAAAGAATATAAACTAAAGCATTCTTGATAGGATAGAATTTTACTGGAACTCACATAACCTCATTAAGTTTCTGCCAATTCAGTCATATTACTGCCGATAATGTTTATGACATGTCATATATTTCATCTTTTGCTTTAATTTCTTGAGAAGGGCTATGCTTTTGAGGGGCCGAAACGTAGAATAAATTAAACTTCGACTGGTTTGTAAGAATTATAATTTGGGATTTAATCACTGGTTACATATTCTATAAACAATTATTAAATTACATCCAAATGCATAAAAACTACACATTTTTTCTAGGATTTCTTTTTTAATGTTGAAATGCAGCCGTTTGGTTGCATCTCTTCCAACGCAGGTCTCTTGGCAGACAAGACTCGCTCGACTAATGCAGCCACCATGAAAGTTTAAGCAGCTGCTTTTTATTCCCAAGAGCGTGGGACTAGAGCAGCGAGTTGGCATAAGAGTGGACACGACAACGTTGCCAACATATGCTGTGAACAATGGTGGCAGAAGGATGAAGCATCAT
The DNA here is from genome assembly GCA_002313205.1 of Laupala kohalensis. Taxonomy (NCBI): domain Eukaryota; kingdom Metazoa; phylum Arthropoda; class Insecta; order Orthoptera; family Trigonidiidae; genus Laupala; species Laupala kohalensis. The sequence goes on from NNCF01132919.1 coordinate 53,157, forward strand.
TGTGAATGATTATAGAGCTTGGTTGCATTATGCCAACGAGAAACAAATATGTTTTGACATAATTATTTTTAAAGAGTATTTGTATTATCGAAAATGCAACTCCGTTGACATAATGTTTATTTCAATTTTTTCTCAAAGAGGTTACATAAAATATTAATTGATAGTTTCAATTACTTTGAACTAAATTGCTCAATTATTTAACGATTTTGGCAATAATGCCAATTAAGTACTATTCCCGCATACAATGGAAGAAAGTATTTTATAATGACGTATAGATTCACAGAATGTCACCACATACTTAATTTAGGAAAAAGAAAATACTTATGTAAATTCCATGCTCATTGTTTCAATTAAAGAGAACATTTATCATGTACTGCACAATGTAACATTCACATAAGGAATTCATCAATTTAATTTACTTCCCCTGACATGTTTTAATAAAAATATGATTTTCGTTAGCAACACATTCTAATTGTAAAAGATATAATTATTTGAAATGCTATTGTCGTTTTATTAAAAGTACTTCGTTGAATAACATCTGTATCCCGTGCGTTTATTTTTTCAGAGTTCTCATATTTTTGACACAAAAAGTATTTTATTTCTGAGATGCATTATTTTTTAAAATACTACTGGTACATTTATTCGTGGGGTCACGTTTTAATTGTTTGTGTAGTCACAAAGAAACGCTTTCCACACCGAGAATCTTCCTTCCTACAGTCCCACATTAGTCCCTTCGTCCTGTTTTCTTCCATATGAGTTGGTGCATGACGTAGGGTGTCGCCATTCTGTCGTTTGCGTTTCTCTATGAGAGTAAGAACGGCTTGATCCCTCCGTTCTGGAGCCTCGGGTCGACGTTAATGCGCGTGAGCTGACGACAAAAGCCTTCGGAAGCCAGCGAATGCACTCCGCGCCGGTGACAGTTACATTCGCGCACCAGGGTAGCGGTGAAGGAGAGTATAGTGGAGAGTGTAGGTGAAGATGGAAGTTGTGGTGCGTAAATGCAAGAACGAAGTAAATACGTAGAGCGACATTAAAATAGTGTTGGTAGCAGAAGGACTACACAAGGGATGAATCTATACTCAAAGTCATGTAATTTTACAATAAAAAAATTCATTATGGCTCCCCAACACGAATTGTCAACTCTTACGAGTTTAAGTAATATTCTAACAAATATTAATAGTAACAAATGAATTGAATTTGTGAGCAATGTTATCGATAGATTTAATATTACAGAATGGAGCATGAGCCGTACCCTAAAAACATAACATAAGAGCACGTGCCTTACCGGAACTACATTCGACTTCGCGTAGAACAAGTAAGCAAATATAAAAAATTCACATAATTCTACAAATATTCGATAGAAATTTCAAAGAGTAGGCTAAACCTAATATAATTGAAAATATGGAATGGAGAACGCACCTTGTTAAGAGTGCTATATAAAGTATTAAAAGGCAATTCCCTAGTAGAGCGCTGAGTTACTGAATGCATGGCCGGGGTTTGATCCCCGGAGAGGTAGAGATTTTTCATCTCACCTTGTAGGGACACATCCCTACATATACTTAATACATACCTAATACGTATTGATGAATCTCCCCCATGTAACACATTACATTCATGAAGCCGACGATGCGCCATGTTGTTTATACTGGTCTCTATGACGATCGTCAAACATTCAAGCTAGCATCAGCATACGACGCCAAAGGATCCTAATACTGTAAATAGTGGAAGACTCCTTGAAACACACGCATGCCGCGTGCAAGGGAGACGCCCCTCGTTTATCTCTAAATAGACGAGCCTCGCTCTAGTATTACGTTGTACGCTCGTCGCTTGTCTTTGTTTAGCTTATAACTACCGGCGACGAAGAAATCACTCTGCTAGAAACTCCCGAGGTGTTCACATCGCAAATCCGATAGCTCCTCACGGGAAGCCTAGCCCAGCTGAAGAAATTCTATCTTCGAAACCAGTGATAGAACGATTTCACACGCCAAGTGCTAAAGAAATTCTATCTTCGAAACCTGTGACTGAAATATTCTCCGACCTCAGAAATTCTTCTAAGTTGAAACCGATGACAGAACGACTTCACGCATCAAGTGCCGAATAATTTCTACATGCAGAGGCTTGCGAAGCAATAAAAATCTTCCCCGACACACCTCAACATCCAGACTGACTCCCAGGCCCACTCAGCATGCTGTAAAAGAAGTATCAGGTTTTATCCTGGGGTCAAACCGGTCGGAGAGAGATGCTGACCACATCTCCTTCTAATACCGAGGTCAAGTAATAGCGGAGCTCTACCCTCCGCGAACCCCTTGGGCACCTTCGGGGCCTGTTCAGGGATAGTTTGATTTTTTGGGACGTGACCCATGTTCAAGTACAAGTACACTGAATATCAGTAATGTGGAAAAGTATAATACGTGATGAAGCGTGTTCATGTGAACGCTTCATGTGAGTAATACATAGTACGCAATGGGGTGATCTCATCACGCAGACCACACGGGACAGTGGCAAGAAGATATTATTAAATATAATGAATGAGCTAAGCATAATTGCCAAGGCTCCTTTGTTACATTGCAAGGTGAGAGTCGTATTAGATTTGAGTATAACAACTGTGCCAACATCGATGTTGGTTTGTGGATCTAACCACTAGCCTCTACGTTGTAGAGTTTGTAGATATTCGTCCGACCATCTCTTCCAAAGTGAAGTAATTAAAACTGAAATTCTACTCGAGTGGGATTTGATTGAGATGCTATCAGCTGTTAGCGGGTCAGAAATAATATTGACTAATGACCTACCTATTAGGAAATACCTGGAGTTAAAGGTTGTAACTGATCCGGTTGATCAGTGAGTAGGCCCAACGGGCGGAAGTTGAGAATGGCTTCGGCAGCAGCCACTAGAGTGTAACGTTATTCAAAAGTAGACAACTGATTATTAGTTAGTCGCTTGAGGTGAGTTTTCAAACTCTTAACATTAGCTACCCAGAGCCCTGCAAAGTGGGGTGCGCTGGGGGAATGAAGTACCATTGCATCAAAGATGAAGAACAATGATCCGCTAATTGCTGTTGAAAATTCTGAAATTGAAAAAAAATTGCTTTAAAATGCGTTTTGAGCCCTTGAAGTTGTTTCCATTATCTGAATATAGATGTTGTGGAAGTCCGCGACGACTACAGAATCGATAGAAAGATGCAAATAATACTTTAGTCGATAACTCAGGAACAATTTCACAATGAACTGCTTTTGTTGCTAAACATGTGAATAAAGCGATGTAAGCTTTAGTTGTAGTCTTGGAGCGCGGTCCACCGTTTTTAACAGTGAGCGGGCCTGTAAAATCGATATCATCAATATTAAATGGAAAGGAGGACGTGATCATGGGCACTGGGAGTTGACTCATTTCTTGATTTAAGGCCTTTGTTTTAAAAGAAGTTGCATAATTCTTAAGAACATTGCTTACCGCTGTACGTAGTCTAGGAACCCAAATAAAAAATTCTCATGTCATTCATGACCGTTTGAATGCCAGCGTGCAGAAGGTGTAGATGAGACTGGCGAATAATTAACTTGGTCAAGATATTTTTTGTTGGGTGAATGATCTGATATTTACCATCAATTCATGTTGAGATACTCTAGTCTACCCCCGAATCTTAAGAGTCCATCTGAATGCAAAAATGACGTCAGAGAGGTGATGGAACTAGATTTTGAAACAGGTTTTCCGTTAGAACTCCGAAAGTTCCTGCGAATAAGCTTGCGCCTGAACTGCTTTGAATAAACAATTTCTTGATTGAATTCTTTCTGGAGCAGTTAAAATGGGTAAGAGTGGGGTGACTTTACGGATATTGTTAATGAATCGAAACACATACGCGAGAACTCTGCATAATTTTGTAAAATATGAATATCTTGGATTTAAATCAAGTACCAAACACCAAACATTTTTTGACTTCTAAAGGTTTTGATAAAAATGAATTTGACGTGACAGGCCAATGCTCTGAGGTTTTAAGTAACCACGAAGGGTCAGACCACCACAAAGAATAGGATTTAATTAATGAAGAAGTGGTCCCTCTCAAAATAATTTCAGCTGGTTTGCTCGCTGAGGGAACATGTTTCCAGGTGAACTGATTCTGCTCATGAATGACTGAAACTCTGTTCGTAATAAATGTTTTCCAGTTTCTGGAGGGCGATGCTATCCAGGTGATGACGTTTTCGAAGTCTATCCATAAGACAATGTTAGCAATAGAAAGTTTAATTATTGGTACGACTTGGATAATAAAACTGCAACGCATAACTCTAAGCGCTGAATTGATTAAGATTTAATAGGAGTGAACTTTCACTTAGAACATAGTAAATGAGTCGTGAGTGGTTTTGTGGCGTCATGAGAGATAAGTAAATACATGCACAGCAGATTTCACTTGCATCGCAAAAATTGTGCAAGTAGTAGACATTAACTTTGACCGGTCTCGCTAGTTTATGAATAGATAATTCGTTGNAGACATTAACTTTGACCGGTCTCGCTAGTTTATGAATAGATAATTCGTTGAGTGGTTGTAATTCAGAATAAATTAGTTTCCACTCACTTGCGAAAGGAAACGGGAGTGTGTCACCCTAGTTAAGTTTAAATCCCCATAGGTTTGGAAAAAAGTACGAGTATTTTACAAGTTACTACAACTGGAGCAATTAACCCTAGAGGATCAAAAATGGAGGCTATTATTGATAATAAATATTTTTTGTAAAGTTCACGGAGGGTAAATTGGTTGGAAGCTGAGTTGAAATTTGAAAATAATAATTTGTCGTGCTCCACAACAGACCTAAGGCATGCACGTAGGATTCAGAAGTATCAAATTCTAAAATTTCATAACCTTCTCGATTCTGAGAAGAAATTTGATTTAGAACAGAAGGGACATTTGAAGCCCATTTACGTAAATGAAATCCACCATTAGGCAATAAGTTATTTAATTGAGAGATAGCATTCTGTGCCCCGATAAGTGTTTCTGCTCCTGAAATACAATCCTCAACATTAAAGTCTGTGTACAATAGTAGAGGTCAAAGGAAGTAGTTTTTCTTCATCATGATTTAATTGTATTAGAGCTCGAGTAGCTAGGTATGAGGCAGATGTGGTACCGTAAGTGACAGTGTTCAAACGAAAGTCACGCACTGGTTTGCGTGGGGAATTTCTCCATAAAATACATTGAAGCTCACTGTCTTGAGGATGAATTCTTCCGATAAATTTTCTCTAAATCTGAGATGAAACAATAAAGAAATGTACAAAACCCAACTAAAATATAAAATAAATCTTGTTGAATAACACGACCAACAAGAAGATTGTCATTAAGTGATTTTTCAGAACTAGATGGAGCAGCTGAGACACCAAATACTACTCTTAATTTTATAGTCGTTCTAGTGGCTTTGAATACCGAAAAATGGGGAATATGATGCCGCGACCTTGTGGGATCAAATGAAATAAGAGTCATATGACCTAAAGCTTCATATTTATTCATGTAGTCGACATACTGTTCTTTAAGTGAGGCGTCCTTGTTAAGACGTCTTTCAAGAGAATAAAATCTACGGAACGCAATAGATGGCGTAGAAGGGATTGTTGCGTCAGCTGATTTCTTGGGAAGTCTTACTGCGTATCTACCTTCAGGGTCACGAGAATGATTTTTGCGAAATGATGTTTCACATAATTGCTATTCCTGTCAGAAAGTTAATCTAATTTCCAAAAGTTTTCAAGTTTTAAATTAATACTTGACTCTGATTCAATTAGAAATCTAAATAAAAAGAACCGGACTTAGATTGCCTCTCAGTAGGCAAGTGACCTGATACAATCCATCCCAACTCTGTGTTTTGAAGAAAAGGATATGGCCTGACGGCCGTTAATTTAGGCCGCAGCAATATTGGATAAAAAACCTGAGCGTCTAGCAGCAAGTCAATGGATTTGGTTTCATTGAATTGAGGATCTGCATAACACAATTCCGAAAGGAGATTTCACGATTTTATATCAAAAGTGACATGAGGTAAACTCGAATTAATTGAAGAAATTACGGTAGAGCATATTGAAGCATTCCATGGCATCCTTCGTGATGCTAAATTTAATTGTATTTCAAAAGAAGTATACGTCTGATTACCATCTAAAGTATCAATCAATTAAGAGGCGCGTTTTCCCTTGAGACCCTAAGCGAGGGCACATTTTTCAGATATGAAATTATGCGTACTAGCCGAATCAAGGATAGCAGGGCATGGGACGCGTAACACATTACAATTTTTAACTAAGACAATCGCTGTTGCCAGCAACTTCTGATTTTTCTTGCTAAGTATGTGGCCACAAACTCCCCTTCCCTGAGTGACAGCTGGAGCTGGCTTTCCCGCGTGTGATCAGGCAGCGTTGCTGGAGTGCTTTGGGGGGAGCGAGTGCGGCGTAGACTTTGAGCGTCTGCTGCTGAAAGTTTGGGTAGTGTAGAAGAGTGTGGTGGTACTTTTTTTTTACAAATGGAACAAGTTCGTTGCGAACAAAGATGATTAGAGCTATAATGTCTTATACAATTAGTACATAATCGCAGTTGTTTGGCCTTGACACGGCGATCCAAAACAGTTAAGTTAATAAATGCTGAACACGTATTAAGGTAATGAACCCCGGAACACATCGAACATTTAATAAAATTGAAATCATATTTTCCCTTGTTGAGACGTGAAGAGGAAGTTTTCTGCTTGTTAGTTTTATTCACAGACAACATGTCGAGAGCTTTATGTTGCCTTTCCAATAGTTTAATAAGTTGATTGAAATTAGGAAGTTCTGAATCTAACGCTTTCTTCCATTCTGCTTTAATGGTGGAGTTGAGATTTCTAACATGAGATACATTAATAACAACTCATCGAAAGGAACTTCTAAATTTAAATTTCTTAAGTTCTTGCCGATGACTGATAAAATAATTTAAGTTCTCTCTTAGAGAAATCGGAGAGCCGCATGTAAATTTAGGAGGTTTGAACCAGGCGGTGACGTGCGTAGAAACGAGACGCTACAAAGAGAGCAGTTACATACTATGACAAAGTTGAGAAAAATAAGCTAACTCTTACTGCTTCTACTCTATGATAAACTAATAAACACAGTGAGTCATCGTTAATGATTTTTTCTTATGTTTCTTATTCTAGAGGTTATGACATTATCTTTGAGTTAAGTTACATGACTTTTGAGTATAAAGGAATAGGCATACAAGCACTATTGTCATTAACTTGAAATAGTAATTTATTTCGAAGAAAAAAAATCAGGGAGAAAATTCTCAATATAATATAAAGACACTTCATTTCTGAACAAATAGAACATCATATACTACGTCGTTACTTGACTTTCATTTATCGTACGTATGAATGTTTGGAAACAACGCACAATACTTATTGACCACAGATGATTTTTATTATTGTGCACTTTCGACCGGAGGTTTCAAGGAACTGAAACGGGAGAGAACAATTTAATTAAGGGTTGGAAATCAGGAGAAATATAAGTATCTGGAGAACGCCTGCTGCAGTCAAGATTTGTCTATCATGAGTAATTACTTGATCTACCGGGATTTGAACCTAGGCACTTCATCTAAAGATTAATAGTACGTTAACTCACCAACAACTGCAGTAGAGTTAATTAAATAAATTTATTCCCAATTGGGTAGTTGAAAACATAAATAATATTGAAATAATTCCCTAATGTTTACAAAGCAGCTTAAAAAATTCGAAATTAATATGTAATCGCGCTTCACTAGATCGTAGAGTTCTTAGGAATTAGGACAAGAGAGGGTTAGTTTAAGAAGTGAGTAATGCTCCTGATTAGGTGCCACTCCGAACGTTGATGTATCACAAGGTTGCATACCTGCTACAGAGAATGGGCATGCAAGAGCGCCCAGAGCGTCTCCTCCCTTTTCAGTAATGTCCGTATTTCTCCACTTCCAGTGGAATTCACGACAATGTCAACTCGCAAAACCAGCATTGGCTCCTTGACTTTCATGTACTATCAGTTCGTCCTTCGTTACCAGTCTCTTAATTCCATTTAGTTTAATCAATATTTTATTCAATAGTTTGTTGATAAAAAATGGAGAACATCTTAACGTTAGGAAATATTGTTAAACTAAAAACGTTTATGACCATTTTTAACAGGTAAATGCATATCACTCACATTTCTGCCAGGATTTTGTCCTTCGTCCAGTGATAGATAAATAGTGCAGTATCACGTGACAAAAGACAAGAACCTGTGAGTGAAAATGCAGTTATAAAAAGTCTAAAATAGTTGTAAAGCGTAAAACTTAATAATATAATTATGATAGACGTAAAACAACACTACTTCAAAGGAAAAATCTTCCATAAAGATGGAAGTCTTTAATGTATTAAGTGAGGATGAAGAAGGGTTTGTCTTCTGGTAACTACATAAAATAAAGAAACACGCTGTCTTCTTAAAAATGTCAATAAAAAATGACTTTTAGAACATCATTACGAAATATGATAAAATAAAATATATAGAATACTTGAGGATAAGGAAATTTGTTTCATATTGTTTGTGGTTTCAAAATTAATGAAATAAAACTGTAACATGAAAATATCCATTGTGACCTATTGTAATTAAAAAAAATGAGTTAATTACAATACATTCATGATTAATTTAACATTTCGTAATCTCGATTTATTAATCATAGATTTGAAAGTTCATTAATCTCTCATTATGTTTAACGTAATTGACATACCAAATTAAGGTAATATTTTAATTCACTCTGTAGTAATTTCAACAAAATTTTTATCCGAGGGAAATAATATTTATTTACTTGGCATGAATTCTTTTTTTACGTGCATTTTACAAAAGTAACGCCAAGTCTACCCTATCACTCAGCAATTAATAGTTTAGCTTCCTTTATAAATAAAAGTTCCATTTATTTACAAATAAAGTTTATGAATAAAACTTCCTTCCTGAAATAAAAGTTTCATTTCAAGGCAATGACCCAATAAAAACCTTAAACTTAAAAACTAAAAAAAAAAAACAGTTCAAATTCTTAACAGTTTCAAGAAAATAACCTCCAACGCTTATTATCTATTGTTGAGTAAATGAATGGTGTATGTAAGATTCGCTACTTTGCATTGTCTTTGTATTATACTGTATAGGTAACTCTGATTATTGAATTAAATACATTATATATTTCATAGACTGAGATTTCGTAAATATAATATAATATTGTGACTCACTATATGTCTTGAGCTGAGCGATGGCAGCCGGCTGTGCTGGCTTCTGAGGAGGTGCTGCTGTTTTGATAACAGGTCGTGCAGGTGGAGCCATGAGACGTGGCCGCTTAAGAGGCGGAACCAGGCGGGGAGGCCCGGGAGGGAAGGATGCACTCGCATAATAGCTGCAACATACAAGAAAAATATTCTTCACGCAACAATCGTTGAAGGATTGACAATTATTTACTATTAATTTGACTAGTTAAACCTTGAAATTTCTCTACGCTCACTTTATTTACTTTGACTTTTATTTAGCAACTCTATTTAGTTGGCCTGAATAGAAAGGAAGAAATTTATTTCCCCCTTCTGAGAGTTGTAAGATAATTTTAATTGTTTTCACATTTAGCTTTAACAATGTAAACAGAACATATCAATAATTATGATCATATGCATCAATCATTATGTAACTCATGTACAATTCTCTACGAATATTGTTTATTATTACTAGCACGTTCAGTAGCTGTCATTTGTTAGGGCTCAAGTAGAAAAATAATGAGTGAAATAGATTTATTTGCTGGTGTAATTTTAAAATGTATTTATCTCGGAAATAAATAGTGAAATACGAAGCAATAGGATTACGTCAAAACATATTTTCCAGTGGTATAGTACGATACTTTATTTGTGTGTGTGTTTTTATGGCCTATTGGGCTATGCAGAAAATAATGCAAATTTTCTGAGACATTAGCGCATTCATGTATAAGATGATATGTCCAGTTATTTTAAAATATTTCAGTCTTACCATTGTTATTTCTCACTATTTGTTCTCACGAAAGTAAACATCCGTTTCTTTATACAATGTTTGCATTCTGTTGGTATTATACCTTATATCCCTAAAGTTTTCAAAGAAATTTAACACACAATATGTTAAGAAGTAATAAATACTTCTTATCAAAATAAACTGTGATAATCTACTAACAGTATCTTTTTAACTAATGAAGATAAATCCAAACGTTACTTTTCAAGTCTTTTAAACACTTGAAACAAATAGTATAATAATTAAAATATTTCAAAAATTAACGAATAAGAATTGATGGTTCATGAAAAAGAATTAATACACAATTATTTGTTTCACATCAGCATAGAGAGTTTTTGCACAACAAATTATTACATAATGCACGAGTTTTGCAAGAATTAAATTTGAAATATAAATGGAAATTTCGGGATAAAAACTATTCTAATAATTACATATTTTACATTTTGACAAGAAACGGTGTGTAAAAAATTACATTGTTTTTCTCTCAAAACGAAGTATAAGCAAAATTAGACAAGTTATTTCGAGGTATTTGCCAGAGAATAGGATAAAGCCTGTCTCNATGATGGTTTTTATCAAATAATTGAATATTTTATCATCTTTTATTCATAAATTATATTTTGATTATCATTTCTGTGTTCGAGTTTTATCAGCTCATTCATTTTCAATGCAAATTGCATTGTATTAAAAGTAGAGAGAAACTCATATTTATTATAATTCCATTCTTCTTTACAAAATTATGCATGGCATGAAGTGAACATCTCACAGCCTTAATGCAACAAAACATTGAAAAACAGATTATAATTTACGTATACATAAAGGAAGTGAATAACAATTACTAATTAATATACATGAAAGTGAACGATTTCATTAAACATATAAACAAGAATTGCTTAAAAATGACACACATTACATATGCGGGCGCGCTACGATGCTTTGAGATGTCAGAGGGAGTCTAATTATGTGCGAGTCTCGTTGAAAATTTAATGAACGGAGATATGAAATGAAAATATTTTTATATTAGTTTCATAAATAAACCTTTAGATATATGGGGAAATTTGATATTAACCTTAGGTATACAAAAGTATTTACAAAATCAAAACAAAAAATACAAATTTATTTTGACAAACATTTATTATGAAAACATAAAAAGGTACTAAATTTTAGTAAGTACTAAATAGTACGTCACCATAAGTATTTTGAATGTCAAAGTTAAACTATCCCTGAACAGGCCCCGAAGGAGCCCAGAGGGTTCGCGGAGCGTAAAGCTCCGCGATTAATTAGTCTCGGCATTAGGAGGAGGAGGAGATGTGGTCTGCGTCTCGCTCCAGCAGGTTTGACCCCAGGATGGACCCTGGTACTCATATTACAGCAGGCTGAGTAGGCCTGGGAGTCAGTCTGGATGTTGAGGTGTGATGAAAAATCCTCATCTCACCGGGGATCGAACCCCAGCTATCCAGCCAACAACTCAGCGCTCTATCCACTACCACACTGACTCATTTTAAATGTAATAGTTCTCAAAATTTTATATTTTTCCATCAATATCATCCTTCAAAATGTACAGCTCCATCAACTTTGCATTTAAAACGGAGAAGTTACTTTCACATTTCATCGCTTAAAGTGTTTAAAGACATTACACAATATTCCATCCCATCCTGTTTCAGCGCCTACATAACTTAACATTATGCCTAATTGCTGCGACAGTGATTCATGAGGTAATAAAATGTTCTCTCTTGAGACATGGAAGCACTCACTGGGCATCAGGCGAACTCCTTTACATCCGCAGCTTCTTAGAGAGCTTTCATGATGACAGTCGCATTCATTACCACAAGAAATGATGGAGACCCACAGGGTTCGTTCATACATTCTCATTAAAGAGAAGTGGAAATAACGGTAATACTTTACACGTTTTCACTGGATGAGTGAAACAGATGTAGGGCACTACACTCCTTACAAAACTTCTTAATAACACAGAATCGAGCCACGTATCTGAAAATTTGGACACTATTAGGAAAATATTTAAAGTTCAATGGAAGTTTTATTAACTGTGTGAACTTCAACAAAATATAATATCAAATACGTACTTTATGTGTGTGTGTGTGTGGGGGGGGAGAGGAACTTCGAAAAATTTTAATGGACATGGTAGGATCGAATACATTTTAGGAGCTAAAACTACTTTAATGTTAGTAATATTTTAAGATTAATCTAGTTTTGTATTATACATGTAGAATATAAATTTACTATATTAACCTACAAATATATAACTATAAAACCTACAAAACAGATTTCTTCAGTTCTCTTTAACATCAATTATGTACATTAAGTCCTTGACAATAAAATGTGGCGTCAAAAGTTGGTATAGTAAAAAGAAAATTAAAAACTCTCGGGTTCAATCACCGCGCAGACACGTCGCGTTTTCAAGCATTCATCCAAATGTGTTTAGTGTTCCTTTATTTTCGTCATGAAGTCCGCTCCGTCCACCGTCCGAGTTTCGTTCGCGTTTCCTGCAGTGACGCGCAGCAGTTCGGGCGGTCGGTGGGGCGCGTCAACCGTGGAACCGAAGCGTGCCCTCTGGCTTTAATTATCTGGACCCACGCGCGCGTCACATCGTGTCTCCGCGCCGGTAGTTCCAGCCACATGCGTCACGAACGCGCAATGGGGAGGCAATTGCCTCGACGCTGCCGCGAGGGAGGCCACGCAGAAGACGGCGTTGCCAACTGGAATCCAATGGGGGACATGTGGGGTTCAGAATAAACACTGAGATTCAGATTTAATATTTGTCATGAATAATATTCTGGACTATTACTTCAACTGTTTTTCGATTGTACTCCAGTAAAAACTTTTATTCCCGAAGTAAAAACTGGTAAACGAGAAACACTGAAAAATAATAATCTATATTTTTATTATTATTATTGTTATTAAAATAATAATATATTATTATATATAATATTATAATGAAAATATAAAGAAAAGTATAATTTCAAATTGTGTAAATCATGCACGTTTACGTAATCTCTTCGAACATTTCCTTAAATACTATTATAATAATAATCTATTTCACTCGTTTTGTGTCTTGATTAGAAGGTAACTTCTAAAATCGTATATTTTCACAACTGATTTTTTAGGTATGGAATTTAAAATTTATCTTGGTGTTCGTCTCTCTTTCCTCGTTGTTATGATAATCACGTAAATCCAAATGGCGTTTGTTTATTAGGTATAGTTAGATGATTGTACATATGACGTTATGCAAGCACCCAAATTCTTAAACATGTGTCAAAGTTGCACGTAGGTACGCCTCTCGATCTCCATTTATGTTGTTGTTTTTTCGAGCAGAATTATAGAACTTAGAGCTATAGAAATAATACATAATTCTTCCACATCCGTGAAATCCGGTCCCTAATTACTTGTACATTAACCGGGGATTTATTCCTCCTCCTCTATACCTCCGTTTTAATGTACTTGTATTTGTCACGTCATTTGATAGTACCTCTCAGCTAAGTGTTAATCACTGTTAAGAAATTGTGTATTGATTACACTTATTCAAATTACCTTTTGATTTATTTCCTGAACTTCTCATCAACCTCTGAGAGCTTCTTCGAAGCGTCGCGCTCTCTGCCTTGTGAAACTCCACCATTGCTCCTCTCCAACAACATCATTGAGGCGTTGACAGAGTAAATACAAGGATCCCGTTTCTCTCGTCGAGGATAAACATGAAACGTTGATGTGAGCCACGAGACTTTCATCCAATTTCTCCACGAACGAATGAAGAACGCTATGTAGTATACTATGATGGACAACTATTCAAGTATGTAGAGACTCCTATTTGGATATTATTATTTACTATTATTATTAATATTATTATTATTCATTTTTGTGTACTGTTTTCAATGTCATTAGGAATTTTCAACCGTAATTCTATATTGATTGCTATATCCAAATAAATTAAATTTTTTTGAGCAAGTAACAAGTTGGACTGAATTTTGAGCATCAGGTTCACAGATGTATCATCAAAAGGTTTTTACTGCATTGCTTTAACTTCATTGCATTCATAAGTGACTACTATTATCTCTAAAATATAATTTTTTGAAATGTTTCTGAAACTCTTTAGTATCATATTTCTCTGTACTACTTCAGCAGAATTGCTTATTTAGGTGATCTATATTACATACGAATGTTGTAATACATTGAAATTTAATTTATCATTGTACTAACAATGCTTGAAATATTTTTATACTGTTCATTAATGCGAGTAACTTTACATTATTTAAGGAGGACATAATTTGTAACTAGCTATCATAAATTATATATCCGTACATGTGGTCAAATAATGTACGTGCGATAATTTGTTTACCGAGCATTACAAATGATCATCTCGAAATGATTCAAATAATGTGTCAATTAAACCTATATTTAGATAATATTCTATTGAAAATGTTGAACACTCTACTATTATTTGTAATGCATCTATATATATTATTTATCGAAGATAAAGAAGATCGTGATACCTTTTAAAATCTTCGCAGTTTCCAACGTTACTGACTTAATGAACCCATTACTATTGCTAATAAAAGCCAATTGTGTATGAAATTCTATTGAAGTACAAGTCTTCACTCTCATTCCCCCTCAGGTGTCTCATTTGTGCAGATAAATGTGATAAATAAAAGAACAATCCCCTCGTACACGAGACGAAAGCTATATATGAGCCATCATTACCGCAGATGAGGACTCAACGGTAGGAACAGACTCAAACAAAAGAAATAGAAGTTTCCAGATGCGAGCAGGTGTCGTGACAGCAGTATCTTGGAGACGATGCCACCTGTTGCGTATTCCTAACCTTCCTTCGTCCCTCGGAATCTCTTCCTTACAATTTGCACTATGCTGCGCTCCACGGATAATCTTCTGCGTGCCCGCCGTCATGGTCTAGCGCAGTCTCGCCTCCATCTGTCGGGTTTAAAAGACAAGAACTGGTCTCGAGAAGAACTCAACATGACACAAGGGTGAGACGTGCCAATGGAACAACGTCTACGAACAATGGACGCGGGAAAAGAAGCGTTGTAGAAACGCCAAGAGGACTGGAACATGATACCACAAAGGAACACGTAAATTAATTTATACTGAAATGCTCTCTCTGTTTCTTTTTATTGCATAGAAGATAAAATAAATCCCATTTAATTTTACTAAAAAGACTGGAAAATATATTAAAACGTTTCTTTTACGTTACTTATTCAGATAACATATTACAAGATTTTGGAAACTAGAACAATTTTTATGTCAACTTCTAATTGAGAATATTTTTTAAAAAATTAGTATAAAAGCTACAACGCAAAAACAACGAGTACGGGGGTGAAATGACATTCCAATATTTCAAATAAAATATTAGTTCTTAAAAATCTAAAATGAAATATTCTCGAATACCGATTTTAAAGCACACATGATGAGTTAAAAGAAAGTAATCTTACGAACACACTCCATAAAATTAAATGTTATGTCCATCACAACACGCTAAAAATCTCTGACTCGATACTGAAATTAAACATAATCCCCTTGTGGGTTTATTCATCAACAAATTTCTATTTATGTTTGCTTTGAAGCTAAAATGAAATAAAAATATGTAATTCCTAATGAGTAATGAATAATTACGAACAAATTTAAATGTTATTTCATCGAATGTGAATACAACGGAGAAGGTGTTTCATTAGTGAGCATATAATTCGTTATGCATTGTATTTATTAAACTGTGAATATGATAAATATTTTAATGTGTTATTCAAAAACTAATTATCATAAACATTACAAAATTATTGGTGAATACAATTCTATAAATACAAAAGTTTTATGATATCAAGAATAGTTCTTTGCTTTATTGATGAACTGTGAACGAGAGGGATGATATAGATTTATCTCGAAAACGTATGGAAGTAAACGTGATTAAGTTCTATAATTATAGGCAAAGAATGATGACTTGAGTATAGACTTGAAGGAAGACCTAAACGTTGGCACTCACGAAATTTATTGAGAAATTGACAGAGCGAGGGATGAGGAAATTCGTTACCATTCCTCACTAATTGGTGATTTCAACTATGCTTTATCCGTCAGAAAAATAATCGGGAGTAGTGCCACGTATTGAGGATTACATAATGGCTTATACAATGGACAATGTATTTTTTCCAACTCAGACATTTTAGAGTCATTGCGCATAAAAATAATAAAAATTTGATTATATCTGTCACGAAGAACGATCTAATCGTTAACCAGAAATAATTATAATTAAATACAGTGAAACCTCAGTAATTTGAAACTTACGATCATGTTCAAAAACCTTGAATTTCCGAGGTGAACGTATTATAAAACATTCGAATTATTGATACTTTCGAATCACTTGTTTTCATGCTACCTGGAAATGTTCAGGGGTTTCTTTGTAAAAAGAAAATTCTGCTTCAAAAAATGCCTTACATCCTCTCGCAACGAGAGACGGACTGTCCTGCGATGGGCGGAGCGCATCGTGGTGCCACGTATCCATAAATCATGAAAACCTCCCTCACCGCCTCTCCGCAGGTCCACAACCGTATGTCCGCGCACGGGGGTGCGTCCGCGCCTTAATAACTTGTGTCAACATACAGTGATGCTCACGCGCCGCTCGCGGTCACGTGCGACCCCACGTCACTCTCACTTTCCCTTTGGCCCTTCATTCTCCCCCCCATCCACGTATCCTCATCCTGCACGGGTGCGTCGCTTGTCACTTGTTCAGCTTTTACCTTCTCTCTAATCTATGACATATTTCCACTCAGCGGAGCGCTTTATTTACAGTTTTTTAGCGACTGTATCAGCGACTCATTCACCGGTCTTCGTTTATGATGCGTACGAATGAGAGTGCAATTTCTCTTCACCAGATATACATCTTGGTGAAAGGGACGTGATGGTAGAAAGAATATCAATATTCCATACATCAAACATACTCAAAATATGCCGAAAACAGATATATATTCTTAAACATGGAATTTAGAATATTATATTTCAAGGTTTGTTATTCAAAATTGAGTTGGTCTCCCGGATAAGAATAGTTATCATTTCGTGTGTAATTTCTGAGGTTAACAGTACTTGTAGTCACCAAGTTTTAGTTAAAGCACTTGCAATCACCAATTATGAAATGTGCGTTTCTTCATTTAATACATAAGTACTTTTACTTAAAGTGTACTAGTAGAATCAGAATCTCGAGTAAAATTTATACAATGAAAACATTCATTCATTTTCAACATTAATTTCCTCGTTATAAGTAATGAAATAACGATACGAATGTACGATTTAAATAAAATGGGGTTTATTTCAAGTGTTACCGTATGTTCTAAAATGAAATTATCAAGAATAAATAAAGAGAAAAGATCAAACTAGTAGAAAGAATTTCACGTTCAAATTATGTGAAGGCATGATCAAGTTCATTTAGTGAATTATTTTAGTAAACGTTTTTACAAAAAATACAGAATTAAGTATATGAGAAATTATTATTAATTGGTATCTATAACAATTTATGAAATTCATTTGAGCATTGCAGATGTGCCTCAGTTAAAATTCTAAAAATAACATTTTGCAGAGGAATCAACATACATATTTATTGCGGAACATTTTTCCATTAATTGCCCTTCGGTGTCATTTTCACAGTTTGTAAATCACAAAAAGTTTTAANAAAAAATACAGAATTAAGTATATGAGAAATTTTTATTAATTGGTATCTATAACAATTTATGAAATTCATTTGAGCATTGCAGATGTGCCTCAGTTAAAATTCTAAAAATAACATTTTGCAGAGGAATCAACATACATATTTATTGCGGAACATTTTTCCATTAATTGCCCTTCGGTGTCATTTTCACAGTTTGTAAATCACAAAAAGTTTTAATTAGAACGAATAAAATATAGTCAAAGTTATATCTTAATAAATAATTTATGACGTCAATAAGCTGATCGATTTTTGCAGTAACTGAGGTTACACATAAGTGATTCAACTGAAACCTTTACTGATCACTTCTATTGTTTACATTAAATACTTTAAGAACGATATATAACTCAGTGCATTTGCATTCGCTCGTTCTTAATATTATTCTCTATTTATATTCATAAAGTGTCCATCATATTTAAAAAGAAGCTAAGTTCAAGTTTCCATTCAATTTTCGAAAATATGACAATTGGTATTTCACCAAATTATAAATTTCAGAATTTGTTCTTCTTAGCATAACATTGATTAATGATCATTTAATCTAATCAGTTTTCATGTAAGACCTGTTATTGGCGTCCTCATCAGTGATTACAAGTTGTTGACTTTCGTAGGCGTAGAATCGATGCCATCGAATATTGATAGGAAAGCCTAGAGAATTAATCTCTACAGCCCTTGCCCGGTACGTCGCTGGGTTATCGGAGTGATGAGAAGGGATGCTAATGAAGGGCAGGTTGGAGATGATTGAAGTACCAATGACACATCACGATATGCTGATGTCATGAATAAAAGTAATCCTTATATGAATTTTTAAACTTTCAAAATAACAATAACAAAAAAGTTTAATGATAAGAATTATTTGAAAACAACAACATATCTACCCTTCAAAAAAGTTAGTAAACTTCAGACGAGTATAATATAGTTCAAATTTGTTGTTCTATATCACTTACATCACATCTGAGTTCCCAAGTTTTTTTCTCTAACTTTTGGTTTTGATGATATACGCAAATTGTTAAATAAATCAGGTTCATAAACACTGAATTCAAAATACATTTAGTTAGACCAAAGAAAATAATTTGTTAATGAAATTTATTCATAGTACTAACAATAAAATATCATTTTCATCTTTTTCTTAGTATAATCTCTCTAATATTTCTTCTGAATTTATTCTTAAACCTTCAAGACAACTATCAGGACAGATAGGTGTTAATTCTTTGGTAATTTCACCCGGAAGTCATGTGACTGTGTTATATATTGATTTAAAAAATATTTTAATATTTTTTGGACTAGAAATATATTAGGTGTCAAGGACAAGTTTATTTTTCTTTCAAGTTTATTATACAAATTAATTAAAATAAATTTAAATATCTTCCTCAGAAACATTTTTTGAAAATAGAATTATATTCAAATATTTTATTTAACCAGCTCATCTTTTATTCTCAACTCTTCACAACAACCACGAATGCATCCCTTTATCCATTCATAGTTAAGTAAACATCAGCTTCCTCGTTAGTCAGAACCGCACATTGCGCCCCTTAATCACGGGGTTCGAGATTGTCACCCATATGAGCAACTGCGACGTAATCCTCTATCTGTTCTCACTCGCGGTCTGCCCCCAAATCCCCGGATATGAGAGCTTGGTGTCACCACAAGTCAAATAGATGCAACTTAATCATTCCAGAGATCCGTATCAGTTTGCTTCTCAGTTAAGAGTAAAGTTTCTTCTTTCTCGTTCGCAATATACTTTAAAACTCAGCTCATTTATGTAGGAGGATTATCCCTACTGCAAAAGTAACATAAATCTGAAAGAAATGTGTTATTAACTCTTTACGACAGTGTAATCTTTCTTTTCAAGAAAGTGGAGGATGAGATCAATATGAATTCGTTGTTTAATATCCTTCACTTGAATGCTAATTCTACTCAATCAAGTTCGTTTATAAATTAAATTGTACCTTTCGATAAAAGAAATCACAAAAAAGGACTGTTTTGAAGGGAGGAGTATAAAGAAATTAAAGATTTTTTTCAATTTTTAAAACTTAAATATGTTAACAATACACGTTGTGATTGAAGTTATAATAATATTTTAAATCAACGACTGATGGTTGTTTTTTTTTAAACTATTGATTAAAATAGGAACGCTTTCCATTTGAATCTTTCTTAAAGAGTAAGAAATAGTTAATCCACTGGAATGTTAAATTGTAAATAATATCTTCTTCCATACGAAGGTATGTGTCTTGTGGATATCACCGTGACTTTTCTCGCAATTTAATTAGCCGTGTTCACCGGGGCTCAGAATTTGCATATTCTTTTCCTGACTTTCAATGGAATTGTGGAATTAATTTTTAACCTCATACGACTATTTGAATTTAATTTAGTGGTGTTTATAAATGCATATTTTGAAGATTTTTGTTTTACCTCTCTAAAATTTAGGTTAAATTACTGTAATCAATCAAAATTTACATGTTTATAAAGAAAGTATGAACGAGCCGAGTACAATTATTCAACTAATCCAATTTTACGTGCACTTACGTAGTAATAATTAGATACATAAACGCACATAATCTCTTATAGCAGTTAACCACACCGATATAACATCATTAAGTAATAATAATAAATATTTATAACAAAGAATTTATTATCAAAATAGCAGTTACAAACTACGTATGACCACGTGAAGGACAATAAATTAGTTTAATAGTTACGTAATATAGGTTTTAGCAGTGGATTTTTAAAAATATTAATACCTTTAATTCGATTTTAGTGCATATTTTGGACATTATAGCGCATATTTTAAGTACACATTCTAAATTTTTTTAGTGTACTGATCTCTGGTGATCACATGCATAGTTGATCATACGGATTTCTGGTTACATGTCTCAAGGAGAAGAAACCAGTGCGACGTGTTCAGGTAGAATATAACAACGTAAGGAAACGAAGGTTAGAAATGATAGACGCTTCGTCAAATAGTTCACGATCAAATACAAGAAATAAGAGCACCTTCATCACGCATTATGGGCTTCTTGATTTTAGGAACCCTAAAGACAGGGTGATTTTCTTTAAATCATATAAGAATATATTTTTGATTTCAGCAAAATATTCATATATTAGAATTTTAAAATAGCAAATGGTTTTTGGTCTGGTTTGTAGCCATGTATCGTTTCGTGAGAAATAATTATACTTTTGGCCCTGAGACCCCGTTTGCTATATTTTCTTTAGAATTTGTTACAAATAAATTCAAAACTATCTCTTGTCACCTATATGGGAGAGACACAATCAACAACACAAAGACAATGAGAGTATGTCATCATATATGTCTCTTATATAAGAAATGGCTATAGATTTAGAAGTTGAGAAAAGACACAAAGGGAAGGAAAGAAATGCTAAACGGTAAATGAAGACAATAAATGCAACAAGATACAACCTCCTTTGAACGAAATAACTTATCACAGAACAAATTGATCTAATACATGAATATTTTTAAAAAAATCAATAAGAATTTTAAATTTTCTTGGGGAAAATAAGTTAAATTAAAAATTAATGAAATAACGCACATGACGAAAATAGAATTAAAATTTATGGAATTAAAATTTTCTATATTCTTCGGATTTCTGTAAATATGATCTGGAAAAATGTGTGAAAATAGATTATTTAGATCGATTCTGCGAAATAGTTATCTTCTTAAAAAATCTCATTCAAACATTCAAGATTACGAAAACATTAAAAAAGCACACAGTCAATATAAATTTAATGAAAAATATAATTGTTGAGTCATTCTTTCAAATAAGACTTTAATGCCAGATATACACTTCTAGTATTCTACGCAAATTAATTGACTGGAAGTTCCTTATGCCTCTTCTAATCTCCTCTTAAACGTAATAACACCCACCGAACTACGCAGCGTATATATCGCACAGGGAATTACAAAGCTACCGCTTCTCCTGCTGTTTGGTCCACCCAAGAGGAGAAGTGCATTCTGGGTAGCAACCGGCCAGGCCTGAAGCTGTGGGTGGTGTGTGGTGGGGCGGAGGGACGGACGACGGAAGAGCGCCTACCGTCACGTGGCTTATCTGCAGCCGCCGAACGCGCAGATTACATTCGTGCGCGTGAATTATTTGCAGCGTCGGAATCTGCGCTGCTATGTCTGTCTGCTTGCCTCATCCGCCGCACGCGTCCGACGAGCGCTAGAGTCGGTTCACCGCGGTACATAGAGGAGATTCAGCTGGTGTTTGGCCTTTCTTGACTCTCGCCGGATGAATATTTTAACAATTTCTGGAAGTTGGTTTGTGTGTTATGTGGAATTAAAGGAAACTAAGCTGTACGATTGTAGCATTGAATTTTCATACGATGCAGAGGAAAAAATGAAATAAATACATTATTATAAAATAACGAGTTCACACAACGATTAAATTATTTACCACTTCCGTTAGTTTATTGTCCTCCACGTGGTGGTAAGCAGTTTGTAATTGTTTTTTTCACAATAAATTTATTTATTTATTTAACACCCAAAAATAAAAATGTATCTTTGATCTATGAATAGAAATTATTTAAAATTCATAGTTCGTAAAAGATACAATTCATGAAATATACTTCTATAGACTGTTATATTTCATTTGTCGAATTGTTCCAAGTAATTATAATGATCATTAATAATTGCTAAACTCATTATTATGTACTTTAGGTTCTTTATTATCTCATGCGCAGTGGATAATAGCAATAAAAGAACAGTGATAATTATAAACTTTTGATAGTAGTGTGAATAACTTTTGATAATTTACTAAACAATACAGGTCAAAATAATGTAAAATTATATTTTAACTTAAGTTTATTCTCTTACTAGTTATGTGTCGTTAGTTGTGCATTGCATTATGTCTTCACACAAGTATTAGTACATAATTGTTTATTTGTGACATAGAAGGCGCTCCTTATAGCCGAAAATAGGAAATAATTCTCATTTTTCTTGACACGATGAAATATTTTTGTTTGTGGTTTCATATTTATGTATTACTATGAGAAGTATCATCAAAGTTCGTGAAGAGGGGATGAGCTTAGAGTGCTGAAAAGAACTCGAAACACAAAGAATACAAAATATGAACGAAAACGGTTAAAAAGCTCTTTAGAAGAAGAAAACAAAGATCTTCAAATAAATTTAAAAAGTTTTAGAAAGTTTGAAATTCATACGGTTGAAAATAAAACAGAAAGGAAATACTGAATTAATTTACGTATATTACGTTATGTATCTAAAGCAGTTTATACATGAAGTACACATTTTAAAATGATGTATTTACAGGGAGTCATTCAATGGCATATATTACTTGCATATTTCACTTTGGAAGACAGAATTATACTGTCAGCTCTGAAATTAGAACTTTTTCTATACGATTTCTAATGAAATTGGGTACATAATTAATTTGACTTAGTAGGCATCACCAACAAAGTTATCACTACTGACAATGTGAAATATGCAAAATTTTCATGCATAGAAATATTTCAATTTCCGATCGTATGCATACATGCGACTTTCTACTACCGGCAAATTTTATAATGAATAATTAAATATTTTCTTTGTTTACATAATTTTAAATTAATTAATTGAAACTCAATATAGTTTTCAAAAACAAAATTAAAATATGAGTCGCAGAGGAAACAATATTGTGAAAAATACAGAAAACTCTCATAAAAGCTTCCATGCATGTGTCGTACACATTTTGTTGGACAATGTCTACACAACTGACCAAACACATAGCTGGTGGATTTACTTTGATCTGTCCACCAGTGACATCGTTTGTTAATTGTATTAAAAGGCTTACAAGAATGAATAAAAATCGCTTTCACATATGCTTTTTAAAACGTTTCTTTGTACTGAAAATAATTTAATGTTTTGAAATTGAATTAACCGTATTGACTAAATATCCAATTGTTTTCGAGTAAAATATCCTTTTTAAACCATGATGAAACACACAAACTGCATATGACATGAATTTTAACTGTTCATGAATTACAACATTCATTAAATTGATAAAAATTTATCAAAACAATGCGTAAAATAAATGTAAATAAAAGGTAAAGTGACGTATGTAAGTTAAATTTAAAAAAATATATCATAGAAAAATGGTAAATATGTTTCAGATTGGTATGGAATGTACGCAAAGCAATGGACTGTTTATCTGTTCCGTGACGTGGCCAGTGTCCGCAGGAAGGCGAGGGGAGGGGAGGGTTTGTGAACTCTGCATGGTGTGCAAACGACAGGCATAGCCTTTCACCACAGCGATTAGTCAGGTGCAGATGTGTGGTGCCATCTGTGTGAGACGAAACCTCCGGGGTACTAGAAAGTACGGAAGACTTCACACTGTGGGTCTCAGTCTCTCATTCGGAGAAACAACTTCAGGTTTACTCGAAACAAAGAAATTAGACGAAGGTTATTTTGTGGTATGTTTTGAAGAAAAATAAACGACTGAAAATTATGTAATAATATTTTTAAAATTTCGATTATTTCTCGTAATAGTATGAACAACCAAGAAACCTGTTCACGTGTGAAAGCAAATATAACAGAACGCAAGCAAGAAGAAGAAAAATATATTTCAGTCAATTTTTCATATCTTTTGAAAGCTAAGAAATCGTCACGGTTGTTTACGGTAGCTTCTTACCTTTCAATCTGAAATAGATGTTATTTCAGATTGTCGTATCGTATTAAGGGTTTTTCTTAACTTCTGCATTGTTAGTAAAATTTTGGATAGTTTTCTGATCTTTATTGCGATAGAGTAATATCTCTGACTTGAAAAAAGTTTAACTGTTTCATAAGTAGTTCGTAAGACACATACAAAACATTTACATGTATGACATGATAAATAACATAATATTGAATTACACAGGAATTAAAATTTTCTCTTTTCAAATATTGTGTGATTTTCTCTGGATTTTAGACTAATATATTCTCCCACACACAATGCAAAATGAATGTTTCTTAGATTTGAAGATATTCATTATGAAACTGAATACATAATTTACAAATGTATCTCGTTTCGGCCAGCTAAGGACCACGAATGAGGAGTGCCAGTAAGGCTCAGTTTTTGTGTGAGTTTACTCACTAGGCACATCGTGAATTTTACCGAGATCGGAGGAACAGCGTCTAGATAGGATCTAGATTGCTGTATCCGAGTATTACAACTGCGGTTGTTAGCCGCAGAAGGTGAACTTTTCGTACATCACAGCTATTTAAATTGAGACATGGAAATGAAAATCTATAAATTTTATCTTGCCCCACCTGGTAACTGAACTTGGGATGACTTGGTGACGAGCGATCACGCTGACACCGTAGCTATGGAGCGGACGCATGATTCACATAATAGTAATAAAAAATGAAAAATCAACAATAGTCTATGTATCAACTAATAATAAAATAACAAATATAAGTTAAATAGAGAATAATGAGTGTAGAAACAAAATATACATGATTTATGACGTTACTAATTTTATTCCACAGAAATTTACACGCTGTTCTTTCGAAATCACAAATTATTTCTGAAGTCAATCTATTTCAACACGAAACCTATAAATGTCGCCCGTTCCTCATTCTTGTCTGAAAATATCTCGTTATTTTTTTTTCAAATGACCGGTGTTTCCACACCGTGGACGTAGATAAAGAGAGTCATTTGGATGAAAATCTAAATTTGTGGTTCTGCCCAGTTGGATGACGCGTGCAACCCACAGTGGTCGACGCAGTCTCTACTGCGCGCCGAAGTCCCGACGTCTCCGCCCGCGGCAGCGCCTGACAATGCGCCGGCAGCCCATTCATCAGCAACTCTCCCTCCCGGTCGCCCTTTCTCACCCCCCCTCCTATTCCCTACGCCTACACGCTGCTTCCAGAGACGCAACTTCCTCACCCCTTCACTTCAGTGCAGTCGACCTCCCACGTGGCCACCGAGAACTTCCTCGTAGTACGATGAGCTCGCGGTTCCCTGCACAACCAGCAATTGAAGAGTTTCAATTGCGGATTTTCGTAGTCGCCATCAATCGTATATTATTCCAACTCTTTTTCTTTCTCAGCGACTACATATCCAACTATTTAATTGAACAATTCTCTCCTAAAAGTCATTTCACTATTACCATAAATGTTTGAAAACACTATAAATGTGTGAACCATAGATTTGGATATGAGAGCCAAATCCACAGGAGGGATAGGATTTCTCCAAACCTTTGGAAATTACATCCAAACTTTATATTTTGGATACTATAGTGGTGGGTTGTCTCATATAGCGGTTGAGATGTCTCATACAAAAGTTGGGATATCATATCCAAATGTTTGAAGAAATCATTTTCTTTCTCTAGATTTGGATCTGACATCCAAACCTGTTCCCTCAGTGCAAAATACATCATTTAACACTTTATATTACATTGCAGTCTTATCATTTAATTTATTTCTGGTTGTCTCTCTCATTCCTACCCACGTGGCGTTGATATTTTTTTGTGTGATACATCTCTCCATTCCTCTCAGACATCCGTTTAGTCTCTCTACTAGAATTACATAAAAATAAAATAAATTTTTTAACACCGCACTCTCCGAAATCGGAGTCAGTAGTCTAAATCTTGGTGCGGTAATGGAAGTATTAACTCATGCCTCAACTTTAAGACTGACCGAGTCTATTCAGCTTGCTTTAAAATAAATACTCTGTTTATTCTGTAATCAAAAACGCTGAAATGTGATGCTGACTGCATAGTAATTTTTGTACCTAGATACGTGGATTACCACGAAACTATTGAGATCGTTCGGGAAAGAAGGAACTCTCCGATATCTGTGCAAAATTTACATTTTTCATTATTAATCATCGAGCATGCGGGAGAGAAGATAAAAATGGCGACGAGGAGAAAAAAAAACATTTTTAAAATGGCAATTCTATATTAATTTTTTCTATCAAATCCGGGAAAATCCACGTATGTACTTGAGAGAAGGCTAAATTGAAAGATGGAACTATGGTATACTCTTTGTTTCCCCGTCTTCCTCACACTTCTCTCTGATTCATAGCATTCTTCTGCTTCGTAT
>NNCF01132919.1:85337-97081 GCA_002313205.1 Laupala kohalensis
ACGAAACGTGAACATAAATTCAGAGAACATCAAAAGCCGCCGCACCCTAGATGGCTTGTTTGCACTCTGCCCTCGTCTGCTCGCCATTCCAGTGCATGAACACTCCGACTATCCAGGGTGTCACTTTGAACCCTAAGCGCTTGCACGCTCATCAATTAATAACTGCACATTCAGTTACGGTTAAGTAAACAACCGGTTTATTATGAATGTACCGTTTACAGGCGCATCAGCTGCCACTACAGGCAATTTAGCACCTAAGCGTGGATGGTGGAGTCATGACGCGTGTGCGTTGCTTGGATGGAGAATGTTGAGAAGCAGAAAAATGTGATGGAGAAAAAGTGGAAGGAGATAAAACGATGAAAGACAGGTCACGAGAGAAAAGGTAAGTTTGAGGTCAAAAGGGTGTTGCTTGGCGAAGAGCAACAGATGTCTCAGGGGTCTTAGTTTACATTTTAGATTATTTCACGCAGTCAAATTTGCTCGATTATAGCTCAAATAAAAATAATTTGAGAAAAACCTATCAGCAAATTTTTTGGCAAAAATTGAATTGAAATATGTTTATAAATGAGAAAATTTCCTCTAGACAACGTTGAAGAAATTTACAATAATTATTTCGGAGAAAAGTAATACAAGATTTGTGAGGTAAGTGGAAAAACAACAATAATGTGTTAATGAAGTTGTTCTGTGGAAAATGTGACGAAAAATAAATTATACCGTTTTGAAATTCAGGTGTTTTACATTTCTTTAATAATAATAACATGGAGATTGGATTTTTTGCGTTTAAGAGTTATTATTTAAGAGCGGAACGCAAAAATCCCACATTAATGTTGTTAATATTTAAAAAAATGTGAATTTCAAAATGGTATAATTTACTTCTCGTCATTTTTTCAACAGAACAATGTTATTAACACATTAATAATAATAATAATAATAATAATAATAATAATAATATTTCTTCATATTTAATGAATGAAACAAAAATCCCACCTTCATATTGTTAAAAGTAAATTATTGTTAGATAATTTGGCGATTGGAGGGAAAATAATCTTTAGACTGAGGTAGGACATACAAATAAAGTAAATGTGAGGGATCAACAAGGAAACTGAATAAACACTAATGAAAGAAGAAAGTATGAAATTGCACCGAAGGAATATGATGAAAATAAAGAATAAAATTCAGTCCACCAGAGCAGATAAATAAATGGACTCCAGAAACGCAATTAAGAGATTTGCCTAGATCCCAAAGTGAAATTTCAATATCACCCAAGTTATCGCTGACTAATTGGAATGAACAATCCCAAGGATAGGACCAAAGCGAAGGGATGGAACGCGTTAGTGAGCGAAGTGCAGTCTCCTTGCATTGCTGTGCAGAGACGGATATTTGTTCGTTGCACTGTGCGATGCACGTATCTTGGGGTTCGGCGGCGTGTGACAAGTGAAGCGCACCAGGGAACAAAACGTTTGAAGTGCAAGAGACCGTTGGCCCTTCACTTGCCGCTGCGTTGCGTTAGAAACTCATTTGAGTGGAAGAACTTCGACGGTTCCTCACGGTGCAGCACATGTGTAATTATTGGAAGGATGTGACCATGGAGATAGTTAATGGTGATGAAGGGGGAATTCTAAGTGGAAATAACGGGTTACGTTCAATTTGGTCGTACACATCGTCTCTATTTCCCTTACTCTATATAATAACGTTTTCATATACGTAGTACATAGAAAGTATTGTAATCGTGAAGAAAAAAATGATCGCGCGATTTTGGACGGAAATATACGCTTTACTGGTCCCTGGATCCGGAAAGGAATTTTTTAAATACCAGTCTAGCCCGACAAAGCAACAACTTACTTCCACTTTATTACTTTCTCGTATAGGTAGTACATACAAAGTACTGTAATCGCCAAAGAATTTGGTCGCGGGATTTTGAATGAAATTTACGATTTGGTGGACCCTGATTCCGAAGGAATTGTCTTTGAAATAACGTTTGTCTGTCCGTCTGTCTGTGAACAGCGATTAGTTTGTATTCAAATCCACTAACATATTTTTATTCTTTACCTCCATTGGGATATATATGGTAATTACTGCTACATTTATCTGTAAATAGTAACATACGCTGTGCATGTAATAATAAATAAGAGTAAAAAAAAATAATTTTAAACGTTCTAAATTTAACGACCTCCAGACAAATTACTATATTATATTACACAATATTTCACCTCGCAAAGTATAGTAATTTGTCTATTCATAAACACTTCTATAACTTAATAAGATTCATAATAGATGTGAATAGCTGGAGTTTAATAAACATTTCCAAACACGCTTTTCTATTGTTTCAGCGGGATCTATGCGGTCCATTGTCTCACGATGTACAAGTTCGATTCTTTTGTTCCGAATCTTATTTTGTTTGTAGGGAGAATTATACTCGGGGCCATAACCGCCAATTTAACAATTTTGGGTGAAGGATGAATGGAAGGTTTACTGGTTGCAGGGGGTACCTTTCGATTTTTGCATGGAGTGGACTATATGTAAGAAGTAATTAGTGTATCTTCACCAACAGTTGGTAATTGGTGTGTAATATTTACGACAAATATAGTCTTGGTATAAATAAACTTATATGATGCAATGTACAACAGTCCCATCCGTATAGTTGTCGAATGAGGTCGTAGAAGTACCTTATATTTTTTATTCCTAAAAAAAAATTGATGCATTAATTTGCGGCTAAAATGAGGGAATTATTGAATCAAGTCAACACGCCTGCCAATAAGTGCATTTAATCTGAGTATCAAAGTGCTGTTGAAAATAACGCAAAGCCTTTGTAAGTGCATGTGTGTGCAAGATAATAATCAACAACAACTCTATTATCTTATAATCAACAAAGAACATTGCTAAACAAGTTAAATCGTCTCAGTGCCCTCCAAACACCAGAGCACGAATCTGTAATATCAGCTAATAGACTACTTTTTACGTAATCACAAACATCCTGAACCTTAACCGAGTCAAGGTCTTTGATCAATGCATCAACGGAGTCTACCCTGTTCTTTGACTACTCAGACAATATCGATCCGAAGCTATAAATGAAACCCGTCAAGGCTACCAATTCTTCGCCTTATAACCACCAAAGCTATTGGCATGTTCCAAACAACTGCCTTTTAAATTTCTCATTAAATAAGGTCTACAGAGTGAACGTCTAAAATTTTTGTAAATAGATTCAATAGTATATGCTGATATGATTTTTGCTCTTAAAACGCACCTAACCAGCCAATTAAACAATATGTAGACCATTTAGTATTTTGATAAAATATAGTCTTTTAAAAGGAAATAATTTTCTGTTATAATAAAAAAGTGAATTAAACAGATGATTTATTGAACTGTTTTGATTAATTTTAAAAATATTTTAAAGACGTCACCTGTCATTCTGAAGATAATAAATTTTAACCGGGGTTTTTGGCCTACCAGCCTATGTCGACTACGTCATGGACATAAAGGGTATTAGCGTGCTGCTTACGAACGGAGTCAAGCGAGTTCACATTTGAAATTAATTCTTTCACAAATAAATAATTTTGTTACTAATCACAAACGTTACTAGTTATTATTATTCATAAAACCATCAAAATAGTAATTTAAAAACAATCAAAGTAAGGTAAATAGCTCTAGGCTAGTGCGCTTGCTTGTCAAGTAGATATACCGAATTCGTTTCTCGACGGGGCCGGAAAAATGTGTAACTTTTCATTTATATCCCAGTTCATATAGCTGTGATGTTTGAAAAGTATATACCCTGCACCTTACTACCGCAGTAATACTCGGATACAGCAATCTGGACTCCATCTACACGCTGTTTCTCCCAAAATATTTCTTGAAGTGTCTGGTGAGTAAACTCATGTTAGACTTGGGCTTTCCTAAGTTCTTAGTTGGCCAAAACGAGAATTCATACATTGAAGATAATTGAACTTTCGAATGATTAGAATAAGATTGCCCGATAAAATTACCACGACAGCTCTAATATAACACGTGGCCTGTATTAAATACAGTTAGTAGCAGAGTAATGAAATTTTCGAGCAATAAACATTACAAATAATAAGAATTTTGACAATTTTATTTAATTCCAATTAGTTTTAAAAACGCCACAAACATGAATTTAAATACTAATCTCTATTAGAATGGCGTAAAAGATATATTACCATTAAAACATTAGCTCCAATAAATATAGATAAAAACTAAGAATCAATTATTAGTTCTCATTGTAGCACTTGTGAAGAATATCGGCTAAATGTCTAAATTTCTGTAAAGTCTAAATTTCAAAGTCTACAGTTCTTACATCATCTATAAATTATATTAGATAAAAAATTACTTGTTTCACGATCTATGGTAGTCACTTTGACAATTCTCTAGGATAATATCCAAAGGTTATGTTTTCATTTATGAGTAAAATAAATAACATAGCGACGATATCGTGGCAAGAAGTGAATTTTCAATCCTCCTTTTACGCGAGACACTGCCATTAACTTCTCAAAGCGATTTCAATATTCCGTTACAAAAGTATAACATTCTTTGCTCGAAAGTAAGGAAAAAATTCTTAATTTCAACGAAGTCTCAGCTCTGATGCAATGTCGCCGGAGGTTGTTCGTAGCAAGACTTTACTTCATTCGCATTCGGATACAGACCTCTGAACCTCCTCATTCTTACGCCCCTCAAACCTGCGTCTTCCCTTCTTTCTTCACCTTCTCTCTTCCCCTCCACGAACGACACAGCTAATTACTCGCTTGTCGGACGCAGCTGCTCATGGAAATTTGAAGAAACCCTGAGAGAACATCCCCAGAAAGTTTCCAGAAGCCTTCGCTCCATCCCCCTCTAGTCACTTACCGCACCCCCCTCCATCCACCATCCTCTTCTCCTCAATAAACTCTTCTGCCGATGCCGCGTCTGCTGCTGGGCGGATAAGCTAGCGGCGTGTTTGTTGGCAGCTAAGGGATACCGATAATCTTTCAAAGCTCCTGCATTAATTATGTTGCCAAAGAAGACGCATCCATGAACGTAGAATGCAAACCCACAGATTGAGACGAACAACGGAGTGCGATTGAGAATGTTTCACGTTTTCGAGAAACACATGCAAAATAAAGAGCGATCAACATTTTCATTATTTATCTAATGTTAAACAGACGTACACTTGGAAGAACAAATAAGTAAACGATGGTATGAAGGAGAATTGTTTTAAAGGTTGAGATGTTGAAAAACTCACGCATTCATAATACGCGAGCCCCATGTNAAGGTTGAGATGTTGAAAAACTCACGCATTCATAATACGCGAGCCCCATGTTTAACCTTATACGTCCAAACATCAACTCAGAATTCAGCATTATCAAAAATGATTATTTCCACGATAATCTTCACTAAAGTCAATGTTTCGAATATCTGAGAAATGAAAAGCATTAGTTTTATATAGACAGATATATTGCTATTTAAAAGAGTATCCGTCCATATACATGTCAATAAGACAAGGATGGCCACAAACAGTGAGACACTTAATTTTGTCAGGGATTGTATGAAATTTAGTTCTTAGTTCTCCTGCTTCACATGAGTAGAATTCGAGCTCTACAATTACGGGATTTTAAAGTAAACATTGATAAGAAAAGGAAATCTCTATTTATTCACAAAAAAAATTGATAAAAATATTTTTGTCACACGTGTATCTATATTATTAAATTATTTTCTTATCATATTTGCATTAGAATATATAGATTGATTATTATTATCTATGTTTATCTGCAACGAACGTTTTGAACGATTAAACCCATATATGTAAGCCCACCCACAAAATTTATTCTCAAAATCGCGTAACATTTCTCACTTAACCAGCTAATTCCGTCTGTCATTTGTTGACGCCGGTTGATGTCGCTTGGCATAAACAAGGTGCGGACGGCGCCCATCCAGGCCACATCCCGCGTTACAACAGAGTGAAATTTAACGCTGTTATTTTTTTTTGTCTATGAGAGCATTATGCTTTTGGTTTCCTTTTTTCTCGCACGCGCTTAACCGCGCAAACCCACGCGAGACCCGCAAATTTGAATAGCGCGTGGCAAACGGGACGTCATGTCAGCACTCTGGCCGCGGCAATGTGGGGGTGGGGGGTAGAGACAGCTGGGGTTTAGGTGGAAAATTCGCACCACTCACGTCCGCCACGGTGGAGACAGCGATGGCAAGGGTAAAACACCTACCACAACATGCGTATCTCACGCCACGGGTGAGACACTAGTGGTAGTATTGATAGTTACGGGTGGCAAAAGTGGTGGACTGATTCCGACATAGTGTGGACTGATTCCCACAGCAGAGAGAAAAGTTTCACCAGGGATATGAGTGGTTGGTCATCTGAGCGGGACTGTTCGCGAAACAACATTCCAGTTGTGGGTGGAGGGTTTTTGGGAGCGTGCTGCATCATTTATGTAACGTGTCGTATTACTGGTGTTAAAACGGCTGCGACGAGCTTTTCCACAGTCCAAGTACGTTCTAGTTGTTGTTTTCAGTTGCCCCCTCCTACTCAATGTGTATGCCGTCGAGTTGAAACAGTAATGCTGCCTCGTGGATGGGAAACATGGAGGGGCCGCAAGCGTTTGCATATGCCCTCACCCATTACGTTAAATCACGTTAGCTAATTCTATGATCAGACATCTAATTAGAGGTCAATCTCTAATTGATAGTTACGGGTGCTTTCTGCACACGGGGAGCATTAATAGAATATTGCTATTCTCTTATTCCCTCAATTTTACTCGTTTTCTCTGTGGATCTGCTGCAAAACTAGGTACGAATAAGAAATTCAAAACTTATTAAAGTGTTCTCACGATACTTTATGATAAATAACATAACTTAAGTATAAAAGTGCTAGGCGCTAAGGGTACAATACCGTATCTGATGTTTTTTTTGGATGCGAGAAATGCATTGTTGTATCACTATGCCTGAAGCTTAGGATCCCTCAAACTACTGGGTGGTCTCCTTAAAATTAACATCAAATAAAATGCACATACGTAGAATTCTGGTCGTCACTACTATTTAATATGTAGCTACATATCTCCAAGTGTATTTTATAGTAAGTTTCATGGGTACATATGTAAGCAGTGGAAAATAATTCATAGAAATATCTATATTTGTAAAAAGGATATTTCAAATAGTCAAATAAGTAACAAAAAAATACACTTGCTTAATTAAAAAAAAAACTGTACTGGGGAAAACAATTTTGTGGCAAAAACAGGTTTGGTATTGGTATATGTCAATGTGTTATTTAATATTTGTTTTCAAATATTTATTGCGGTTTTGAATAAAACAACGGAACACATTTTACAGAGAATAAAATCATTTATTGCCGTATTTTGAACTTAATGAGCTAAATATGAATGAGATATAGTACCGTGTTTGATTATTTTCCGTGATGCTATACAATTGTCAGAGTTTACGAAAGTTTACCAGTTCGTAAAATGTTTCTCCGATTATTTCCAGGTTTACAACACAACATCGCAATTGCTTCTTATTGTCAGGCTTCCGAGGAACGATTTTGAGATTGCGAACAGCGATAATATACAGCGTCGGCGGTCCGTCTCATCATGAATTCCTTTAAGACGCACCGCCAAGTCTGTAGAACCTCTGTCCGCAATGCCACACATCTAGTTTAAGAGCGCCGACGCAGCAAACACTGAAGACGAGGAAAGACGAGGTTAGCATCGTCTAAGTATTTACGTCCGGACTTGGCCAATGTTCCACGATTCGGAACGAATCACCACCGGAAGACTACCCAGACCCGTTCCTCCATACCCTGTCGATTCCTGCTTCAGTGTGTTTTCCTCGTAGCGAGCTGTTCAGCGAAACAATTCCACGAGGCGTCGCACGGCACCGGTCGCTATTTACCGGCACCGTTTCATGAGAGCGGGCGGTAGTAAAACGGGCAATTATTCGATCGCAGAGATCTCTTACGACGGAGCATGGTGGTAGGGAAAGGCTCCGCCGAACATTGAATGGCACTCGGCGTTGTTTATTTGCGGCGTCTAGAAGGTGGAAACTGAAACGGGAGGTAGCTTTGAGAGAGGGAGGATCAGACACATGAACGATGGTAGAAATCTCTGTGGGAGTTGTTTGTTAGTTTCAGTGACATGAGACAATTGTCAGAGAGACAAAATAATGTGATTTACATGTTATCAGATTTATTTTAAAGTGTATTCAAAATTGAATGTTTAAGAAGCAATTTAAATATAAGGAAAGTGTACTAAAAACAAACCAAATTATCAAATAAAGTTGCAAATATCATCGCTGAAGTATATAAAATCACTAACCCAAAATCATTGTTCTTAATTTGATAATAAGTTTTCATTACCAGTGAAAATTTTGAATTATGTTTTTATGGTAGAAAAATGTTAGTTGACAATATACATCTTTATATTAAATTATATTCACCAGTATGTATAAAAAATGTATTAGTACTAACCGCCATTCAGAAAATCATGTTAGTTGTACCGAGAGATGTTCACTAAGTTTCATGGAATCCCTCCTCTTAAGCATCTTACTAAATCACCCACGATGCAGAAAGCACAGCTAAAATATCCTCTATCAAGTCGTCTATATTGCCCCAGAGTAATTTAAAAATCTCACCAAAATGTGCGTAATGTTTCGGTTTTATTATCGTTGCTCAATCGGAACATCGAAAACGATCCACTTTTCTTTAGTGATGTCCAACAAAAGTAGTCGAAGTGTCTAGAAATAAACATGTTATCTACCTTATGAAAGTATCAAAATGTTCATTGAGCTGAAGATAATTATATTTTAATGTCTTACGGTAATAAATTCTTTCTTCAAACCAGGAAAGTACAAAATAGATTTGCAATAGGAATATCTGATGCACAAAGGCAAAAATCAAATTGAAAATGGTAGCATTTTCAGCTGTAATTCTTTATCTTGTACTATCCTTTTAGCGTTAAAAACGTACACGGTTATGAAGAAGTACTAAGTTCGGGAAAGATTCTATTTTGCAGAAATAAATCTGCAGAGACAATGTAAAACGTTGCAAATGTCGATACAGGGCTGCAATGAACGAGATATACTGCGTTACTGAAGTTTCATGTAATGGAAAATACGAGGAACTAAGAATTTTTTTAATATAATTTCCAAGTCTACTAGCATCGTTCTACCAGTCTATCTACGAACACGATCAACCACATGATTGCTAGTTTCGTCTGATTGATTATGAACAAAGCTTCATGGCTTAGTGAGACAAAAGCTCGCCCAGCGTTGTTGGTCCGTCCTGGATTGAGTGAATGATTGAAACAGCTACACTGTGAAAAGACGATCAATAAGAGATCGCTCTGTTTACACGACTGAAGTACCTATTAACGAACAGACAGTTTCAGGGGACCAACTATAAGCAAACGCAGAGGAATGGGATTTAATTTTGTTTTCCATCAGTTTGTTCTTTAACAAGTCAAGATTTATTTTAATACAGCATTATCATATAATTTTCACTTGGATGATTTGTACCACAAATTTCTGGTCAGAATCTGTTATGAAGGAATGCCAGAAATTAACGATTGTGGGTTTTGCGTTATGTATGACTATAAAGAAATCAAACGAAAGGATGAAAACTATTTTTGAATGAAAATATTCAATTGTTCTAGAAACGAAACCAACAAATTGAAATTTTATAGTACATACCTCTATGTACATTATAGATCGTATATAATCTTTAATATGAGCTCTTCATGCAATTCTCTTTTATTTAAAATGAAAAACAATGAAGAATAGAATATTTCCTCAAAAGAATAATTAAAAATAAGGTAAATATTGGGAGGTTCTACATATTTCCTATTGTCTGATAGTTTCAGGACCTTTTTTTGTGTTCGTAGACAGATATAGAAAAAATACATACTCTGACAAATAAGATTTTTATTTGCCTCCTATATCAATTTAACATCAAGACACTAAAATTTAACAGACCACTGGAAAATATTCTATTTGTTAGATTTTTTCTCATTAAAAACCTTAAAAATAAAAATGTGTGGTCCAGTATTCGAATATTGTGTTTAATTCCCCATTCCTATAAACTTTTTTCTGTAACACATCATTTTGTATTTTTTAAGAAAAAAAAATTCAAGTTTCAAGTTTCAAACATCCGTACTCTGGCTTTGTAATTATAGAAGGAAGGACTTACAACAGTTACCTAATACATCAAATAAAAAATGCTAATTTCTGAACATATTAATTCATTGACTGACACACAATGATATATTCTCAGGAAAATAAACTAGGGTGTCATATGTTCATAATTTATATATATAAAAAACAATTATTTTAAACTTTAATGTTCAGGTTCCCACGTCTCCTCATCCACATATCCGTAATTTGTACGAAGGAAGTGGATAGGAGACACAACTACTATTACACCACTGCTATCTCTACCAAAAAATACAGATATGAGAAAAACTCTTTTTTTTCAAACTTCTTTCACAAATATATTAGAAATAGAGAGACCAGCAGAACGATATACATTTTCTGTACTATCCACCATGCGCGCTGTAGTGACAGAGGGCGCTAGCGTTGCGTGTCACTGAGAAGCACAAATCATGTCATTTAGTATAATGTTGCGTGTAGGGTTGAATATCGTCTGTTTATGTTACAAACGTACATCGAAAATGATGATTCTGTGATTGTGATGCCGATATTAATGGGCAATTTTTCTGTACAGATCGACGCGGAAGAGTTTTGAACAAGAAAGTCGTATGAATTTTCTTCATTTTCCTATGCGTGATTATCAAAAAACAATACTGATGTGGATACACAATTTTCGAAAGACAGGTTTAGTGTCAAAATGGAAATGGTTTGGTAGACCTTGCAGCGTTTGGACACAAGAAAACATTGCAGTTGGTAAACATCTGGAAGATATCAACTTCAAAACTAGTTGAAAGCTTTGTAAATATAAATGGCACGATTTGCAGTATATAATGTTAAAATGAAATATTGACCAGGAAATTGTTTCTCTTTTTATTGTTGTTTAAAAAGGGATATACCATTCTTCAGGATCCTACATATTCAAATGATGCCTTATTCTAATCAGAGATAGTAATACAATCTTGAACAGTGTTCCTGTGAGCGGCTGTATCAAAGTAGGGATCTACCAGTGCAGCCAACACAAACACCACGCACGCCAAATCTGATGAAGACGCTGTAGCACGCTCCATTACCGAGATATTAAGAATTTTATTTTAAAGAATTACACTATCATTTTATAATTTTAATGAAGGTGTTCAGATGAAACGAACATGATAAATCAGTGGAAACACATTTCTTTGATCATTAACGATGTCGANATTTTAATGAAGGTGTTCAGATGAAACGAACATGATAAATCAGTGGAAACACATTTCTTTGATCATTAACGATGTCGATAATGTAACGAAACACGGAGCAGTTTATTTATATTCTTATGAATTTAACTCCAATGCTATATCTGTGGTTATTTTTTGGCTCAGATGAAGTATAATCTTCCTTCATATAGGAATTACCCGAGAATACATGATATTATAGCGGAAATATAGGGAATCTTGTTCCGAGAATTGCCATAGATATCTACTAAAATGACTAGATATGTCATTTATTAATTATTCTTATGCACGTTAAATGACCAAACTTGTCTTTACTATTTAATCATGTTACGTCGAATGAAAATGGGAGACGGGACCGGGATTCGAACCCGGGACCTTGAGCTCTACGCGCTCATGCGC
>NNCF01132919.1:97232-197070 GCA_002313205.1 Laupala kohalensis
AGTCTCTACGAGACCACCTCAGAGGTCTTTGGGTTTCACAAGTTGAATGAGAATGGTAGACGGGCCCGAGAGGCGAACGGGATGGCGCAGTTGGTAAGCGCATGAGCGCGTAGAGCTCAAGGTCCCGGGTTCGAATCCCGGTCCCGTCTCCCATTTTCATTCGACGTAACATGATTAATCTGTTACCTGGCGGTGAGGTTCACCGTAATCTAAGAGATTTCTATGTTTGTCTTTACTAGTAAATAATTAAGTTCAATCTAAAATGTCGGAATCCAGGGAATGGTTGTCAGCTAACCTGGCGTAGCATTGATTTATTATTAATAAGAAACAAAGTTACGGGTTCATAATTTTCAGAAGTTGTTGAATTCAAAAATGTTCAGAATGTCGAACTCTTTATCGTTGTTCAGTCTTCTTTGGTCATATAATAGTGAGTCAAGTTACGAATCATATACTGAATGTTGAGGACAAAAATCGTAACTATGTTTAATATTTATGAAAGTGTGTCATTGGAATGTTCCTTATATAAGAAACTCAATGAAGGATCAATAAACTTCTTCAACGTTTTTACTGAAAAAAATCACCGTATTTTACGTTTTATTAAGAATTTCCGTTGAATCCATGTAATCATGAATCATATAGTGTTGAATAAATTTATTCATTATACTACAAATAAGAATTCAAAATGTTTGGAATGTTTCAATTTACGACATAATGTATAGGCAACACTTGTTTGAAAGTCTAAACCAGTAAGTGGATTTTTTCAGGTTATTCATGCAAGATTGTTTCTCTGGCAATTGATCGAATTACATGTGATCGGAAGAAATTTCTGCTCTAGATAGTGAGTTGGAGTTTTGGAATTCAAACTTTTATTTTTTTATTTTATTTCCATTGTAGTAAAAGGGAAATGTACCGTGCTATTGAAGTTTATCTACTTGAGGCGGTAGGGGGTAGGAGGTGGATGATAGGGGTTAGAACGTGGTGAGCTGGGTTCACCAGCAACTTGGTCTTAGTGTTAATAAAGAGTAGTTAGTAATAGTAAGAGTTAGAGATACTAGGAGTAATAGGAGGGTAGAAAGAGGAGGATTATCTTTTCACTTGTCACACATATATAAACTGGGACAATGAAGTGGAAAGCTACAATTTTTTCTAACCCGCCGATAATCGAACCCCAAGTGACTTGGTGGGTGGCAAGCATGCCAGTGCTAAACTTTTATTGCAATGAAATTATAATTTTCGCAGAGGACACTAAGTTAGACACGGAACCAGAAAATTTCATTTGAGGATTACGTAGATTTGAGATAGATTAGGTGTGGCAGGATTTAGATTTACAATCTTTATTAATGTAATTGTGTTTAACACGTCATAAAATGTAAGAAAACGAAATCTGATTCATAATGACCGACCAACACAGAATACATTCACAGTGCCAACTTTGAACAACCTCACACTTTCAACAAGGAGACACGTGTAACGATTATCCTTGAATCCTAAAACCAGCATTTGCTGAGAGCCCTATTACAAACGCGTCCTGTCGCACTGCGTGTAGGGAACCCGTATCGTAGGTGGGGTTGCGTAGGCCAAACCCACCTGACATGCAAACAGCCGGTGGTCGCGGCACAATCAGCGGCATTAGCACGAGCAATTAGAGAGAGCCACGCGATGACCCGAGGAGCGCGCTGTACACTGGCGTACTTCAGAGCGGAGACTGATGAGTTGCAAAGGCAATGCTTTCCTTGGAGGACGCAACTATGTATCTATTTCAAATCAATCAACTTCAGTTGTCAAAAAAGCAGTTACAAACTTCGTATGACTACGTGGAAGACAATAAACTAATTTACTCTCCGAAAGCGAGCAAGGGACCATCCCATCAATTCCGATTAAGTGTTCTAAGGCAGAGGCGGATTTAACATTTCAAAACACTCCTAACAATAAAAGTAGCTCAGCACGTGTTATAGTATTAACGTAATAACATTAAATTTGTATTTAATAAAATACAAAAAAGTCATTTCACAAGTTCGTATTATTATCAAACAATAGAGGAAAGTATTGTTGATAAATCGTAACTATTAAATGACACTAGATTCGCGAATAATTATTTCAATAGACGCCGCCCCTAGGCAAGAACCCAGCGAGTCTTTATGAGAAACCCACCTCTACCCGAAGGAAAACCAGAGAAAAACCCGGGTCAGGATATTTATTTCGTCTTATTTTATTTTGATATGATGAGGTTCAAGCCATCAGGCATGTCCTTCCACATATCCACATGGTTAGGGTGAAGGAATTGGGAAGGAGAGATTTTCTGTTGCCGGGTAAAAAAGGTAACAAACCGACATTGGTCCGGAGTAGGTGAAGGAAATCCCAACTAAAAACACGCGGAGTGTTGAATCAAACCCGCGCTCTTCTACTCAATAGAGCATAGGCTGCGAAGACGCTACCATTAAGCCATGACCATCGATTTTATGACATAATGATTACAAAGAAGAGTATAAGATTTAGTTATAGAAAAAAAAATGTAATTACAAATACAGTCAAGAGTGTGATTGCATCCTCACGAAACAGTATATTTTATTAGCAAAGCGTCTATTGAATCATAAGCGATACAGAAGTTTACTTACTAAAGTATCCACCTTTTGAGGAAAGCTTGATGTACTCAATAAAATTACGTGAAATTATTTAAAATACAACAGAAAGAGTCATTTTTACAATAAGACTATTTAGAGTATTAATTATCTTCAAGGTGTTTTATATACAAAGTGACTAAGACAATACGAAAGATAACTTTTGAATTTAGGAATTTTACATGGCATAAAGCAACTCAGTCTACACAAGATAAAAATTTTCTTTCGTTCTTACTCGCTAATAATCAAGGTAATATACAGTAAAAACACAATTTATGATATTATGTATGATAAAATTTCTCTTTGAACAAGAAGTATCATTAAGTTAAATGACTATTACGGGGGTAACTTTGTGAAAACAAGAAACATTCATAACGTAGAAAGTAAATTGAAATGTAATTGATTAGTCATTATGGCTATATACAGCAACATAACTCCAAAAAACAATTAGAAATCCGAGAAAATGGTTTATATTTCATTTTAATAGTTCGCAAGCTCAACTGATTTAAAAAGTCCGGAACCGAAAACACTACACAACGTGTGGAATTGCCTCCATTGCTGAACCAAGAGAAACACGTCCCAAGCAACCGAAGTTCGTCAACGAGCAATTCATTTCGAACTCAGCGTTCTCTCTCTCTCTTTCACACACACACATACACGCCGTCATTCCCTTCCACGCGTTTCATGGACTCTTCCCACTGGTAGGCCTACGTCTGCCATCGACACCCGTC
The DNA here is from genome assembly GCA_002313205.1 of Laupala kohalensis. Classification (NCBI taxonomy): domain Eukaryota; kingdom Metazoa; phylum Arthropoda; class Insecta; order Orthoptera; family Trigonidiidae; genus Laupala; species Laupala kohalensis. The sequence continues at coordinate 100,582 of NNCF01132919.1, forward strand.
CTCCGCTAATTGGTTGCGTGGAGAGGCGAGCAAGTGCCACGGAACACAACGAGATAGAGAGGAACAAAAATAAAAATTAACTACCCACGAAGAGAGAAATACAGCGATGGCGTGGAAGAGGGGGAGGAGTCGATTGCCCCAAGGAAATGATGAAGAGTGTATAGGGGTCTCTGTCGTTTGCACCACTGCCACTGATAAACGCAGAAGAAGATTGATGGCCTGCACTCTTCGGGGAGGATCGTGGGAGAACAGCTACGGGTGCTTGGATTGTGAAGTATTCGAAAAAATAAAAAAAAAAAAAAAACGTTGTAAGATAAGAACAGAATCATATGGTAGGGTGACTTCTATGTTCATGTACGTAATATGGAACTATGGAGGTCATAGCTTTGTTTAGGTTTTAGTCGAGTACCTGAATAATAAAAATAAACGACATTTAAGGAATGAATAACGCAGAAAAACGATTCAACATCAAAAGCACAGTCAAAATTGCATCTGAACAATACTGAGAAATACGTTATACTTTTCAGCTTTAATCCACTTACGGTATTAAATGTAACAGAAACAGTGACGATACAAATCCGAAATTTATGTTAATGGAATTCATTTAACGCTCTTACTTCTGCTTAACTTTATTGTTAGAAAAGAGATTATTTCGGTGTCAGTAAAATACTCTCCAAAAAATTATTGAAAGCTCGTAACAGATTCCTTTAATGCAAAATATTAATGAAACTACAAAGATGTTAAATTCATATTACTTAAATACAAAGTTCAAACTACTTCAATTATGTAATATGTTTGTAATCACGTTATCGTTACTAGTTAATAATATTCATAAAAGCATAAAAATGTAATTTAAATATAATACAAGAAGATTATTGAACTTTTGAATGACTAGACTAAGATTGCCCGATATAATTACCACCATTGCGCTCAGCTCTGAAGAGACTTCGTTTCGAACAAATAACAAGTTGCGTATGTTAGATGCAGTTAGTAGCAGAGTAATAAAATTTCGAAGCAATAAACTTAACGAAATTTAAGAATTTTGATAATGTTTATATCATTTTAATTCATTTAAAAAATGCCGGAAAAATTAATTTAAACGCGAATCTCTATTAGAATGGAGTAAACGATGTATTACCATCAAAACGTACGTACCAATAAATGTAGATAAAAAAACTACGAATCAGTGATTAGTTCTCATTGCAGCACTTGTGAAGAATGTCACCTAAATGTATCTCTGGAATATTAAATTTCAGACTCTATTGTTATTTTAGTCAATATATTAAATCGAATAAACAATTACTTTAAAAGTCGCTTTACTAATACTCTCGGATAATATTCAAGGACATCAGATATTTTCTTAATATGTTGTGAGTAAATAAAAAGCAAAGCAATAACTCAACTATTTTGTTTTATTACATTGTTAGGAAAGAGAAGAAAATTATTTTGGTAACGGTACCAAAAAATTGTTGGAAACTCACAATTAATTCTTTAACGCGAAATATTAATTAAACTGCACATATGTTATATTATTGACAGCAAAGTTCGGACTTCTTGAATTGTGTAACGTGTTTGTTCATCAATTAAATCTCGGTACGCAATACGTGCTTTCTGCGCGGTCCATGAATTATTCAGTCGCAAAATTACTTCTTCCATCTCTATGATTTCAAACCGTTTCCCTTTCGTTCGATCATAATTGCGTCTTAACGCCCGATGAGCAATAGTCACTCTTTGACGGCGACGCGTCTAGAGACAGCGGACCATTCTACGTCATGCGTCGAGTCTGTTTGACAAGTTTGCCCACTCAATCGGCCACACAGCTACGACTCAGTGAAGCGACATGGATGACACCGCAACGAGGATGCCCAGGGCGCAAGCGGAGTCACCGGGGTGCTCCAATGAACGTCACGCACCCGCGACAAATGGCTTCGGGTTTAGATGCATCGGTGAAAGTGTGGTTCATATGGGGATTTCCATTTAGTATTTGTTGTTAATTGTCATCTTCAAACAGTTTAGTAATTTAATGTACACGTTATAGACATATTGTACAAAACAGAAATTATTGTAATTTTTGTTCGTGTTTTAAAGCTCATGCAATGATTGTTTTAAGTATGAATAGAATAAAGGCATACACGCTTCTAAAACAAGTTCTCAAGTAAAATATCAGTCATTTAGTCTTGTATTTGAGGAACATTTTTCAATTATCTTTCAATAATTCAAGACTCATCACATAATTATTAAAATAAAATACTTAAATACGGAAAAGTTAATTTGCAAAAGTCTTTCGTAAGTCTCACGAATTAACATCGCGGATCATGGCTATTTATTGGAATGTTTTTGTTTTGAAAATAGAATTAACGTGGTAAATGCTATTTCACTTTTAATTATCATATATATATATATATATATATATATATNACTAAACCGGTATGACTGGAGTATTTTTCTCTTTCTTCCTTCAGCTGAGAGAGACACAGTTTATGACATCAATTAAATGTATAAATTAAAAGTTATAATTTAAGTTCACTAATGAAATAGTTTTACGATTCATTTTACATATCTGGATAATAATCTTCAGTCTTAATTTCACTAACTAGCCTCACACGTTCTAGATATTTTTTGGAAAAATGTTACGTTCGAATCAATTAAAATATGGCGAAAGTATCCTTTACAAATCAAATGTATTGCAAGAACAATGGACAAAGTAAGGACCGTTACGTAGTTCTTTCACTGCAGTGTATTCTTTTACCTATGAAGTGTTAGTTTTCCTTCTTCTATCGAAGCAGTTTTTTGTTTCTACTCAATATCGCAGTGACACCTTCGCGTAAACAGTTCGAATAAGAACAAAGGATAATATTCCCCTGGAAGGCACAGAATCGTTAATAATACGTGTGACTCCAGCTGCAACGCAACGCTAAAGCTTACACAGATAATATCCACTGTCGCAGAACAAGATAGGTCTGTGAAGTAGTGGCTGCATTTGTAGAAACGAGGGAAATGTCGTCGAGGAGGGTGAGGGTGGAGACGATGCTGACGGTGGTGTTGCGAGGGGTGGGGGGGTCGTGATTGCATCAATATGGCGACAACGCTGTCCGCGGGTAATGAAATGACGCCGTAGCCTGTGTCCCTCTCACCGGCGCGGCGCGGCGGGCCGGAACTTCATTTGCGGTTGATCACGACAACCCCACCCCGTTTCCTGAAACCAGCCCCTCCCACTTCTGTCGGCCTCCGCCGCAGTTACTTGTTGTGTCAGGGCACGTCGATCCGTTTGAGAGCTTCCAAGCAAAGAGGGGTCGCTGCGATATAAGTAGATTACCAAAAAATCTACCCGGTTTATCAATCGATCTCTTATTTGTAAAGCAATTGACGAGTTTAATTACTGCTACACCGAGATCAATAAGAAATACTCACCAGATCTCAATCTACGTGTTCGTGTCTCACCATAAAGATGCTATTGAGTCATTTTGTTAATCGCATTTTTGGTTAATTTAATATCCTCAGTTCATCATTAAATGACATTATGCTCATGTCAATTGTATATTTATTTTTTTAAATGTCTCCTTTCGGTTTTACGCAATTGGAAAATTCTGTTTTGTGTTAATGAGAACTTAAAACAATGTCTTTCATCAAAACCAAGGAAAATACCAATATATATGGAAATACCAATTTCGTCTTACATCACTGAAGGTCATGAAAAATAACACTTAGATTTTTCTTCATAATTTATTATCAATTACACTTAGTGCCTTTCTCAGTTCATCTGACAATGAATTTATGTCGTTTCAATAGTAAAATGTGGCACTTCACTAATTGATCTCCAAACTTAATTTAATTTTATTACAATATTACAGTTCAAAAAAATTTAACAAATATCAAAACTGTATTTCAATTGAATATCTTTTTCATTTAAAATATCGATTGGATGGATGTTGAATTCATTGAAAATAATAATGTTTGACATTATATTTTGAAATTAATAATTAATCCAATTAAAACCTCGTAAAGACGTCTTGAGACATTTTTGAGATATATTTCGACATTAAACACAATAAATGCTAGAATTACAAAATAATACGCAAAGCTTACAGTCATCCAATTAAAACGGCGCTGACATTTACCGACCGCAAAACCGAAGGAATTCATAGCAACCTGTATAAAAGCCAGGAGAAGAGAGCTTCCGTCCGAAATGGTAATGACGGGATTGGTGGCGAGAATGGGCAAGTATCAGATCTACACTGTCGCCATGACCACATTGGTACAGCTATTGTCCATTAAATAGTGTTCTCCATTCTATTATCACCTATACTAGAAACAGTGGAATATAATATAGGGGTCGTCTATGAATCACACAACGAAAAATTATCATTTTTACAAACTCCCCTTCTCTTCAGAACGTATACGTAACGGCGGATCGTACCCCTCCCCCCCAAAGTATATAAATAAATAAATAAACGAAACGTAGCCCTTCTGAAAAGAAGAGTTTTGTTGCTTTTCAGAAAAGTAAAAAGGGAGAATTTGGATATATGGACTTAATTGTTTTTTTCCTCATTGCTCGGTTATGTACATGGCAAAACAAACCCTATAATACTTAATCGTTTCGTAACACCAAGGGTTACATCCCTCGCCCTGTCGTAACGCAATGTAACGATATCACAAAACCCCCTACTATACCCATACTACTATACACATACATTATATACATACACTATTCACATACTACTACACACATACACTATACGTTTCGTCCTCCAGAAGATACCGAAGAGAGGTGTTTCCACTTCCTTCTTCCCACAGAAACATCTTCGTGCTCTGTACTCGATACCATCACTGCGTTTGTTCAAGTTAATCTCCTTCCGCATCACAATCCTATTTCTCATTCAATGTATTCCAATGACTCAGCCGTTCCGTATCTCATATTCCCTCATTGTCCCAATGCTCCATTTCTCAATTATCCATTGCGCATTAATACCATCCTCATTATCCATTGTCCACAGAACAGACTCCGCGATAAGCCATCCGTCTCCGACTCGGGGATACGCAAGGTCAAAACCAGTCAGAGATTAATTCAAGCCCCTGTCCGATTTAGTTTCAAATACTCATTATTTCAACTAAAGGTTTTGTGAAGATAAATTTTAGAAACTCCTCCATAATGAAATGAGCAATGCAATACAAACTATAGAGTACAAATTTTAAAATTGCACGCATAACCCTTATATAACAAATCAGAGCTTATCTACAAAATGAACATAAGTACTCAATTTGCTTGCAGCTACATGGATGAAAAGCAATATATTGTGTCTCTAGTGAAATTTTACTTGACGTTTTTTGCCGCCTGATTTTCGCTATTGATAAATTCTTTAGAGATGACTCAAGTACTCAATCTGCGCCATCAATATCAATCTGTCAAATATTTGTCTATTTCCTGTGAACAACGGATTTGTTTTCCGATATCCGTTCTTGCAGACGCAACCTGCAGGTATCACTTTTGCTTCGCTTCAATTCTGCGCTTCAATTTCCTCTAATTGCATTATCTACCGCTGGAGAACTGAAAGAGCAATTTGAACTCCTTCGAAAGGGTGTTCTACAAGTATTCCGGAAAAGCAGATACAATAACTTCCGATAAAATTGTTTGGTCTTACTATTACGGTCATATTTACATAAAAATTGCGTAATTTTTGGATATTCCAGTTGGTTGAAATATGGGATTAGTATATTCCACACAAAAAATTATCTTGTTATACGTATAATTTTGAAATACACAATAAACTTTTATTTTTATTTAAATAAATGCAAAAGAATGCAAAATAAAAACAAAGAATTGTTACACGTTATGGGTAAAATTACTGGAAGAAATGTGAATACTTGAAATGAAAATACCAATTTAATACCAATCTTATTTTTATTGTAGTTATAAAACAACATAATTAATTCGTATACACTGTTGACATGCATTTCAATTTTATCATTAGTTTTGATTTTAAATACTTCATTTGAATGTGTTATGTATAGGAAGGAGACATTGCTTAGAAATATGTAGTAAGTAACCATTACATATACCTGAAACCGTTGCATGTCACATAATAATACCTTTCTTCATATAGCGTTCCTTGTTCACGTATTTATAGACTATTATCCAACTACTGTAATTCATTTATCAATATAGCAACAACTACGAAGGAAGAGTATTATAGTATAATTGGCGCACAATATAGTTATTTTATACTAATTTTAACGTGTAACTAGTCATTAAAACGACATATTCTTTGTCTATCTTGTTTGTGAATTAATTCCTTCAACTGTATGAGAAATTATCAAGAAAAACAAATACGTCCGAGAAGGAAAAATAGAAGTGTCTAATGAAAGAATGTGATTCCATATTTTGGGATATAAATTTACAAAACATCAAAATGAAGACAATTAATCCAACAAGGAAGAACAAATACAATTATAATAAATGAAAGAAACATCGTCTAAATAAATAATCCAAGGCTTACGACCTTTCACTGGCCAACATCGACTGACTTAATGATATTTTAAGAGATTGTACATAAATTAATTACAGAGGGGGATGTTAGTTGTTGAATAAGCTGTATGTAGGTAAATTTCTCAATAAGAAACATTCTTTCGAAATGAAAAAACATATCAACACTTACGCATTTTAACCAAATATTGAAGACGGTGTCTTGTCAGACAAACACTGAAAATGATTTGGTTTTCTTCCTCATTATTTTGACAAAACGAGACTAACAACATTTATTTCTTGTGATACGAAGGGTAAATGCATGATACCATACTCAATAATATAATAAATAAATGACCAATTATTTCGTTTTCATATAGTTTTATACAGAGTGTGATGTTTATTTACAAATATAAATCCCAATAAAATAATACCCTACATAAAAAAGAATTAATTTTGATGCCACATATTATATAGAAGTATTCCGCAATTATTTTGAATAGAGTAAATTATAATATTTGATTGTATTTATATTATTTTAAATATTTATTTTACTTTAAATAAATTAGCAAATTAAGGAAAATTTAATATTTTTTTTTCCAAAAATATTGTAAGTAAAAAATTAAACTAATTATCCACCATATTGTCATAGACAACTCGCAAGTTTAATGAGAAAAATATATGACACGCCAAACGATAACTTTTTTATTAAATAACCTAAAATTGATTTCTATTTTCACCAATATATTTAGAATAAACATATCTTATAATTTATGTGGAAAGTTCGAATTCATTTGTAGTAATTTCGTTAGAATAATAATCTTTCTTTCGTTAGAATAATAATCTAATACTCTAGAAAGCTGGCAACAATTTGGGATTAGAAATATCAACCGGCCCTTTAGAGCTGTGAAGTGAAAACCACTATATCGAAATAATAATAATAATAATAATTCCGTAACAGCCTGAAACTATCTACGTATTAACCATAAAAATACAATACAAAAAAGAATACAATAAAAATATTGAAACAAAATAGAATCATGAACAATTACAAAATAAAAACAATTTTTAAAATCCATTCATTGTGAATAGTACTCCATTAGTAACATTATACATAGTACTCCATATCCCGAAGATAATCGAATCTTCCCAAGCAAACCCCCATTTAACAACTTGATCTGAACCAGGACCTGGTTTCGAGTTCCTGTGGGTGGAGCTGAAGGTCTGTCGCGTGCTTTGGCGTGCGTGAGGTCTCACGTCGGCGCCTTCGGCCCAACCACGGGCACCGCCACCTGCTCGCGTCAACAGAGGGAGTCCTGTCCTACCCGACTTCTGGGCGAATAATTACAGGCGCCGTTGCCCAGCTTTGATGGTTCGCTGTTTACCCGAGGTGTCGGTAATTGGTGGCCCGGGGCGCCTTAGGTACCTCTTCGTCGCCCGCACTACCTCCCAACGTGCGTGCATGCTCCGTCTGCAGTCAAACAAGCTCTTTTGAGACTAAAGGGATTCTTAACAAACACGAGGGCGTGCGACGGGCTACACAATGAGCGATCATGGGACCTGGAGCTACGAATATATGTTTATATATATATATTCAGAGATAGCTGAGCATCCATAACTTACACAGAGTAAATTTTATGATTTTGGACATTCTTAAATCTTATATTGATACCTAGAAAAAATGATATTAATACTTGGTAATGGTGGGATGTCTACTTGGACAAAGTATGACAAGTTATTAGGCATTTTAGTACTGTCATGCTTTTTATTGTAAATCTGAAAAAATTGTAAAACAATAAAAAATTGTAAAACAATAAAAAATTGTCAACACTAAAAATCAATATAACATGTCATACGTTGATGTTGAAATTTTGCTGCAGTAATTAAGAACACCAATGTCCTTAATCCCATATTTTCAGTGATATAAGGGAAGGACTTACCTATTGTGTTTTACAAAAACGTTGATTGAACTCTCTCTCGCAAAATCTATTCAAGTAACTGAAACAAAACTTTAATGGTCATACTTCTTAGGGTTGGGAGTTGATTGGTCTAGAATCAGTTTTTATTGTAGATTGGGCACACTTGGAATGTGATATATCACCATCCCATATAATTTCTCCCAAATAATCCGTCCACCTTAGAGTTGAAGTAGAAATTAATACCATTAAACATCACAAGAAACACAAATGACTTACGACCACAAATATACTATTTTTGTCAATATTGTATTAGTACTTATCACTAAAACAGCTGAGCGGTATTTTTTTAAGGATGTATCATCATAATAAAAAGTTTAAATGTGGACAAATATGATTAAATAATTAAAGGCAATCTTCTAATATTGTGAAGCTCGAAAGAAAGAAAAGAAAGATATTTTCGAGTTAAAATATGAAAGCAAAAATTAATTTCAACTTCTTTGATAGTACGAGAAATTTTCAAATGTGACTTATTAACACTAGGAGACCGACCACCGTCATCACAGGGTTCCGTGACGTCATCTCCGACATGTCCAGCTTTTGACCGCGTGGTGGCAGCCGCGGCGTGTCGACTCTCCCATTCGCATGTATCAGCAGTGCACGGTGCGGTGTGGTGATGGGGATTGGTGTGGGGTAAAGAGAGGGAGGGTCCTTCCGACAGGGGTCCGTATCATCCAGAGCATCCATCACGGAGCTCCGGCTGGCCACGGTTGCTACTACCCTCCTTTTCCCCGCATCACCCTACACTCACCACTCCGTCGTGCGCCCCCCCCCCCTGCAGTACACCGCGGCCACGTAAAAATACGCTCCCTGAATATTCATCAGCGCCGCTATGGACTTAATCAACATCATCTTCGCTCACAACCTCAGCTCTGTTGGACGTTCCCTAACTGCCCTTCCCCCAAACAACCGGCACCGCCATCCCCTGGGTGAATGTACTAAAACTCCTTTCTCCACTTACTTTTTTTTTCTCACTTGTAACCTGGTATTTGTATTTGAATAAATTATTTATTTTGCCAGAATCGTATTAAACTTTTATGGAGGTTTATTTCGTTTTTAATTTCATTTTAAATATAAAAAAAGTAATAATTATAAAAAACTGGTTATATTTATTGTTTACAATTACTTTATATGATAAACAAGTTGAAATATCCAACAATACAAATATATTATTTATAATTATTAATTTTTTTAATAGTCAAGAGTAACTTAACTAATCGACAGCACTTACTTAAAAAAGCAATTAGTCAATGAAAAACTAAAAATACCTCCGCAAAAAGATGAATAATATTGATGCATAAATAAATGCAATCTTCCCCTTAAAATTTAAACAAAATATTGTGAGGTCAAAACGCAAAACTTCAATATTATAGTAAAGGAAAGTTCCGATAATAGGAAGAATTAGGTTTACAAGCTTCTTAGTATGAATAAGCGCTTAAGCTACGCGCACACTGGGACGTCAACGGACGGACGGGCGTCCAGGCATTTGAAAAGTGCGGGAGGCTGCGCGCACTGGTTCGGAAATTCCGGAACCCTGTTGGGAGAAGGGACCGTTCAATCTCCAGGGCGTAGAGGATTAGGATCTGCGTGTTACCTGCTTCCCATTCTATTCTGATCACTCAACACAATCCAAGAGACGAATACCTGGTCCCAGCGAGTGCCCGCAGTCATGAACTGTTAATGACTTCCCCGGAACGTTTTGCATCCCTCTCGACACTCCAAAAGATCTTCCTCTGGGGACTTTTTGCAAATGGCGGAAAGTGCGTGCCGGCTCAGTGGGTTCATACCAATGCAAAGTAATGGAAAGAACTTTTGGGAAATCCGGGATGGCGGTGCCGATCGTCCAAGTGCGTGCGTAGCTATATGGAGTACTTTTTAGTGTATTGCAATATGATCTCAAGACAATTTCACTATATTAACGAATACACGGAAGCAAACGTGTCACTTAATGAAGTGATGATTTTTCTTGAATATGATGCACTGATTTAACAGCTATATTTTCCTTTCATCATAAGAGTGGAACGCTTCCTGGGCTCTCAACTGAAGTTGCACGTCTGGATTGATTCCAATCACAGCGCTTAGTTCGCTTTACCACCGTAAGCACTCCTTTGATGATGTAATTTGATATCTCTCTTTTATTAAATTTGTTTGCTTCCTATGATGACAAATCGGAACGAGAATGATGGTAAGTTAAGAGAAGTCTGTATCTTGTTACGATGTGTTTCGATTGATCCTATTCTAACATATTTTAAGAGAAAAATTGAAAAATATTTTTACGAAATGTTAGAAAATGTATCACACAGTAATATATCATTTTATATTTTGCTTCTACTTTTTTTTATATAAATGTTTCAAGTATAATTAATATTTGAAATTTAATTAAAAAACAATGTATAATAATAGAGTCATATTACATATTGTTTTATACTAACCAGCAATTTTATAACCCTAACATTAAAATAATAATTAACGCATTAATATAAACAATGAAATTAGGTAGTTATAAACTTTAAAACCATATTTGAAATGTAATTTTTCGTATGGTTCCTGAAAGCATTATTCACATACACAGGCGACAGTGTCATAACAACCAATTAGAAACCCTGTGTTCAAGGTCGACGGATGATTTATCCCTCCCTCCCCCCCATGCTCTACCAGTGTTTTTACGCCTCTCCTCCCTATTCTCGGGTCTCGTTCTCCCTTTCCAAAACGGAGCAGGCCACTGTTCGTTCCGCAATTAATATCCCGACCACTATCTTTGAGCTTATTACACAACACGGGAAAGGGAGTGGTGGGTATGAGAGGGCAGTAGTGGAGGTTGGGCGTTTTTGTGCCGCTCCGTTAATCACGGACCTTCGCGGCCTCGGCTGCGGCGGCGGCGGCACAGGCGGTTATGAACGCCGTATCTCGCCTTATCTGCCCTTCCATTCTTATGGAAGAGCCGTCACGGCCCACCGTGGCGGCTTCACCAACCACGGACATCGCGAACACTACTATTCCTTGCTTCGCTTGTGAGGGCACTGAGTTTAAATAACTTATACTTCAAAGTGATTCTCCAACATCAACTAATTGAACTGGAATCGTAACCATCTTGAAGTTAATCCATAAATTATATAATGTAATAAATACCGTTTTAAACCCCTCCCTCAATGTACCTGTAACGATATCACTTACCCTCCCCCTATAGTTATGTAAAGCTAGCACCACATCCCTTATCCCGTTAAGAAACGTTTTCCTTGCTTCTGCTAAAATGTGAGGACGAACTTTGATAGGCTGACACAATTGTTCAATTCTTATTGCTCTACGCTCTCTCTGATGGCTTAAGTATATGGAATACAATGACAAACTTTAAGATAAAAAAGATTGCTATAATGTAATTGTAAAACTTAGCGTTATGTAATACGAAGGCTTACACCATCTACTCCATAGTAACGTATTGTAACAATATCTCATACCTCTCTCCCCCAACGTTGTATAAACGAATGAACAGTCCCTATTTGCTACAACTCTAGGAATCTCCTATCACCTACTTCACCAGGGACAATCTGAACCTGATGCGTCACCAAGGTCACTGCGCACATTATCGCACACCATCACCACCAGCATGCGCTACCTTCCCCTTCCTTCCTCATCACCGCCGTCTCGCGGACAAGTGTGGCGTGCGGCCCGCAATTAGCAGGGCCCGTATTCACGAGTATGATAAATGGCCGCCCTACCTCCTATCCCTCCGCACCACTCCGATGAGTCTACCCCGTTCACCATCCTGTAAGTGTGTGAGGAACGGCTGGAAGGGAGGGGGAGGGACAGTCTTTTGTCTCAGCGTTGGGTGTGAGGGGCATTCTCCCATGGCGCACGCTATACCACCGGCCACTCGCTCCTGGCTTCTTTCTTCACCTCCTTCCGTCGCTCATTGCTTTTTCATGAAACAAGAACTCAAAGTACTTCGCCCCGAGGCTGACGCATTGCTCCAATGAATATGTATTGTTGCTATGCGAATAATTTCTCATAACTTTTCTTCTCTGGGCGTAGGAACAAACACGCGGAGGAATCTATTAATTGTTGATTTACCTACTCGTAATTACTTTGAGTGGGCATGAATTGACTCGGTGAAATTGATATTTTATTCATGGAGATCTATTATTGTAACTTTGTATAATTACGTCAAAGATTACCGGATTATTTCAGCTTGTCTTAGATGCATGGTAAATTAAATACGTACTCCCTTTCCAGTATTTCACATCATCTTCTCTCAATATTAATTCCAAATTCACGAGCACCAAGATTTAATTAAACTTATAAAAACATAGATGATTAAGGTGAAAAATATAGTGTATTTTCGGTTTTAATCTTATTTAGCTTTATAGTTGAGATATGGTATACTAAACTGTGTGCACACGATTGTTTCTTACAGTTTACAATATTACACACATTACGTGATTTTTATTAGTCTTATATTAGATTCTTATATGAAAAATAATCGGAACAATAAAATTTTAAAATAGCATTACTCTGCACATGATAGTCCCATATTATACAATATTATACATTATATGGTATATAATGTACATTATATTATACGGCACTGATGAAGTCAAAATAAATTGAAAAACTGTGTTATTATTGACAAATCCTAAAAAATAATACATTTATTTTGAAACATATATAAAAGGATTTATCCTGGACGTCCAGATATCGTATCTGTGATATAAGAACAATATTTCCTAAATTAATGTAAGGAAAACTGCGTGTACCCAGCAAGTCTTCATATGCGGCTGAAAACTGTACTCGCCATAATAAAAAGCTCTGTACGCACCACATCATTCCCTCGCTTAAACACCCACGACTCATCCATCCCAGCGTAAACATAGCTCCGCACTCCATCACAGTCAAAGGGAGGGACTCTCCTGCTGCTACTGTTCCTCCAGCACACAAAGTCTGAGCTGCCGCGCCGCGCGCTTCGCAGTTAGCACTTCGTTCGCGTCCCGAGGGGGAATTTGTCACGAGGGCTCGTGAGTCGAATCGGCGGCGATTAGCAGCCAGAAGCGCCACCGCCGCTTATCTCCTGCCTCCTCCTCGGAAACAATTAGAGCTGGAGCAGACGTGCGCGCTCGCCCGCACCAGGCTGAGGAGATCAGCTCGTGAGGTGTGGTGAAAGGAGATCGGATTGGAGGGATTCATTGAAGGGTAAGTGGCTTCTTTTAAGAAAGGAGCTTGAGAAAAAAAGTACTATTTTTTTCTTATCTTTTTTCTGCCCGCCGAAACACGGTAGTTTTGATCTTTCCGATACACAACTCTAAAAACCAACACAAAATGATTCTAGTTTTTCATTAACTGTTACTTTTAGATGAAATAATATTTTTTTCCCCTCCAGTGTCTCAGGACTTGCATGCTTGCTTGCCATTGAATCACTCCTGGTACAATTTTCGGCGGGCCTAGAATAAAATTATAGCTTGTCACTTCATTATCTCATAGCTGCGACAATTGAAAAGCGAGCCCTGCTTCTACTATCCACTTCCTACAACTTCTGGTAGCACTATAGTAGCTATTCCTACTAACACCTCCATGTGAACCAACCCAACTTGACATATTTATTTAATATTTAGTATTTACAAATAAGAAAATGGAAAACAATTAAGTTTTCCAGACAGCAAACCTCAATGAAAAAAGCACTGAAGTAATCTTGACGTCAAGGATGGGGTGTTTAATAAAGCATTTGATTTCAAAATCTCAAGTCTACTAGTTCACTGTAAAATTATGGCTAAATCAATACCCGGAATCAAAGCGCCTTGTCACAAATGTCCTTTTTTTAAATACAAAGAAGTTGTACAACTTTACCCACCACAATATCTCAGAGTCAGAGAATAATTTTAATGATATATATTCTTTCCTATTTTCTTCAATGCAAGTTGAGTTAGTGAAACATCGTTGATTAAAGAAAGTGGCATTCACTGGATTTAGTGAATTTTTATGTCTGTACTTTGTACGTTTTCAAAAATCATAGGTTTCGTTAAGGTTCTCCTTAATTTGATTTACATTTATTAATTTAAAAGTTATAAAATATATTATAAAATAATGATTAATAATGTTTGTTGAACTTTATTAAATAATAAATCGTAGTATATTTCAGAAATTCTTTACAAATAAACAAAAAGTTAAAGTAATCGGTGTGAGAGGAAAGGAGCAAGTACTTAAAAATGAGTTGAGTTTAAGAAAGCTACAAAAATGAAAACATGAAACATGTGTCATTTTGATTGATTAAAGAAGCTGACTTCGTTCAATAGAATACCTTTATAGGATTTTGTGTTATTGAATACAAAATTAATTTACTTCAATAGGAAGAATACTAAAATAATTATGTTGTATGCATTTTAACCAATTATTTTTAAAATGTGTGTGCCTGTGAAGTGGTAATAAAGTACACAATAATGTACATAACTCATACACAGCTGAAAGAATGTACTTTATTGAACACCACAACAAGAATTTAATATGTCAATGGTTACATTAAATTTTTTTAAATTATCGTAGGCATGAAAAAAGTTCAGGCACATTCACACCAGCTCTATTATCGTAAACACCCAAGAAAGTAAATACCTAAAATCTCCTTATGTACAGTTCTCTGTTATAACTCCTACCGACATTCCATTCAACTGGAAGACGCAATTCCCCAAATCCAAAACAAGTAAACGATACTTTACCATAATACCAGACGAAATATCGAATTTTCCGCTCCACTAATTACCGGCTTCATTAGTTTATCACGTATAGTTTGCACGGAAACTAATTATCAAATGCGAGAGTCTTGTCCTCGGCGACCCGGCGAGCGCCCGCTACCACTGCCTCACTGCACTACTTACGATTCTAATTAATCCGTGGCGGGGACGATGGAGGCGCTTCAGTCGCAGCCTTCACAGCTTCCTTCATTAGGGAACAGTCGCTTTCCCCCTCTACTTTCCAAGGCTTGGATAAGAGACGATCTAGCGGCGACCGTCGCTGAGGACTCCGAGGGGTGAGTCCATCGCACGTGAAGGAACGGGGTTGGAACGAGGGTGACATTATGAGGTCGTTCAGATTTCGATAATGCTGGTCAAATACGGATAAAAGTGTAGACGATTTTACTTGTCATTCTTTTCTAGATTGAGTGTAAGTATATATGTATCCTTATTAACTAGTCACATGGAAGTACTACAATATATTATAATTTCGGAGCTCATACATTTCACGTGTTGCTTACGTTGTTACGTACAGGAATGTACGAGCAGGGGCTAAGCGGGCAAGAACTCCACAGCGTCGTACCGCTTACAAAGTTTTAGAAGGCTTCTGCCCGCTTAGCTTTTGTAGACGCAATCTCAGGACTCGTTCTCCGCGGCTGAGCTCGCAATCCAGTAGAAACATCCATCCGTTGATGACGAGACGTAAGAAAATTGTATCGTATTTGCATTTTATTACGATGTTTGCAAACGAGATGGGAGAAGTCAGATAAAGAAAGAGTACCATGTGGCTATATACCAAACATGAGATATTCAATAATGAATGGAAAACGGTTTTGACTGAAAAATTATGTCCTTGAATTCATGTCTGGCCTTGGTAATTTTAATAAATATACCAAAAATGTGAGAATCGAGAGCATAATGGCTGCAGGTGAGAACGAGCGTAAGAAGATGAGGAGAATACTTTCTGGTGAAGAAGGCCAGGATATTTAAGGCGATTGAAGAAAGAAAGGATACGTGATAAAAAACCAAAGAGGAAGAATTAGAAAAAAAGGACGCGGTTTCAAGACTATAAAGAATAAGTGTCAAAAGTGTGTATTGTACGAGACGTATTGAAGAAAGAATTAGAAAAGAATTGTACATAAAGACTGATAACTATGCGAAAGTGAGGAAAGAACACAGAATAACAAAAAAAAAAAATAAAGATGAAATGGATTAGGAGACATAACACAGGACAAACAACCTGAACTACACGAGGACAGAAAATATAGGGTAGTACGTCTTGCGTCCGCCTCCTCATCGGCGGAGAACAGACTGGCAGCATAAAAAGAGAATGATAAAGAATTAAACGGGCTCTGCAATGACTTTGTTGGAGGCAGAGCGGTCATCATGAGAATGTGGCCAATGAAAATACCGTCTGACGGCGCTGATGACGGGTTTGTACTTTCCAACAGATGACGTTTTTCGACCCTCTCCATAAGTTTCTACTCCTGTATACAATCTCCGCGTAGAAAACAACAGGATGATAATTTTCTTTCGGACATCTGCTAATAAAACATAATAGAAATAAAATATTAATTGCAAGTGTACTTGTCAATCAGCCTCACATTCAACATTTTATGATATTATCTGGACTAGATAGTAATACGTCTCACGTGGGTCATAAAAGTCACTTTTCAACATTTTAAAAGAAGCTTTTAATCAGTTTATACGGAAGAGTCAACATCACCAGATGTCTCCACAACAAAAACTGGTTAAGAATCTGAATAGTTAATGAGAAATAATTTTAATTTACTTAAAACAATATTTCCAAATTTCCGAACCATTTCAAAAATTTGACAACAGCAATATACAACCTACTGTTTCATGGGCAACCACGTTCATTGGAGCGCCCTGATTCCAGTTTCTCACATGTTATTACTCATGCGCTCTTGCTGAAGAGAATGTGAGCGGCGTCGGCCGATTGCCGGGTACATTTGACTGCTAGAGGAGTACGGGCCACATACAAACCGGAAACCATACTCTCCGACCCCTTATTTCTTATTATTTCTTGTAATTATAGTTTTATCTTACTCTATTTTGGCGTGGTTGGGTACAGTATTATTTGTGGCTCCATTCCAATTTGGTTTTCCTCTCCATCTTTCTTTATTAAAACAATTTGAAATTATTGAATGTACAAGTCATAGTTAGGGGGATGGCGTGGGGAAATATTTGGTCAGAGTAGTAATATTGAAGTATTTATTGGACTATGCGACAAAAATTGCACCACGTAGAAATTAATAACCTAAAACTTTTCGATCCACTGGGAGCCTTCACCATCTTACGACTGATGTTGAAAGAAACTGTGATAATCTAGCTTTCTCACTGTATGAGTTAAATAATAATTATTAAATCTTTTTATTGAAATTATACATATGATTAGTTTTAATACATCAATTGGTTTTTATTTTTTTAACTTTCAAGTTCATTATAATGTTCAGTAAATACTAGCATGAGGAAAAATATAGTTCCGACATTCTTCCCCACAATGTCTGGTAAACGTTCTTAAAAAGCCTTATATCGATAATTTAATGTAGTTAATTATTTTATTTAACCAACTCTTATACACGTTTTTAGATAAACATGTAATTTTGACATCTTCATTTGAGCAGCAAATTTTATGAAATATGTTGATATCATTTTAAGTGCCGAAATAAACATTGCAAATACTATACTCACCGTGATGGATTCTACTAAAATCACTACTGGAATATATATTTGACTCCGAAACAATAATTTCTCGTAACATTCCAACTTCGTAACCCAGCAAACCTTCCTCCATCCCCTTCACGCCGCAAACCCTCTCTACATCCACCCTCGGACCGTTCGCGTGCACGTTCTGAGAGTTATTACAAAACTGCATTGACAAACTAATTTCATGCTGTTGGATGGGCGGGGAGGCGGCGACGGTCTGGCGGGTCGGCCTGCCCTTAGGGTTAGAACAGGGGAATGGGGACGAGGGGCACATGCAGAAGAGTGAAGCCAGGGGAATGGGGATTCGCATGGGTGATGGATGGAGCCACAACATGCGAGAGGAGTGAGTGGTGGGAGCTGTAGGGTGGGAATATGGGAGTAGGTTGGTTGGCGAGATGGCAGTCGACAGACAGAGGTGAACGGGTAGTGGAGACCTGACATAGGCATGATAGAACTATCTTACATGATTTGATTGGTTCACATACCATCCTCAACAATAGATTTGTGCCATAATAGCGACAAAAACCTTAAAATATTTTTTACAAACATTTATACTTTTTTATAATTATTTTTAATGTAAAATACGTCAATGTATTTTACATTTTATCACAATATTTCTTTAGTATTTTCAGAAATATTTGATTAAATATTTCAGGAAAAATTTAAAAACTATTTTCCTGCAAGTTATTACAAATTATTTGTAATTGTATAAGTTTATTTTTAATCTGAACCTATCCTAGTTACGGCTGTGTACAATATATCTGTAGCCCCGTACTTGTCCGGGTTTTCATCACGTTTTTCTTCGGGTAAAAGCGGATTATATACATGGGTTCTCTGGGATCTGGCCTAGGGTCGGCAGTCTCATTATAGCTAATGTGATAATTAATCTTGAATTAGAAGTTTTCTTAATTGCTATGAAACAAAACTAATAATTTCTGAATAATTTAAAGATTTGATACCAGTACCTATTTGTTAAATAACTTTGTGGTATTCTATTAAATATAAATTTGTTGGTATTCTGTTGATATTATAAAACGTGGCTAAAAATTTGTATTCTTATCTTAGGGGGTACAGAAATAATAAATCCACCTCCGCCTTAGGGATCTTGATCGGAATTGATGGGATGGTCCCTTGCTTACTTTCTGTGAATAAATTAGTTTATAGTGTACGTGATCACGCAGGTTTTTGACACTAAATTTATTTTCAGTTTATCATGTGCTGAATCCGTAAAATGTGATCAATAAGCAGCACTGACGTAGTCATAAATATATCATATTAAAAAAAAATGAAGAGCTCCTGGAAGTGATTTCTTTTTAAGTAGCTTCTCAGTCACGTATACTCTAGGAACTATTAGTCCGCTTATACATATAATGAACCTGAGAGAGTTTACACGAATCGTGGACATAACTACTGTAAAGATAAGTGGCAATATTGTAAAATGTTTCAAAAAGCCTCTTTCTCTCGGAATCATATTTCATGAAATAACAGTGAATACAGCTGGAGTAGAATAATTCTTAAAGGTTAATTTAAGTGGATGTGAATTACATTTTAAAAAATTACTCTGAGTGTAGGCATTGAGTTGCTTAATACTACAAAATATTCATGTTATTATTTCTAATATTAATCTAATAAACAAATCAACACAAAGAATCACACTTTCATGTGTCAAAGAAAATGAGTATCAAACTGCTAATTTGCAGCAGTGTTGCTTAAGAGCTTGGATGGTCTGATCATAAATAATTTCATGCACGAGATCATACCTACCAAATACTTATTGTCAGATATCAAAGACTTCACACGTCTAACCCCCACCCACTAGAAGAACTACGATCGGCAGTTCAGATCAAATGAATAAAACAAATAATTTAAATATATTAAGCACGTCGATTTTTGGTATGCAATGGGATGATAAAAATATTGAAGAAATAGTACACACCAACATTCACAATTTTCCATCAGCCCTGTTATCAGAATTACTCATCGACATGAGAAAATCACGCAGTAAAATAACAAATATAATTTCAATAAGTTTGATAAGAATTAGTATCAGTTTATTATAATTGATATTCTACGTATTATTAACGTGTACTTAACATATTAGCGCAATGTTTGTTCTAGCAGTCGACCTCTTCCAATTCTACTCTTTTAGCGAGATCTGCGTGTTGGTGAAAGAAAATTAAGTTTACCGAAAACGAAGCCGTGACAGTGGAAGTTCGGCCATGTCTTCCCCCAACGGAAGCAGGGAGTACGCGGGGCCAAAAAATGCAGTTGAGTGCCAGCCAGTTTCATTTCCGATGTCTAGAACGACTTCACTCTCGCCCAGCGATATCTCGCGAACATGTTTCAAAATACGTCAGACGAATTCTTGCATTATAAGCCAGCGCTCACAGGAAGCCAAGTTCACTGGCAAACCACGAGAAATGAGAGAATGATGAATATTGAAGAGAAAAGGAATTAAAAAATTGAAGATGGAATGTTCCCTATTCAAAATATGTACGAAGTTTAGAATACAGATATTAAATGCCTTGCTTAGTTTGTATTATGCGCATACATGTATTAATATAACTATTAATCTCTCGACATAAATTTAATTGCTTTAATTTTTTTTAGNATGTATTAATATAACTATTAATCTCTCGACATAAATTTAATTGCTTTAATTTTTTTTAGTATGGACCTAAAAAAACAAATTTATTTGTATTCTGTTGATATTATACACAGTAAATATTATAACACGTAGCTATTTTCTTCTTCTTATATTACGAATGTGCTAGAATCCGCCTTTGCATTAGGAATTGATCAAAATTGATGAGATGATCCCTTTCTTGCATCGGGTGAGTAAATTAGTTTATTGATCTCCGCATGGTCATACGCAGTTTGTAACTGAGTTTTTGACTATAAATGTATTATTAAAGTTTCCTTTCCTGTGATTAGACCCCATAATACTTGTTTACTAAGCCAGCTTCCGGTATGATTTTTCAAAAAATGTCCTCATAAAAATTAAATCTAAAATTATTCAGATTTTACAATGGTGGTAATCCTCACTTACTCTTCAGGAGCTTTCAAACTTATTAACCAACGATTCGATTTAGATAAATATTATTTAAGACATTGACTACATTCTAAATTATCCAGTTGTATCGTAAATGTTTGTGGTACAAATTTGAAATTTCAAAAAAATATTGTTGTTTTAATTATTTCGAAATTACTTAGCAAAAAATTTTAGTGCAGCCCTGAGAATTATGTTACACAGTTTATGTTCAGAAGAAATTAATTTCAATATCCCTTGTCTGGTTCCCAAGTACTACCATCACAATAAAATAACTCTCAAGATTCGCTATTATGATGTCGGTGTGATAGACGCACAATCGTCACTGTGATGTAAGGTGTTGCACACATTTTATCATCGGTATATTTAATATATCATTTATTAATATAATAATTATTAATTACATTATTACTCGTAGAATATTGATAGATGATAAACTATTACTCAACTACACAAGTTCTGGCTTCCCCATATGTCACATTTTCAAATACAAGTTGCAAAATTCGAATCCATCAAACTGTACGTACAATCACCCTAGTGCCAATCCGCCGCGACATATTCGATACACAACCGTATCCAATTGAAAATAGTGAAAGATGATGATCTGCTGTGTACAAAGTGTTAACCGATGTGCACGAGGCAGGCATACTGCGAGCAAAGGGAATTTCCCTGGGCAGGCAGGACGTGTCAGCCGCAGGGGCAGCTGAGTGATCGTTCCGTAATACAGTTTCGTGCGGCGAATTGCCTATGCCATTTACGTCACGGCGCACACAGCAACGAGTTACGCCAATGGCGAGAGAGGGTCATCGTATCACCCGCAGGACTTGCTAGCCTTACCTACTGCTCACACGGACTAGGGATGCAATATGCATCTAGTCATTATCCGATGAACTAAAACTCAATATTGTCTCAGGGTGTTTCTGAATCAGAAAATTGTTGAATGGATAATGTTGTCAGAGAATACAAATCTTAGCCTTCTTGTAACATTAAATTACTCCTTACAAGTAATGGGCATGAATGCATTACACACATATGAAAATTTTAAGATATTAATCTATTATTAAACGTTTTTGTCTACCATATCACCATTTAGACGTAAATATAATGTGATTTCATGAATTCTGTTCAAGAAAATGAATGTCATATAATTATCATATGTGCAACAATAATTGCACTCTATGTAAAAGAAAAACGTCGCAGTCAGTTATATTTTTTAGACATTATGGATGCAGAATTAAATTATAAAATTGATTACATACACTCAAATTTATTTACTAATGATATCATGTTTGATTTCGGATACCAAGAAACCTATCCATTATTTCTCAACACGCTTTTAGTCCACGTACAACTTCACAAACTTTTAGCGATTTAATAACAATCATGACTCAGCAAGGAACTATTTTAGACTTTATTTACACAAATCATAACTTTAAAAACTTTGAATTCAAGACTCGAGGCAGTTAAGATTAGTGAGTGAACTACCTCCGTATATTCGGTCCGTGATTCCAGTACTGAGTAGGACACCGTCTTAACAATCCCACATTCATTATGCAAATTACCTATTAGGATAATTACACTGGCCCAGATCTGCGGGGTTGAAAGTGGACGAAAACTTACGCTCAGTTAAGTTTAACAAGAAAAGTTGAGGGAGACAAGGGAACCAAGAATTGAGGTGGCAAAAGGGGAAGCGCAGAGTAAAGCAAAGCTTAAAGATGGTGAACGGGAGACGCCCAGCGCATTATGACTGTCTAGGGGCCACTCATAATGAATTTATAATCGGAATTAGTGACCAATGTGGCACGCTTCCCCAAGTGCTAGTAATGACGCCAAATCAAGTCACGATTTCCCAACAGGTTTTTACAAGTTCGTGGAGGTTTTATGATGGACATCAAAACTCATTATCCTGTTCAATGAACTTTTACAAAATCAAGTCAAAATGAAACAACACAGCACTGTGTGAATTAGCTATACAATTTAATTATGTTAATATTGTATTTTCTGGTTTGATTATTTTAAAATGAGAACTTTTAATTTTTAATTGCAATTTAGTTACGAGGGTCTCATTTCTTTAATTTATGAAAGACTTGTTTAATCATTAATATTGTTTCAAAGTTCTTCTTGGTAACGTTGACTATTTTACCTTCATTTATCTCACACCTAACATGTGTTTCGATGTGACTCGAACGTATTGTTCAAAATACTTCTCACTTCTCAAATTTTTGTAAAAGTTATGTTAAAATTCTTCTTCTTGTTCTTTGTATTTTCTGTTCGGCAATTTTGATAGTATAATTAATTTAAAAAGATATTTGCTCTAACTATCTAAAGTGAATTAACTCTCATGGTACATATTCATAACTTCATAAAATACTTACTAATGATAAAAGAGAAATAAAAAATATTTCAACTGAATATTATTTCCTCTGACTATATCATTATATTAGTGTACCTTGAATGCAAATTTTAACTTAGATTAATTGACATTTGATTATTAAAGAATAAATTCTTCAGAATTAAGTTATTTTGTTCATTGACTAGTTAACGTTTTTTTACATAAAAAACTACCAATGTTTATGTAATATTAATAAAGCTACAACGGAATGAAATTGTATTATATATCTGGAAGCAGAGTAAATTAAAGAATTTCACAATAAATGGCATCAACCACAATGAAATATATATTTAAACAATTTTAGGAGTCATTTAGGACTTGATAGAATACAATTTTGAAAATTGTGATTGAGGAGACAATTAATTCAATACGATATAGTTTGTGTTATTTCCAAAAGAAAATCAAACATTCTCATTTCAGTGATATCCAATAGTCCGTGTAACAGTACGAATTCTCCAATTGTCAGAGAAGAAATAAAAATCTGTAGATTTGAATGTGGAAGTAACTAAACAAAAAAATTGAAATTGTCGTTCAATATTTTAGTGACACAAAAACGTTCTTACTTTTAAGACAGTATTGACATTATGTATTGCGATATGTAGAGATTACAGAAATACAGATATATGAAAAGATTGTGTATTTTATTTGATTGATACGATAAAGGAAATCTATACGACTATACATTTACAGTTATAATCCCCTATTATTTTGTTTTTTAAATTTATTTTACAATATACAAATTGCACAAAATCATTATTATGTTGTAGGGCACGTGTGATCTGTCCCACTATTTAAAAAAAAACTTTCACAATTTCCAACTTTTAAACATTTAATTTTTGACGTTTTCATGTTGAAAACATTTTATTGGTTATAGTAATAACAAATAAATTAAATGAAATAAATTTCCGCTTCATTTTTATTCGTTAATATACACTCATTTTTTAGTATCTGAAGATTTACCATACATCAATTGTCTTCGTGGCGATACCAATGATCCCTAAATCCATTAGATAGAAAGAGAAAAGAATGCCTCACAATTCATATCAGGAAATCAGTGTTACCATCAGATTTTTACCTCGTCTTAATTAATAACGAAATTTAATCCAGATTATCATTTTTTTTCTTTCATCGTTTAAGTCCGTGATATATAGTAATATATGCAGGGTCAACAAGTAAAACAATAACGTCTCGTAGGTCACTCATTGCTTCGAAATCTTTCGCAACTGACTAAGTGTGCTATTGGACAGTCGCGATTTGTCAGGCGTTACAGCGATTGCGTGCCAACCACCCTCTCTCATCCACCCCATCGCCGCCACATCGCATGGACCCGCGCGTCCCTCCCCCACAGTGATGGACGGCGCGGGCGGGGTTCGGTTCCGGGCCGGGCTCCGCCCTGAGTTACGCCACCGTCCATCACGCGGTCGCCGCACCGCCCTGCCGTCCGTCGCGTCGGTCCGCCCACCCGGAGTCATCGCCGCCGCCGTCGTCGTCAGGGCAGCGCAGCCGTCACCGCCGCTGCGTCCGACGACGCCCGACCCACAGCCGTGCGCCGCTAGGCTTACCCCACAATGGACACCCTCCGATCCTCGCACTCACCCCTCCGTTGCGGAGAGGTTATGGTCATAACGAACATTTAGTGCGAGGACAGATATGTCCGGTTATGTCGTACACCATGCTAACCGAGATTCGACATGACTTACGATAATGGGCATAAATATCTTTCTAGAGATTACAGTGAGATGTATGAGTAGTAACCAAGGTGTTGACCAAGATTATTTCATAATACGACACTTTTTTTCACAAAATTTGTTTTTATCGTAAGTAAATCACATAAATAATCGCTACTTCACTGATATTTTTTGTACTCCGTGATGTAATTCTTACATGAACGTATTTACTATCTTCTTGAATGTGTGTGTTAATGGATTCAAGACGTTTCTAATATTAATTTATTGACATTTAAAAGTCTTAAAATATATTTCGACAATTGTTTATATTTTAATAAAATGATTGCCTTTAAAATCCAATGTGTTTTTTCAGTTCAAAAAAAGAGGTTTCAATTTACATTTGTAATTCCGAGTTTGTTTCAAAATACTGAAGAAAATATACAAAATAACCATAACATATTTTGTAGAGTGCTTGTTAATTCCAAAGCACTTGAATTTTGACAAATGGAATTTAATTAATGTCAGGAATTAAAGACGTCAAAAGTGTTTGTTTTCCAAAACTGAATATGAAATGTTGAAAGTGAAAATTACCGATTTTTTTTCTTCTGAAACGTAAAAAAAAAAAAAAAAACGCACCCACCGCTGTGAACTTTCTGTGGTGATATACTCGTGGAATGAAACGCCTCAATAATGCACTGCGCCTATAGTGGGGAAGTTCGGCCGCCAGTAGGCGGTGCAGGTCGAAGCTCCAGCGTTGCTTCAATAAACACTCATCTAACCACATCAGTACACCTGGATCTCACTCCATGCTATGCGGTCATTCATAGTTGGGTGCCATATAGCTGTGAGTATATTGGTGACAATCCACAACCCATTTAAATGTTCGATGTGTTACCGCAGAGTAAAGAAACGTAGTGCTAACCCTACACGCCACAGTCAATTTTCACTAATGCCAGTCTCACTAGCCTCTGACCAGCCCCATTTTAAATAATTGATTGGTACAGGCGCTTAGCGCTCTTGCCCTAACCGTTGGTTTTCCGTGGTTCCCAACGGTGTTCAATGAACGAAACAGTCACTTAAGTACTTATAATAGCTGAGATTTAAAATTAAAATGAATAGCCATGACAGAATAAAATTTCTTATTATTACTTATCACTTATTAATTTTTTTTTCGGAATAACTAATAGTTCAATTGCTACTAAAACTACTGATAACTAAAAATATTTTTCCAGTCATTTTTCAATATTAAAAATTGCGAGTATATAGAGAGGGTATTCGGTTTCTAAAATTGTACTTTGTGGGTCACCTAAAGACGCGATCACTCACTTGACGATTCGTGTATCAAATGCTTTCCACACAAATTACTGTATTTTATAAGGAACTTGATAAGTAAAGTTGATAACTAAAAAGCCTGGTAAAGAACTTTCAGTGTGTATGACAAATCACATTAATGAAGTGCGGTTACTTACTGTGAAATTGTTAAAGTCATTAATTGCGTCTTCTCTCTGAACGCGCTGAAGAGTGAAAATGTGCCAGTTCAATTTCCTACACGGATAAACTGAGGGAGGTTTTCTATTCAGATTTTCATCACATTCTACAAACACACTTTGATTCAATACCTCCTTTGCTCCCACCTACTTAACTTTTCTTTTCTAAACATCCACCCGTAGGAGATGCGGTTTGTCGGAAGAGTAAGCCACATAAACTTGAAATAAGGCATTATAATCTATAAAATATAAGAATAATTTATAACTTGACTTGACCAAACTATGTTAAAACAAAGCGACAAGAATAGCAGTCTTTCTCATTTTGTTATAACTACAAGCTTAACATAAACTAACGATACATGCGAATAGTTACATAACTCCTCACGTTTTAAGAATAATTTATAACAATTGGTTATCATTTACTGCAACTGGACACAATTTCTTGACCTGTAATTAAGATATATATTTCCATGGTATTAAAAAAAGTTTAAAGAGAAAGCAAGAAAATATATTTCCGTCTGTTAAATAACTTCGATGAAATTCCTCGAAGATACAGGAATGAGTGTTTTAATGTCTTCACAGTCCCTTTGATCGTAGCAGTCAGAGTCTGTTTGTTGTGGTTGCCGCCTAAGGCTGCAATAGTCTGCACCTCATATCCGCACTGGTCAACGCACGATCAGCCTGCGGCAAAGGACGTGGACACGAGGAAAATCTACGAAGAATCCACCGTAAGACACAAGAGTAGAGCGAAGTGGACACGTAATAACTTTTCCTCGATAGAAAGAATTTCCCTTCTTGTGTCATAGGCTGCGTGATACAGCAGCACCATGAGTATACAAAAAATGTCGGCTTACTTCAATAGAATCATCTTTAAGCTTAATTTATTACTTCAGTTTTATTGATAATATAAATTAATCATGTTACGTCGANTATAAAGCTAGCTAGTTAGGTTTAAGGGCGTTTCGACAACTAAGGCCATTGACGCCCATTTTAAAATTAGTCATAAAAGTGAAGTAATAATATATTTAGAAGAAAAGAGAGTACACGTAATCATATTTATTTACAAACACACTTACTCATAAATCATAAAAATTAAGGCATGTTAATATTTTATGTAATCTTCGTGAGTTATTCTTTAACATAATGAATTATAGTATTCCTTTCTCGCTAACATTCATACGAGAAAAATAAAATTGATAGAGATCATTTTAAGTCGAAAAACATTTTCCAATGATTTGAGAGATTTTAGAAACATTCACGGTATAATACAGGGCTATGTTTTCAAAACGTTTCATTTAAAAACAAAATATAAATTAATGTATTGAAATTATAAATATGTTTACTAGCTCATCAACAAAATTAAGTTAATTTCAATTTTCATGGACGCGATAAAAGTTATAAAAGAATAATCAGTATAAACATCGATTTAGAAAGTTAACTGTAGTTTGATTTCTGCATACTTTACTTCATTGTTTACTAAACAAAAACAAATTAATTGGAGTCTAACACCTTAAAAAAATCTCCTCTCAAAACAGAAACATAAATAGTTTGAATAGAATAATATTGCGGAAAGGATATTGGCTTCGGAGAGGTTATGAGGTTGCAAGTATTTCAGATGCCATGATGACTCAGAGGAAGACTTAGAATACCGTAAGTCATTTACGTAAGAGGCTTCAATGCTAAATCTTGTTATAATCAAAGCCCCAAGCCCCTGTTCCAATTCTATTGTTAAAACTAACTATGAGAATAATCTCACTTCAACTAAGGATGTTTCTTTAATAAATGAATTTTGATTTTTGATTTTTTTATATGTGATAATATTGATCAATAACCATATTGTACTTAAATTATGTGTGTTATTTATTTTACATTGTATATTAGTTGTTTTGTTTTTTTGCTGTATAATGAAAACAAACGAATTTAATGGTTGGAGAACAAAATATATTGACAAAACTACAATTATGTCAGTAACGCCATACTAATAAAACACTTCTGATGTCATACATGTATGTTCGCCTTACCAGACATAGCAATATCTTACTTCTTAATGGTTACTTATTGTAAGTATTTATTTTACCTCTTACCACAAGCGAGGCATCAATACTAATATTATTTGCTGGACTAACGATGAGGATTAATTTTTAAAATTAACTATGGATTATTTATTTTACAATTGTTTTTAATACAAATTGAATTTGCTTTGAGATAATTTCCTAAGTTCTCGCTTAGTTCTGATGCTTCCCACTATTCAAAGATTCGAGGAAGATCACATTATATGTACCTTTTGCAAAAACGTCTTGACAGACGGCGCGACTCGTGGATTGATGACTTCCACGGTCATACGCAGTTTGTACTGTTTTTTGACAATAAATTTATTATTATTAGTGTAAAGCGTTTATTTACATGAAAAACGGAATGCTGGATAAAAAATGTGAATTCACCACTTTTACGGATCCACTTACAGCTCACGTTAGTACGTCTTCGAATTCTTTACATGGAACCTGTATCTGTTGTATTTCCAAGCTCCGGTTTAAAGTAATATTCTTACAACAGGAAACAATATTGCTATTCTCACGACACTATTTCCACTGCTTGAAACATTAAACGTACTCCTCACACACACGTTGCTTCGCTTCACTTATCCCTTTCGAAAACGAGCTCTTTATCATCCCTTTCCAGCACATGGTCGCTCTTAGCTCTTCAGCCCCATCAGCACTTGGACCTAATCAACTTAAGCGGGCGACGCGCCGACCGAGTGTAATCTGTACGTACTTTTTTTTTCTTCTGCCTTCATCCACGTGTTCCGTGTGCCTCCTTTTCCTAGCAACACTATCATCTTGTCTCCTATGCGTCCAAGGATAATTACACTAAAATGCTATTTTGTAAATAAACATGGATAAGTAGCAATTCAGCAAATCATTATAGCTATACCAACGTAAGGTCATATGCCATTAATAAATTGATACATTTTTTTTGTAACAGTTTCAAAACTATTTAATATGAGCACCGTTACTACAAACCACGTGCTCATATAATTTTTGCATTTCTTTTGTTCCCGAGAAAACATAGTTATATATAGTATCCTATAACGCTGTTATCACTCATCTGACGTTATTTAAGTAAAGAGACGCCTGAATTTTGTGCGAAATCAACTATTGCGCTAGCAACTTGCGATGAAAAAGTAATAAAATTTAATTCTCCAACACATTTCGATTCTCTGAATGTTACGCGTTCCGTGAAACGAAAAGGAAATAACAAAGAGTTGCAAGATTACATGACGGTGATGAAATGACGTACATCACTGTATAGCAAAAAATGCAAAAGAAAACAATTGACAACAGATACTTTTAATTGTTGTTTTACTGATACAATATATGTTGGGAATAGAAGAAAATCCATTAAATAGAATTAACGTAAAAAATAAACAATATTTTTGTATATACTTGTGTAAAAACGAAAATGTGTATTTCACTGTTCTTATCTTGATTGTGTTTTGATGACTTGAATGTCAATGGAAAAGGTTGAAGTTTAAAAAAAGAGAAACTTAGAAATTCTATGAAGATGATGACACAATAAAGCTAATTCTGATTTCAGGTATGAATAAGAAGAGTCTCTGAAGTTGACGTAATGTAATACGTGAGGAACTGTAAATGTAGGTACAATCAATCACGAATATCAATGGACTTTATCACCGTGGTAGGTTCGGAAAGAGATTTAAGATAGAGGAGAAAATGTACTCTACTTTTTATTATCACGATTATTAATTTACTTGTTTCAATCAAATATTGT
This sequence comes from Laupala kohalensis, assembly GCA_002313205.1. Lineage (NCBI taxonomy): Eukaryota > Metazoa > Arthropoda > Insecta > Orthoptera > Trigonidiidae > Laupala > Laupala kohalensis. Next base: position 130,845 of record NNCF01132919.1, read on the forward strand.
ATATAGCAATGATCTAAAACCATAATTTAAACATCAAACCTGTCTCTTATACTCATTACACCTAGAAATAATGCTAAGCAAGAAAGCAACAGAATTTCTTATTCGTAAGAAAGAAAAATGTTTGTAAACTTTAAAGCAATAATGATAGAATTGTGAATATTCAAAACAGCTCTATTTTCTAGAATATTTTTTTTAATAGACCGATCAAAATAAATTCGAATGAATATAAAATAAATAGGAAAAAATCGTTCACAATATGATATGAAAAAAATAACGTCTTTTATTTGTTAGTTGATAGAATTTCTGATAAAACAATGTTGTTTAACTGTGCATGGATACCTTTTATTAGTGCATGTACTGAACATTAGAAACATAATATGTTTAATCAGTAAAATCGTCAGTCTCTGTTGCAAATTTAGTTACATATAATCAATTGATAATAAATAATGAATATATTTTTAACAATTTAAAAGCATTTAAAAAGTATGTTTCTCCAATTAGAAAGCAAGGGCTCTAATGACCTTGCCGTTGACGAACCCAAAAGCCCCACAAAAAACAAAAACAATTAGAAATTTAAAACTACGAATAAATTGGTAGCAAAATGCAACAGTATACGATATTCATTTTATATATTGTAAATTTTTAATTTCCATTCTGTTTCAAAATTTGTTTCGTCAATTTTTTCATTAGGACAATTATTTTGCTTTTAATTATTTTTTGCTGTTCGTTTAAAAAATTTAATAATGGAAAATAGTTTTTTCCTCTCATCCTCGATTCAGAAATTTTACCTCACTACAACCATGTTAGAATTGGGTATTTTAATAATTGTTCAAAACACATTATTTCCATAAAAAATAATAAAACTGTGAGATATATTTATTGAATGTTGAGTAATAAATTTAATAAACATTAGGAGAATTTAATTTACTGTATTTCCCAAGGGAAATTAATTTTGTAATCTTTGTATACATGGGATATTTTTTTTTTCAATGAATTAATTGAAAGATTTATGAATTAATTTTTGCACTCAAGCATTTATTATTTTGCTAGTTAACATTGACACATAAACCGTAAATTTGATGTTGCTTTGTTAAACTATGGTTAAACATAAAATATTCAAGAATGTACTGTTATTTAAATTTTGTATGAGAATTTTAATAAAATAAAATTATGAAATTATTACTATATGATGTATGGTTAAATTTTTCTGTTGGAAAGGTCTTAAAATATGATTTCTATTAGTCACTTTCGTAATTAATGATAGTAACTTTTGAAGCAACGAGCTTTAAATATAAACACGCATGAAATAGAAATTACAATTGCCCCGAATGTAAACAATTTTACGCTTGTTCGAGCAATGTTTTCTAGTCAAAACTCTCCCGGCGCGATGAGCACGTAAATGCATCGCCGTGTGAAGCCCTTTGCCAGATGCCGACATCAGACGCTACTCAACGACCCTCACCTTGCCCTTCCACCTCTTTGACACCAGCATATCCCAATTCGGTTCTCATTTCACTTCTCCCAGACTGCCGAACAAAGTCATTAGCGATGACAAATTTTAACTTTCGACTCGGCTTGGCACATGCAATATAAAGCTAATTACGAAAAGTACGCGTGGTCACATCGTGCCACCTAGGCGGCCACGTTAATTAGAGCGCGCTCGCGCCGACACGACTTGGTGGGAAGACGGGGAAGAAAGAGATTCGACATCGTTACCGCAGCGGCGGTATCAACCGTAAGAGGCGCACAACGCATCGCGAAGTCTCTTCAAGTGTCGGGAACGTCGACTTCGACAAACGCACGCACCCGCCGCCTTTGTGGTCCTTCGGGCGCTCCCATCCTTCTTCGACAGCCGCTCTTTAGTCTCCTTCCTCTCCCCGCGTCTTTTCCTCTCTTTCGCCGGAGAACTCGTCCTCTCTCCACGCCCCACCCCTAGCGCATCGCGATGCAAACGAAATTAAGTTAACCTGCTTTAACACAATCTCGCTACACTGGGCTGGTCAAAAGACCTTCTACGTCCCAGAGTTCTCTGCCGCGTGGTTCCTGTCTACGACGAAGGCGACGACGCTCCAGCGCTTTCGAAACAATCGGGTCCGGAAGCACCCGCGGCGCCGGCGACGAGCGGAGGCGACGACGACGACGACGAGCGGAGGCGCTACAACAGAATTTCACCCTGTCGCTGCTGTCACTTTCCTCGCTCTGACGACACTTCGTTTACTCCCTGCAACCTTCCCCACACAATATGTTTCGCTTTTTTTATGTCTGTCCGCTCGAGCAATGCTTTACATCTTGTTTTGCCCGCGCAGTGTATTTTTATGTATTGTGAGGGATATTTGTGGACGAGAGGTATTGGCACGGCTGGCGTTGATGGTGAGGGACGATTGGACTGCGTCGCCTACGCGTTCCAATCCTGCGGTGTGGGATGGATCGCTAAACAGATGAAATCAATGCCTACGGCAATATTTCATTTCCAATTATCTCATATTATTTCAGAAGGCAACCCCTTAAAAATACCCCTCACTATATAGCCCATTGTTCAGGAACACATTAACTCTGCTCAATACAAAATGACTCTTTATATAAATACAAATAAATAGTATACACAATTTACATTACTCTTCTAGATTTAAATTCGACGTAAACCAAATTTAACAGAGTTAGAACACAACAGTTAGAATATTTTTACACTCGTGAAATATTTGTTTGAGAATTGAAATGTATAGAAACAAAATTTCTATAATTAAACATGAACAGAACAGTAGTTATAAATTAGAAATTCGTAAAATAAATGACGAAATAGAAAATCATCCTGTGATTGGTAAAATAACAGTAAACAACAATGTTTATCATAGCTCATTTTCATAAATTTTCATGTCAATGCGACGTTCCAATACTCTTTTCATCTTTTTTTATTACAATAGCATAATATGACCAGAGGACACAAACAAATCGAGTTTCGAGAAGGTTCTTTAAGAGACGACTCTTTGGTAACATGAATAATCATTCTCGATAACATAGGATTAAAGACTAACATTAATTTTACAAACCCAATGTTAGTTTAAACGTGCCATTTTATCGCAGGTGATAAGTTCATTCACACTTCTAAAGAACATCCTAGTGACAAGTATGTATGGATTTTTCTGAAAGAAGTAGAAGCCATTTAACGGTTTTCGCTTGACCAACACTCCACCCCATCCATTTCTGTCGTCGCATTCGTAACATGACCGATAGAAACACACCGCGCTCCGCAGGGAATCTCCCCTCTCCCCTCTCGTCAGTGCCTCCTCAAAGGAGCCTTAACGACGGCGACGTCGCTAGAGTCGCCAGGAACGTGGGCTGCTAACCCGAGTATTTTAATGAGGAAGTTAGACCACTTCCGATGATACGTTGCCGAAGCTGCCAGGGTCACGTCGCGAAGTTTGGGATTTGCGAAGCTCAATACGAAGCCACTCGATGCCGGTCTGAGCGTGCCAATGAAGGGCGGGCGCAACGGCGCGCGTTCTGTGCTCTAAATTCATCTACGTCCTCACGCGTGTCGGAATCCTCGGGAATTTTGTGAGTTTAGCTCAGCACAGTGAAATTACGCTATCGAAATACCTATTCACAGAGCTATTTAGTGATACATTATTCTCAAAATATCCTATCTATATCGGTAGATACGTGTTTGTAATACACGTCGCATATCCTTAATTTCTTAAATACAATTAAAATGATAGTAGGGTACATATTTTTGCTATAATTCAAGAACTCAATGATACTTCATCTCGTGTTTCATATATACTCGTAAAATTCTTAATTCAATAACACTGATCTGATATTTTGATATTTTCGATATTTAATTTTTAATGCGTAAACAGGGGTAAAAATGTTTGGTGCGTTGTCTTGGCTGAGTGGTACGTTAATAGACACGAGAAAACTATTAATGATCTTAAAAAATTTGACGGGATATTGCATTCGTAATGTGAGAATTCATTAAAAAAGACTTTTCTTAGTAATTCATAAAGAAAAATACTTTGGATTATGTCTCTATCAAATATCCTATTTCTATATGTTTTCTATACAAGGTTATACTGTATCAAATCCGTACTGATATGAAGATTTCTACATCTCTCATAACTGTTTTTGACATTGACACTTGTATCATTAAAAAAATAAATAATTATAATAAAACTGGAAAAATATTAATTCATTTTTTAAATAAAATTTCTTGGCAATAGTTCCCACTATTATTTGGGATTCATCAAATTTATCTTGTGTACTTAATATTATTGTTAATAATTTTATTTCATACAAGTAGATTGGAATTGGGTCGGCCAAGACAACACAAATATCACAGAATTTTCCTATGAAGTACGATTTAGCAGTTCTTGCGACTATCCATCATTTCTTTTAACGTAGGGTGTATTTTGCTGCAGTAAACTTTGAAAGATGAGTACTGTTGCAAAATAAGCATACATTCCCTTCCCGGATAATTTTATACGTCAAACTTGGGGGAGGAGAGTCTCTGATTGAACTCCTTTGTAAACATTGTTAAACAAAAAAACTCTCTAAAAATGCATTCCTCAATTATTTTAACTTCTAATTTCTAAACTTCTAAATTTGTTGGTATGAAAATCTTATTGCATGATGGTATTCTTGCAGTACATTTGGAGAATCTTAGAGATCTCTAAGGCGGTATTTTGAATGCCGTGTGCTTAATGCATAGCAGCAGGATAATTTTAATTACTTTAATATAAGGGTGAAAAATTATTCAAAATTCCATAACTAAACTACGATATTCATCTTATTACAAGTTTTCTGATTACTGTGAATTTTTTTTATAAATTTATAAATATTCTTAGATCATATTAAATAAAAATATTTTCCAACTTATCCCATCTTAAACGGTAATAACCCGCCAAAAATCTATCAATTATACTTACGTAACTTACATAACGTCATACCACCGAGTATTAGATTTCAGATTTAATTCCTCGCGCAGCTAAACTAACTAGGATTTTGAGCTGGAGCTTCCCTCACCTCCAGACAAGTGTCCGGTTAGATACCTTACTTTCCATGGTAAATCAATATCTCTCCCTCCCAATTCCCTCACCCAAACCATTGTGAAGGTGGAGAGCAAGTTTCATGGTCAGAACATAATCGTATAGAATTAAATACATACATAACGAATATTTCTCAAATTCTAATACACAATTTGATCCCTTTCACTGGAGGATTTATCAAAATCTTACTGTATCATGTCACATTTGATTGTTTCATAAATGTCACCTACCGAGACACATAGAGAATGTAATATTAATATTTTACGAGATAAAGCAATCATGCTCGATCATAAACAAAACTTGAGTTTCAAACCAAGAAATTCAAAAGACGAGGCAATTAACAAGCCTGTAAATTTTGAAGTAGCTTTTGACGACACGGCATCGTTTCTCTGCGTCCTTTCCATTTTACTCCGGTCATAAAAGCGAAGGGATGAAAAGTCAAGTCACTCTTCGAATTGAAACTCATCCATGCGAGGAAAATATTTACGAATCAATGTATTTGACTAATGAGAAACTCAGGGATTGGATTGCTTTGGTCGGTAAGGCAAGATGCGAAACGATACATCCCAAAAATATTCTCTAAATTTAACAGTTTTTTAAATTAGTAAAAATAAATACTTATCCTTGTAATGAGACTAAAACTATAGTTTATCAAACCAACATAAATAATTAGCATTGCAAGTAACATTAATAAAGTTATTACTGAACAGACAAGACCATCACAGTATTGGACCTTACGCGTTATAGGTAAGAGAAAATACTAAATAGGATGGAAGCTTAAGGTCAGAACATTTTACGTACATAAATAAAAATACTCTTTTAATTTAAACGAATCGACAATTAAACTTCCACAATATATGCAATTTATTGAATCATTTTAGTATTAATACATAATTGTATTGGAGTGACACAAGTACATTTTTAAACCCCAAATTCACCACAAAGTTTTGAACACGAAATAATTTTTAAAAATATAAACTAAGTCGAATTAAAAAAAATTAAAATATGTGTTTTCTTTTGTAACCAAAGTATGAACGATCGAGAGATACTCAACAATACACTTCGTCAAAACGCAAGAATTTACTCCTACACAGGGAGATAAGTACTGCCACAAGTGTCGGAGGTGTTCAAAGTCAGTAAAGGGCGTTTAAGGTGACGTCAGAGGCAGTGACGCCGGTGATGTGAGCACTGGTTGTGGTTGGTCCCAATGCCGCTTCGCGCGAGTACGTCTTGTCGCACGGGTGACTAATAGCGGATTTTATTTAGCGTGAACCGAGTTCATGCACAGAACATTTGAAATTAACGACTCCTAAATTTACATGTGATGGGAAGCAGGCTCCTACACCAGCTTGGAGAAGCTGAAGGGATGTATGGAGGAAGAAGCAGTGCGCTATCTGTGGAGGAAAGACCGTTGACGCGGAGAACAGACGGTGTTCTCTCGCTCGGCTGTGTGGAACTTCCAAAGGAATGCTCGACGGCTGGAAAATTTAGAGCTGGGGATGTCAAGCACATGGTAGCAAACTGACAGAAATTACGAGTACAAGAATTCGTAGTCAATGAAGTTAACGCGTGGAAAGTACAAGGTGTATAAGAAACTCAAAGAGATGAAGGGAGTCTTAAGTTTTCGTTTAAAAAATCTGAGAATAACATCCATCATCTAGTCCAGTTTTCTGGCAGACCCCAAACCAAGACGTCCAAGGATCGTATAGTACATAATTGTTTTCGAAAACTGTTGTAAATCATTCATTTCTACTTTTATTGGGGCAGAAGATAGCGTTATTCCCAAATACGATACAAAATCGGCTGAATCAAGAAAAAAGTTTATTTGATAATTTTTCATGACGTCGTTGATAAAATATAAATTGACTCACCAAAAATTAATTTTTTATTTGATTCAACGGATATTTGTATCCTTAAAAACCTCCTTCTCCCGCACTGGAATGCATGCAAATTGATATATTTCTAGGCATCTACATAATTAGTAACAACAATGATCTCTACATAATCGTGTGAGTAAGAATACAAAATATCAGATAATTTCTCGTATTTTGAATGGGATTGATATTATTAACTCCTGAACAATCTGGAGTCAATGTTGAGATGAGAGGAAGTCGACGCAATCTTATTTCCAGCGCTGAAAGTGAAGAACTAAAACGATGTATAGAACACATTATCGGCGCCAGATAGCCTCATCTCGGCTGCGAAGCCAACCCTAGGACTCGAGGGACACAGAACCTTCGGCTTCGTATCCCTCCTCAACCCTAGTGCCTTCGCTACAGCGTCTTGGAGCTAATCCCGCGCGGGTCGTTGCAGCGCCCTCGTTTATTTCGTTTAGCGGGGAATGAGAGTAACCACGCTTGGCGTCGCGGCAACGTTTTCTTCACGACTTCTCATCCTCAGCGTTTGCTTCTACCCTTAACAACCACTGGAATCACCAACCCCAGGCGTTCATATTCCTACACTAGTGTTGACTGAGTCTGTTTCCAAATGATACAAATGACCAAGTAACTAAATAAATGTAGTGTCAAGAAAGCAATTGCAAACTACGTATGACCACATGGAGAACAATAAACTAATTAACTCTCCAGGAGCAAGAAAGGGACCTTCCCATCAATTCCGATCAAGGGTTCTAAGACGGAAGGAGATTGAAAATTTCAGCACACTTCTAAGACAAGAGTAAAAATAGTTAGCTACATATTATAATATCGAAATCGTATTTTATAGAATACAAATTAGTTGTTTCACAAACAAGTATTATTACCGAACAATAGATTATTCGGAATATGTTAATGAATCGTATTAATTGAAATAATTCTAAACTCGAGATTAATTATTGCAGAAGACCGCCCTATGCCCTATGCTCAGAGAGCCCATGTATAAAATACGCTTTTGCTTGTTGAGAGGTTCGGACCAGGACCGGCCTACAGGATTTAGGTACCAAGGTTGTGTACATTATTTTTGTATTGAAATTCAAGTTTATTTTTGTTTGAAATTCAATCATTTATTTTGAAAATACTAAAGTAATGGTGTGAAGAAAGTACTAGAGCAATGGACTGTGTAAGGTAGTTCTAAGGTTTGATCATTATATGTACTGTTTGTTTGCTTGTAAGAGATAATATCTACATATGAAGATAAATAAAAATACGTCTTTCTATTGCAAATATTCTACCTATTATACTGAATACGACTGAAGACAACATTAGTTCAATCTGAAATAAGATATCGAACAAGAATATTCAGCTCATAAAAAATAATTATTGTGAAAATCTTGATAAGAAACATCCACAGATCAGAAACGACATTTTACGGACTGAATATGCATTCAAATTATAACAATGACCAAACGTTTAATGAGATCTACAAACATCCGCTGAGTAGATATCACAATGTATCTTCATAATACTCAGCTAGACAAAGAACAAGCACTACCGACACGATAACTATTTAAATATTCAGCAATAGATGTAGCAGTAACAAGGACGTAGGGCAAGGGACGTTCCAGGGGACACCCCCCCACCCCGAAACTCTCTTAAAAATATATACTGAGAAATAAAATATTACTGTAAATTAAGTTATGTAAAGGGTTGTTGATCTAATGCGTTTAACAATAAGTAAAGGTGAGTTTCAATTAATATAAATTTTTTGAATTTAAATAGAATACGAACCTCTGCAAGAGATTATTTTATCCACACCTCAGACCCCTCTTCAGTAAAATCCTAACTGCGGTTTTGCCAGCGGTCTGTGAGACCGAGCGCACCCTCTACCTTTCAACAAGGAAGTGTTAAACGACGGGTCACCACTCGAAAAAAGTATCGCAAGACGCAAGTTCTTATCATGCGTCATTTAGGTCTTTATAGATTCATTTTTTAGTAATTCAGAACATAACACATTATTTATGNTTTCAATCTCAGTGAAAATTAATTTTTATTCATTATGTTGCGTATGTGTTCGTCGAGGCGGAAGAAGTGGTTTGCGGCGTCCGACTGGCCTCACCTCGTAAAAGGTACTAGGCGGCTCGGAGGCGCCTCATAGTGGATAGAAAGATTTCGACATCACAGTCACACCCCATTGGAATTTCGAAAGGCATGCTATCATATGCAAAAGAAAAATGAATGCCTTGCACAAGTGACATCATCCTGGTCGAGATGTGATCAGTAAAGAAATGAAAACTATGATGAATATTTGGTATTGTACATAAAGGTAAATAAATACTCTGAGAAATAGATACACTAAAAAAATTGCGTGGCAACATACAGAGAGACGAGGAACATGACCCCGAACTCGACCACCGCACTCCACTGAGCATCGAACGCTGCTCTAATTTGTTAAATCTTAAGAAGGCGCATATATTGTACGATACGGCACGTGGGATTAGTTGGACAGTATTGAAATTAAATCGCAATTTTCAATGTTTGTTTGCTTGTAAGAGATAATATCTACATATGAAGATAAATAAAAATACGTCTTTCTATTGCAAATATTCTACCTATTATACTGAATACGACTGAAGACAACATTAGTTCAATCTGAAATAAGATATCGAACAAGAATATTCAGCTCATAAAAAATAATTATTGTGAAAATCTTGATAAGAAACATCCACAGATCAGAAACGACATTTTACGGACTGAATATGCATTCAAATTATAACAATGACCAAACGTTTAATGAGATCTACAAACATCCGCTGAGTAGATATCACAATGTATCTTCATAATACTCAGCTAGACAAAGAACAAGCACTACCGACACGATAACTATTTAAATATTCAGCAATAGATGTAGCAGTAACAAGGACGTAGGGCAAGGGAGGTTCCAGGAGACCCAAACCCCCCACCCCCCGAAACTCTCTTAAAAATATATACTGAGAAATAAAATATTACTGTAAATTCAGTTATGTAAAGGGTTGTTGATCTAATGCGTTTAACAATAAGTAAAGGTGAGTTTCAATTAATATAAATTTTAAGAATTTAAATAGAATACGAACCTCTGCAAGAGATTATTTTATCCACACCTCAGACCCCTCTTCAGTAAAATCCTAACTGCGGTTTTGCCAGCGGTCTGTGAGACCGAGCGCACCCTCTACCTTTCAACAAGGAAGTGTTAAACGACGGGTCACCACTCGAAAAAAGTATCGCAAGACGCAAGTTCTTATCATGCGTCATTTAGGTCTTTATAGATTCATTTTTTAGTAATTCAGAACATAACACATTATTTATGATACGATGTTACACACAACAAAAATCCTGCTAGACGTTAATATGAGCACCTATAAAGCAAATTAATATTAAAATATGTCCATAAACGCATCTAGAAAGTTTCTCCAATAAATTGTTCAATAGAATAGTTTAGAAAGTGATGTTTACAAGACTATTAATATATACGTTGACTGCTCTAACGGGGGATAACATTCTCAAAAAGTTTATTAATATCTAGAAGTATGAGTTGGAAGTCGCACTTCATAAACCGCCTTCGTAATTCTTTTTTTTTTTTTGGGGGGGGGGCGAAGGTCGACAACCCTCGGGCCTCATACAGCCCATGAAGCCATGCCATACGGCCCACATGACTTAACTGTTTTGGTTATGATGTACTGAAAACAACTAGCGTGGATGTTTTGAAATGAAAAATATAAAAAGGAAGACTTTCTTGGGAAGTGAACTCCTCTATGTTCAGTGGACGCATGCCATTGCAAGCCTCCAATGCAATCTCCTCCATTGCTTCATTCCCTTTGTGTCCACAGTGTCGTGAATTACTTTCTCTCCACTCATGAGCGATAAAAACCTTAGCGTGTTTCTTCATTTAATATTTGTACCTTAACATTCCATGCATTTTTAAACTGAATTAATGGCATTAATATATAATTTACCTTTCATTCAAAAAAATTAAAATATTTTGTATATCTGTGCGGCCCGCCAGGTACTGAAGGTTTGAGTATGTGGACCTGAGTGTAAAAAGGTTGTCGACCCCTGTCTTAAGGTATTTGCTCACGTAGTGTGTTTCTTTTATTTTCATCAAACTCCACTGCTTGTTGCGCCTTCAAATCGTCCGTTTAAATGACTGTATTATCTGCTGAATATACCATTATTAAGAGTTCTTATTTCTTCAGAGATCATTCGTTTATTCTGTCAAATCTGCGGAAGAATGTTTTTTGTGAACATGGTTAAATGACGAAAATTAGTTTTGTTTCCATATAACTATACACCCAACATTATCTGTAACCACACAAGTTGTGAAAGCTTATTGATAAGGAAAGTAATCCTTCCACAAATCAATGCAATTACTAATGATTATCGCGGGTATCATTAAATGTCGCGAATATCGCATCTCATCTCAGTATTCAAATAGATTTCGCAAAAAACCGTTCACAGCAATGTGATTCATATTTCTCCAATTGAGATGGTATATAAAATTTATTTCAAACAGATGTATCGTATAATTGTTCCATTTAATACTATTACTCATCTTTTTTAATTTTAATAATCCATACTAACGGGTACTTCATTTATTTGTGCAATACACTTTATTATATCTAAAAAAAACGTGATGTCACAAAACATTAATTATAGTTAGTATGAATGTTTGAACTGCCAGTGGAAATATTTCCTCATTAACGGACATTGCGAGCAATTATAATTCCAATTGACCCTAAAACAAGATAATTAGTTTCCTCTTAATTTAACACGAACATGTAATATTATAAAATCTTCTGTTCAGAGTACTTACTGCATACAAACAGCTGTTCGTAAATCCACACATAGAGTACTATAACGTTACAACGCAGGAACGAATACACTTAAATAAAGATCAACATATTTGGAAACCTTATGCATCCAGTGATCCTGTTTTATTATTATACACATATATATTTTTATAAGAATCTCTAAAAGGGTGTTCGAAAGAGGTATAGCGTATTTTTCAAGACAAAGTGCTCTATGGCTCAAAGCTAAACTAAACCAATATTCAACAATTATACTCTTAGTATACCCGAAAATATTTAAGTCAATTTTGAAATCAATACAAATTAATAGATCACAAATTTGGTCAAAGTATATAATAAGCATTCTATACATTTATTAAAGACAAGTATTTAATTTCCAGAAGGTGTAACAAAAGTGAAGTCTAATTTTCTCCTTGTGTTAGATGAGTTATCTACCTAATCTATTAAGCGTTGTTACGATCTTTAATCTGTATCATCATTATTTTATTTTAAGGCAAGATATACCAAAATACCGTTTTGTCATGTGACACACGTGTCATGTTTCACAATCAAAACGTGTGAAAATTTTAATAAATATTCTAATTGCGCGAGTATTTACTGAACAAATACATATTATCTATCACATTTTGTGTAATTTCAAAATAAATATTTTTTTAATTTGATAATTTCACAAGAATATTTGAGAACTATAATTGCGTCTTATAATTATCAGAATACCGGTTTTAATTTACCAGGAAATGCATATCTTGCCCATTCCCACAAAATTGAACACTAAATTCATTTCAGAAGATGTCGCATCACTAAAATGGTATTTTAATGAACATAAATTTTCTTTACATAATTCACTATTCTTTGAGTCATCAAAGGAGTTAAAAAATGTTTTAAGTCGATTGAGTTTTATTCAGAAAAACTTTTATTACAATCAGTACACTAAGGATAGGTTACTTTTATGTTTTTCAGTCTACAATAAACGTCTTAATGTCAGGTAACCAATTCCAGACTCGCTGTTTATTTTAGGTAAAATATGATGTATAAAATTCTTATTCTATAATATGAAATTTAAAATTCAGAATGGAATACTTTCAAGTAGCTAAAATAATTGGAATATAATTGCACATACTTTCATTAATAAAATCAATTTTCAATTTTATTCTACAGAATCATCTCATAATCCATGATGCAAACAATCCATATATGTCCCTGTCTTGAATATCAGAGTAACTCTCAATTGCACTGGCAACGCAATTGAGGGAAGTCTGTGGTATCGAGGGGGTCACATGTCTTTATTTCCCCTAATTCGGAATAATGCAGTACACCATTCCCCCATCCCCAGGGAGTCACGGGGCCGCACGCGGCTCACTCTCCTAATCCCCCACTCCACCATCCACACGACCAATTCCAAAAACACACCAACAGCAAATGTAAAAAAATCTACGCAAGTTAAGGACCTCCTCCCTCTCCTCCCTTCCTCTTTCTCCACGAGTCAAATTATTTCTGACAAATTGGCACATTAATCCCCCGAAATAAACTTGGGGAATGAGCACGCGAGAAAAGAGCCGGTGTTTCCCGCCGCATGCGCAAGAGAAGAGGCATCCGCCGTTTGGGCGACGTCTGAAGAGACCCGTTGTATGGAATTTAGGATTAAAAAAGAGAATAAATCGCGCTAATTGCCTGAGAGTAAAAATGCGTTAGTTCTTGTTTGCGGATATTTATCGGGAGTAGCACCGTCGGTCAAAAAAAACGAAACTCTCTGAAATCTGCACTCTATCTTTTGTGTGGAACATGGATATCTTTCGTTTTATTTTTCATCCCTGATACTTATATTCTTCGATATTTCTTTTCATCGACAAATTATTAAAAAATCGTTTTAAACATTAATACACGAATTATTTTTACGCTTCTTAATTTGTTTCAGTATTTCCTGTAGTTCAAAAATTTAATTACAAACGTAAATACATAAAAAATGTAATAAAAATAAGATAAAATTATATCTCACTAAATAATATATTAATTAAATATTTTTCAGGAGCACTTCAACACTTATTTAAAAAGTAAGTTGAATAACTAATGTAGAAATGAAATTCCTTTACCAACACTAGCAATTTCACGACGTTTCCATGTAATTGGCGAAATTAACGTTAATTTAAAGAAAAGTATGGTGCGATTCAGGGACACGGAAAGATGAAGTGCTAGCAGCTACGTGTGCAACAAAACAACAACAAAAAACTATCATTATATACGGATAGGTAAATATGGCTAGATAACTATGCTAGGTAAAAATGGTACGAAATAATAATGGAGACCCTGATCTCTTCAATGAATAGTTCATTATGTGAACGTTTACTCTAGCCTGAATGTCAAATCTGACCATTGAAAGATTTCTACGAAAAGTTAATATTCTGTCTGAAAGACAAGAGAGAGAGATTTTTTTTAAATACTTCGCTAGAAGCATATAAAACCCGCTTTTCACGGACCATTTTACACACAATTTGCGTCCAATTGCTGTTGAAGAAGTGGATGTGAAGAGGATGACGTCACTCTTGACGACATCGTCTACAAAAAATTGATGTTCGAAAATAAGTGTTTGGCACGGTGCAGGAACAGAAAATGTCTAGAGAATAAGCACAAAGAAATTAGCATCTGGATTGTTGAAAAATAACCGTTTTAACACTCTAAATACATAAACAATAATGTCTCATACTAAACCTCGTATTCATTACATCGATTCAGAATCTACTAGCATAATGCAACATAATGATTCAAATAATAAATAGTTCGCATTTAACAATGGCGTACGATATCATCGTTAATGTTAGTAACAATGCACAAATATAGTAGAAATTATTGTTAATTGTTTCTTGTTGAAAGAGAAAGTCATGGAGGCAAAACGTTTATACACAAGCATATTTAGTTGGAGTGTTTAAGTCGTTTCTCTCGCCTCTAAGACGAAGATTACTCTAAATGAACTTCCCTAACAGGGTATAATTTGTGAGGGCGGCGCATAATGACTGAAATTACTTGCCGGCGCTAGAAATATACCATCTACTGCAGAAATTTATCGATGCAATTTCGGCATTTTTGGCAGTTAATTATTCAAAATTAATACTCATTTCTTTCAAAGAGAAAATTTTAGCACTGCTTAGCATTTATATTGCAATGTGCGAGGTAAAATACTTTGAAATAAACCATAGGCTTGAAAAGTGTTTTTTATAAAGCTGGGAGAAGGGTATATATTTTTTGACTTACTCACTTTATTACCTAAAGAATGGAAGCATATTACTATGTACAACACCAATGAAGAAAGAAGAAAAATCAATAATTTTATATTAAATCATAAATGTACAATAAATAATTTTGAGCATCAAATAGTATTGTAAAGTACATTGTAAATTTAATTGATTGAAATATGTACACAACGCTATATTTTACCATTTTTATGTAATTTAGAAAAAGAAATTTACTCGAAAACAGATTTGATCATATTTGAAAACTATAAGCTCTCTCTCTTCTCATACGATAAATTTATGATTTCACGGACAACATGGGTTAGATAAATCGAACAGTCTGCTTTGACACTAGAGATTGAATATGTACTCATTTTAGATCAACAATTGTTAACCTGGGGGCCATTCTAAACGTTGAGACATTAGTAAAAGTCCTCCGAACGCACCGGGATCTGAATCTCCCCAGGAAACCGTACTACCCTCAACTTCTGAACTACAGCAACTGCCTTTATTCGAATATGCTCATAAAAAATAAGAGATAAAGATTTAAGATGTGAATCAGCTTTGATCCGCACAGTAAACTCACGACGTTGGCATACCGCGAAGACGCAGATTGCGGCTAATGTTCTTCCACCTTCTATTCAAGAGAAGTAAACCTCTCTCTTACTCCTCCACTCACACTCCGACACCTTTTCCTCGCAGCCCTCTCACACGCCGCTAAAACCTCACAACCACGGTCGTAATGACGCGCTGTAAAACATAATGAAGATTAAGCTCCGGCAGGAGGCTAACAAAGAACAGCGTCCGTGAGAATTCCCCCCGACCTCTTTCACCGCTCTGTATCCTCCACCTCCAGGGGTCTGTATGCGCCTCCGCACCTTCTGTTCTCACGTAGCAAATGAGCAAAATACTCTCAGTGGTTGGAAGGCCTCCGACATCTACCACATCCCCAACATTAGCTTTTCAGAAACATATACTGTGTATTATGAAATACTCGAATTCGTTTGTTGCTATATCCGCCTCGACATCACATCAGCTTCTAACACGATATATGATTATATAAAAACACCTGTGTATACAAATGATTAAAAAATGAATCATTACTTTCTTTACATTTAGAATTTTTATACTTATCTCGTGAGTTATATTGGTTCTATCACCTATTAATACATTGTTTATAATGAATTAAAATACCCAAGATCTTGATAAAACGCGCGGTTAAGAGCCGTATCATTCAAGGTGGTTGATTAACGTATTGAGCGTACATTAAAGTAACTCACCGGAGTATAAGTCAACAGTACATGTATTTTACACCATAAAATTATACATTATGACGCCAAAATAACGCTCTGATCAGAGGTACCGAACTAGAAATGTATTGTTTGTCTTCGAAGAAAATGTCGTATGCAGATCAAAGTCAGTGGTTTTCAAACCCCTGGTTACCACTAACATTAACCTCCGGGTGTCACATTGTATGTGCTGGCTTATTTACACTCAGGATCTGCTGCGGAGACGTAGAAAGATTGAGGCCAGAGGAGAAGGCTAGGGAGTCACGAACACGGAAAATTCTTTCTACATGAAATGTATTCATATGTGGAAATAAAATGCTATGGAAGAATAAAACTGTTTGTGATGTTTTATAAATAATAATATTATTTTCAGTAATTAACATCCATAACGAATGTAATTTTATCAGATTAAAAAATTTATTAAGGAATTGATAAATTCAATCTGGGTACACCCTTCCAATATTTTCATGTGTGTATCGTCGCGGTGTCTATTTGAGTGTATTTTCATGTCAACGTGCTGCGTGAATGTACACCTTAATGTACGTGTATAATAATGCAATACAATATTGGTCGATACTTTTCAACTTTTTCTTCAAACTGAAATTGAGGGTATGAAAATCCTTAAAGAAATTTTCGAATAATTTGACCGAGTTCTCTACAAGAGTGTAGAAAGTGCAAAGTGTAATTGTAAGAGTTTTTTACGTTTTATGAATGAGAGAGAAATTGAATAGTTTTTATCAGGACGATCATCTTTGCTTTACTTAAAACCACTGCACTAAATTCCTGAGAAAGTATGTTAAATGATTGCTCTACTTCAAATAATTTAACTTAGTGAATAATGTGTTTTTTCTAGTTTCAGCTCAACGCATGATTATGTACATTTTACGATAAGAAGAAATTCAAATAGGCAAAAATATTGGTTCTAGGTTCGCTATTGGCATAAATATTCTCTTATGATTTCATATATTTAAATAGTTTGAGAAGTAATTTATGAAAGATCTACAAATTAACAGAGCTTCACATTTACACACAGAATTGTGTATATTCATGATTGCTTACATTTTTCTCTCTCTCAAATATCATATCTTCATTTCAACAATTTTGACGAGGTTAAAGTTTCCTTAACTTTTATCGTGAATTGGTTGTTTGAATAATTTGACTGAAGCATACAACCACGTATGATGGTAAAACTGATGATATTCTTGATCTTAATAAAATACAATTTATTGTTGATTGCAATGAAACAGAAATAGGATTCGATCAACAACAGTAAAATTTAAAACACTGTTTCAAAGTAAAATCAATGCTAAGGCATCTGATACTATATCCCTCTGAACAATTTCTATTCTCTCAAAATACTTCGTCAAAATCAAGATATTAACGTATAAAAATAAAACATTTCCCTGGAAAATAGCAATTTTTTATACCTAGTGACTGTAAAGTATAACGATAAATTCTTTTTCCAGAATGTAACACTTCTTACTAAATAAAATATATTAATACAAGAAGGAAAGAAGTTTTGAAATCACTAATTAATTATCAAAGAGCTATAAACGTATACATGAATTAAATTATGACTACCAAAATACCACATACCAAATGAATCATATATGATTTTTCCGATACCGACAAAACTTTCTTTTATTTCACATAAAAGAAAATTTATAGATTCTTTTCCGAATGATAGTTAGTATAGAACATTTCAGTCATACAACATACATGTGCACGATCAATTCCAATGAACGCGAAGTTAGCGCAAGGTAAAATAAAACACACCATAATAAATTGTTCCCAACAAATATATATTTCATGAGACATTCCAACGCGTATTTAATTTTTTAAATTAAATACGCCTCTCTCTCAAAACCAGAATCCCAAATGCCTCCGAGTTGGTTCTCGCAGAGCGTGGTCACCGTTACTGTCATTCGAAATGTTTGGAGGCAGCGGAACACAGCACTTGGCGAGTCTGGAGCGCCGAGGGGCTTCCCCAAGCGCTGCGGTAGAACAACGTTCAGCGAATCACTCGTTGCGGCGGTAGGTCACGTGGGAGAGGATGCTCAGGGCTTTAGAGAACAGTCACATGCATACGTATGGCCACAAAAAGTCGGTTATTTTTATGCAGAAGTTTTCTTTTTTAGCAAGGCCGTATTGTTATTCAATGATATAATTTTAAATAATGTTTGTGGAACAAGAATTTTACATTATTGAGGTTTAGGCGCTGGTATGTTGTAAGGGATCTAATGACCTTGCCGTTGACGAGTTCTAAAGCCCCACAAAAAAGGTATGTTGTAATTTTTGAGTGGGTTGTGAATCAGTGAATGTAAATATTTACGTAAATGTGTAACATATCAGGTTGCTGAATCCTCCTGGGAGAAGGTTAACTACACATTACTTTTACAAGTATGATGTTATGTTTTGCTTTGATTTTAAATTTTAAAAAAATGTTTTGACAGAAATATACAGGATTGCGGCAATTGTAGTGGATGTTCAGAGAGGAGTTTTGTTGGACGAATAATGGAAACAATCGTTACATTAAAATGCAGTGATATACCTTTATATAATTATGTATGAAGAGAAATGTCATATACAACTCATGACCTAAAAACGAGTCAGATTGAAATTGTTGCTGCTATAAAGCAACTATGAAAAAAAAATCATGTATTTGTTAGATGTTTGAAAATTATATTTCCTAACCAAAAGAGAAAATCTTATCTACATATATAACATTGAGAGAGGAAGGAATTTAAACATTTCCTGTTGTAAAACAGACTTTGACATTATAATGGTAAACCATTTACTAATGAAATTTTGTCCTCCTCTGAAGGTGGCTTGTTTTAATCCGTTTTGTGGATTACTGTGGGGATGAAACTGAACATTGTTTGTAAGATAAACCCATTCTCCGAGTGAAATCATTATAGTGAACATTTCAGTATCGATCGATTGAAATACTAACAAATTTTTATAGTTTTAAATTCATGATGTAAAGTGCATACATTGTTTGGTGAAAGTTAAATAAATTTATACTAAAACCCATATGTAATAGACAATAAAAATTTAGGGATAATGCATCTCTATCAAAAATTCTTTTAAATCACATTGGCAGCCTTTGGCTCAAGTAAAAACAATTAATGCGTGCATATATTACACTTATAGGACTTGGTTTATAGTCTAAAAATGTCAGTAGAGTCACCTCAAGATCTGATTTTTTAAAACAAATTTATAAAATAGTTACTTTCCGAAATGTGCCATATTGGATATAAATGTAACTATATTGAATACGCTTTTCCTTTTCTGTTTTTGAAACCAAATTTCCATATTTACCATCTACACCAGTTTATTCATTCTATTTTACTAATATTTTAAAATTAATTTCACAATTTATGCGCATTAAAAATCTAGAATAATTAAATAATGGGTCCATTTTAAGGACGTTTCTTACACTTAATTATTTTATTTTTGAATTAAATCCATATCCCTAATTTTCCTGGAGTAAATATCATACAAATCCACGTTCAACGAAACACAATTATTCCGCCACATGCTTGTAAAAATATGCACCAGTCTTGAAAAACGTTGGTGAATTCTCGGAAGTTGAATATCGCGAGAAGAGCAAACACCTCAACCACGCTTCCGAGCGACGTGGCGTGGCCTCATTCTGGGATTTATCTCAATGAGGGGCGCAACGCGTAACGCTCATACCGGCATACCACCATTGCCACCCCCACCGCAGTCTACATCGACACCGCCACCGCCACCGCCGTCGATCACTTTTGCGTGGCTCTGCATATTCGTCCCATCAACTCTCCCTGCCTCTCGGGTGGATCCCTCTCTCCCGTCCAGGTCTATCCCTTCCCCTACCCTCCACCCGAACCCACCCCCTATCCATACCGAAAGTCAATTTGAGGTTAAGGGGCTTGAGAATGCGAGCGAAATTCAATTAGCCTTAATGGCGGGATCAGCCGCAGACGGCAGCGCTGTCTGGTGGCGCTTCTGCGCGGCAGCTCCAGCCCTCCGCCGCCGTGGACCCCCGCCCTTTCTCTCAACCCCCGCCATCGCTCCGAACGGTGGCGTTGGCGTCGTTTTATTGTCTGAATAATGGAGTGCTCGCAACTCTTAAGGAGGGAAATGAATTTATATGTGCTTCAGTGCGAGAGCCTGTTCTGCCCGCCCGCTAGGCATACCCTCAACTCAGCTCCGAGTTTTAGCTTCATGGATCCTGTAGAAAGGAAAGCAGCACTGATGGTAAGGATGGAAGAGGGAGTGCGGGAGGAAACGAATTCACGTCACTACGGACGACGTTGAGAGTGTTATGAAATTTCGATAGACTCAAAGTGCCTTTATAATGATAGTTTTACGTGTTCAAAGGTAGAGAGGAGAATGCAGGAAGTTATTTGTTGTTCCCATTTATATTTCATTGACATCATTGTTTTTGAAAACGGTAGCACTTTAATGCGCCAATAATTTAGTTATTAACTGTCGTTATTTGTTAATTATTTTTCAATTAAGAACAACAGTAGAGTATTGGTACTTTACTCAATGCTCAACTTAGTGTAGAATGTCATAGGTTCCACATTCCTTGAAATCAAAATATATGAGGTTCACAGATAAATATTTTCATCACTTACGCCAAGCATTTTAAGTATCTATTATCATTCATTCCAGATTCACATTTCATTGGACAGAAATTTTGTAAGAAACTGAACCTCCTTATAAATAAATAAATTTTTTACAAATTATTTACTTTTTAGTTAGTGTCTAAATTAACCTTGTTGCTCATAAGATTTTTTTGTAACGGAATCTTTTCATTATTTTACAAAAAATTGCTCGTCACATTTTTCGTTATTTCTAAGAACACTTTTCTGGTTACCGTTTTTAATTTTAAAATAGATAAGACGTAGAATTAAGTAAGTGAGATCCAAAGTAAGAATACCTGTTTTTAAAATATCTGGATATTTATTCAGATAGAAATCTTTGAAATCTCTTTCATACTCTTCAAGTAACTGAAATTTTTCAAAAGTGTTACCCCCTTCATTAATTGGAACATATCATTAAATAAAGAAAATATGCTGTTATTTACTTAAGTACATCGCGAATGGAAAAAAAATGCATTTTAAGTTTTTTAATACATATGTCTACCGAGGTTCAAAATGTTCTAAATCTCGATTTGTGTGCGAGTTCTGCGACACGTTACGGACGGAAACGTAATCCTAGTTGGAAGTGTCTGCAGAGGGAAAATAACATTCCTCGTTTGTCATCGTTTTCGAAACGAATCGCACGCTTCTCCAGGCAGTTGTTTTACCAGTTTACATTCTGACAATTACTCAAAGATTGTACGTTCTACCCAGAGATGATTGAAGTGGTACTTTGACACGAAGTAATGGATTACGAACATCAATGCGATATTGTGCATCAATAAAAATGTGATTACAGGCTACCAAAACGTATAATGAATATCATCATAAGCATCCAAAGAATAGGATTTCATCTCTACAGTTAAATAATCCTCATTAATATATGCGTGTTTCTGGTTGAATTTTCTTCATAATTATTTTGATTTTTATGAAGAAAGAAGCATTTTTAGTGGGACATCAAAAAAAAAGTACATTTGATTGAAGCAAGTTCTCATTTGATTTATACATTTCCACAGTATTAAAAAAAAGAATGCTTTAAAAATATTTAATGCAAATATTGCCATGACCATTTCCTTCAGATTATTCAACCATTTCAGGCACCTCTTCTCCATTTTCTGAACAATGCAAATAGTACTTAGGTCGATATTTGTTTTATTTTTAAATATTTATAGATAAGCTGAAAAAAATAATTATATTCACAGTCTAGAAATTTGCTTTAAACTTCCTTCATTTGAAAAAATTAAAAATTTCAAGAATTTAATTGTTTTTCTTATATTATTAAAACTTTTAAATATTTGAAATATATTATTCAAAATCTGATTTAATTTATTGAAAGGTAAGGAGTACATCTTTGAATTTTAGAAAATTTTGATGCATGTGCAAAATGTCCGCACCTTCCCCTTGTCAGCGTTTTGGAAGACGTGCCCCAGAGTTAGGGAGTCATTAGTATGTATTCTCTAAAAAGCAATAAATAAACAATAGTCATATTGTAATCACGCACTGTTAACAATATTATTTACTAATGTTGGAAGGTTACTTTTCACGAAATGTCGTACAACAATTAAAGTAATTTATACTTTTTTCTTGTAGGATAGTCTGCACATAGAAAATGTTCAATATGTCCTGAATAAAATATGACAACAGTAAAATACTCTCAACTCATCTCTCAAACACACTGTGGCAATGTTTCTTTAAAAATGTATCATCAAAGGACTTACTTTTGAAGAATGCAACTGCCACAAATTTTAGGAAGTACTGCTCACCTGTCATAGTAGTAGTCCCTGAAACAAACGAAATAAAAATTCAAATCAATTCAAATATTAATTTAAAAGTGAATATACATTAAAATTAACATGCACTTTGTGACCATATTTTCATTTTTACGTGTTGTCGTTCGATGAGTTTGTGTGTTATAAAATAATAAGAAAGATGAGTACATACAAGGGTAAATTATACAGATGAATCGTGTGAGCCATGATTCCTTCAATTTTCTCTTATTATATAAAAATATACTTAAGTAATTAAATATTCTAGGATTATATTACAATAAATGTTAGATTTGAATATTATACAACAATGAAAGTTATTAAATACATACACATTTTTTAAATGTTGTGTAAACATTAGAATTTAAACTTTTGTTTTCCATAACGTTCTCCCAGTTTACCACAACGTTGATCCTTCTTCCATGAATAACAGCAACCAAATAGTCACACTATTCTGGACCATATTACACAATCTGGCGCCTGTTATCCTCTCACCACTCCAGAACGGAGCATAAGCTTACTGCTGAAAATCCTAGGAAACAGCGGAGTCACATTTCCTAAGCTTAACACTTGCAAGGCATGTGACGTGGGGCGTAGTAGACGGTGTTGGCGGAACCACCAGTATTAATATTCAGCAGGTGAACGTGATTTGCCCGAATTAACCCGCGGTTCCTCGCCGTCTCCATCGCCAACATTTCCACAACATCCACCGCACAACCACCGCCACCACCGTCGCTCCTCCCACCGTTGGCGGAGCGCGTTTGTCAACCGGAATTACCAGATCAAAGGGATTATCATATTTATATTGTCGCGCGGGCAAATGACTGGCCTGGCGAGGCCCGACGTTTGGGTTTCCCCTTCGCCAACGGAATCAACGCTGTCGACGACAACACTGAAAGCGACTTTCAACGAATACTCCGCTGATGAGCACATCGCGGATTATGTGCGTCAGACGGTGAAGACACAATTGAAGAAACGCAAAGAAATACGAAACTATAGAAATATAAAAACGTGAAACTTAGATCGATATAGTTACTGTTGCATTGTACATCGGATGAATTCAATTTTGATTTACAAATGTAGGAGGTTGTATATCACACGAAGGATTATTTGAGACAATATTTATTACTTACTTGACAATTGATGTTTTTATCCATGAAGTTAATTGCAAGTTTAATATAATAAAAGCATCTAAACCATGATGAATTAAAGAGTCGGGTCAATAAAATAGGAAAATGTTATTCAACAAAAATGAGCTGATGTTTTAGGTGTTTGCTTTTCACACATACATAAAAGATATAAAAACTCAAACCGTATATTAACGTTTTTGTGCTAATTTCTGACTTCTTATGTAACTCGATTTTTCAAAAGTTTCTTGAATATGGTCACTTTGTCTTTTTGGATGGTATGATCAAGGATAAGACTACAAACAAATTGATAATTCATATTACGGTATTGTTAGTTACCGCGTGGATTATAGGGGTTCGTACACTATATAGAATGTATTATTGCCTGAACTTATTTAATCGTGATATCTCATTATTTCGATGCTTCTGTTCAACTTTTCTGTTGATAAGAAACCTTCACATTGACTAAATTTGTGGATGAGTTTGTTCAAAGAAAGACAAATCATCGATGATTAATATACAAACAATGTGCGATATAATGTTTAAAATACCCTGCTCCTAATCGACAGGCTGTAAAAAATTACAAATTTGTAAAAGAGATACAACATTTTCTTCATATTCTGAGTTATATATGTTATTGATATTGAAACAGCTCTTGCTTAAGTGAAATATCTGTTTTCTGTTAAATTCTTAAGAATATTTTTATTTAGAAAATGCACTTAGATTATCAGAAATTTTGTTTCGTTTTTCAGGAAACTAAATTAAATCTTCAACATTACATACTCCTTTCGGCCCGCTCCGTGGCTACAGTGTAGGCGTGATCGCTCGTCACCAAGTTATCCCGGGTTCAGTTACCAGGTGGGGCAAGATAAAATTTGTAGCTTTTCATTTCCATATCTCAGAATGAATAGCTGCGATGTATGAAAAGTTCACCATCTGCGGCTAACAACCGCAGTTGTAATGCTCTGATACAGCAATCTGGATCCTATTTAGACGCTGTTCCTCCGATCTCGGTAAAATTCACGATGTGTCTAGTGAGTAAACTCACACAAAAACTGAGACTTACTGACACTCCTCATTCGTGGTCCTTAACTGGCCGAAACGAGATACATACATCACATACTCCTTTCTGTATTCAAATATGTAAGTAAACAGAAATACTTTCTTACAAAATATATTTTGTAACATAAATATAATATTTGATTACTCACAATATATTAACGTTTAATGAGTAAACTCATTCTGAATAATCTAGGAATGAAAAAAACAATTTTTGTCAAACCCTAACGTAGCGTTGTTTTTGAATAATTTCATGCCATGAATGAATATCTAGTATTTGAATCTTCAAGATTTATCTCATATCGTATGATATAAATTGCGGGGTTTGGCTTTTCATTCAAGTCATTTTTACGTAGCAAAAATCTCTTAAACTCTTGAAGACGACTATTTAGGTGTGATGACGAATAGCAGTAGTTTACTTTCTTTCTGCTGCTATTTCTCTTCTTGATCACCCTGTCTAGGGATTGGTTTAAAGCAATTCTCCACTTTTACACGCCAGGTGTTTGTCTTCTCAAACTCTTACTCATCTAACGTGTCTTCGAATATAAACTGTTCCACTTGGCAAGAGAGGCTACGTCTAGGAAGTTATCTAAGGATATATTTTCCATTCTCCACGATCGGTTTGCTGGATCAGTCAGACTTTACTGCGGTCTACGAGGTAATTTTGGAAATTTACTTTTGAAGTTGACTGGATAGTCTTTATTTATAAATTGTTGGGAAACGGAAATATTTAAATTTAAAGAAAATTCGAAACCAACATAAATATTTCCATTAAAAATACTGTACCTAATATACTTGACATTTTTTAAATATTAATCTGACCAATAAAGCATTTAATTCTTTTTTGTTTTGATAATTAAACTGACGTGTTAGTAATTGCTTCACTATCCTGAAATAATGACATTGTAACTCCTTCACGTGTAAATTTTGTTATTAGTAGTATATTTCACTTTATTTGAAAACATTAAAACGATTATTTTTTATTTAATTATTCACAGTTCCGAATTTTTAATTACCAATCAAAGAATCAATTATTATGATAGAAAAAACATCTCTTTACCAACAAGACAAAAAATTAATATAATCTGTTAGTATTTCTTATGTTGCTAATGGAATTTTATTCTTAAAGAGTCTAGTTCACTTGATAAATTGATGCAACAGCATATACTTTCTTTTCTCTATCTTTTTCGAATCTTTCTCTTCTCTACTCAGTTGTTTCTTAGCATTACATGGTTTAATCTGAAATCATAATTCTTATACGAACTAGTCTATATCCAGACAAAATAATACCAAATTTATGCTTTATAAACAACCATTAGGAGAGGAACATCTTGGTCACATGTTTTCTAAAGTATTTTATGAAAGAAATATGTTTTTGAGTTTAGATTTTTTTGTGGGGCTTTATGGCTCATCGACATCGAGGTCATAAGAGCCCTAAAATTTTGTACAGGTTGGGAATTGAGTCCAGAGATTCATCGACTAAGCCATTAGGCCACGAACAAATTTCTCAATATTTATTGTTGTACAATTGTAGCACAAAACTGATATACAATGAGGACAAAAACCTGGCAATTGCTGTTGTTTGTAGTAGGGTACAGGGAGAACAATTTAGTTAAAAGAAATGGTAGCACCGAAGACTTCCCCTTGTACGGAGCACGGTTTGAGGAAAATAAATTAACCCTTAATAAAATAGTTTGAGAATAACATTGATACAGTAACAAAAAGTTATAAACTTTTGAGAGAATATTCAAAATGTGCTACTAATTTTCAGCAAATATATAAAATATTTGAATATTTGCTCACAAATTTTTGACATGATATTCGTCAGTCCTTTGCAAGGTCTGTCTCCGTATAACTATGTTGAGGATAAATTTCCTCCCCTAGCAATGTACTTTACAAAATGAAACGCAATTGATGATAGAATTTTTAAAAATTGACCATTTCATATACATCTACCCTTTTGGTTGGGTATATTTCGAATGGAATCCAGAAATGGGTGTATTTTTTATTTAATTTTTTATGGGGCTTTAGAGTTTTATGTAATGTGTACCCTCCTAGCACACATTAAGCGAATGGAGCCCTTAATTTTGGGTTTAGTTGGTTGTACACATTTTATATTTTGGACAGAATTTAACATGAAATATAGTTATGTTTTGAGATTGACATTCGCACATTGTAATGGATACGAAATTACATAAAAATATTACGCGAATGAGTTAAAACTAGAGAAGAGAGAACATGATAAATAAATATAGAAAATTTTCCACTCGCTCAAAGACACGTTGGCGTCGCCAAGGAAACGACTAGACCAAGGGACATTCCTCGTTTGAGAGACAGCTTCTGCTTTCTCCCTAAGTCCCAAATTCCCACCCCAGAGAAGTATTTTTATTTTTAGAGAGGTGGGTAGGGAAGCGAGCTCGTATATCCCTCCGTCCGTCCGTCCACTACTACTGCTGATGGAAGTGTGGCGCTGACGATGCTTCCTCGGTATTTTGGAAACATGGCTCTGATGGAACGAGGTGTCACACAGCGCGAGCGAGCGAGTGCAAACCCCCAGGGATTTCACGCGCCGCCGCCATCCACCTCCGCCGCCGCCGCCGCCGCCGCCGTCACCCNTGGATCGCCCACTGTCACTGCGCCGCGACATGGGGATATGGCGGGACTTATGATTCCCCTATGGTATATTTCGGATGGAGTCCAGAAATGGGTGTATTTATTTCTTCAATTTTTTTTGTGGGGCTTTACGGCTTGTCAAGGTCATTAGAGCCCTTCATTTTGGGTTTAGTTGGTTTATATTTTGGTTAGAATTTAACATAAAATATAGTTATGTTTTGAGATTAATAAAAAATTTAAAATGTTTTATGAATTTCGTTTTACACAACAATTTATAAATTCTAGCTAATCAACGCGTTTATTGTGATTAATTATTTTATTACAAATTCATTTAAAATATTGAGGTTTTATGTAATGAGCTTTACTTTTTTCATTCCTTGGACTCGACTCCAAAATTCGACGTTCTATCCTGATTTAGAAATCAAAATAGTCACTAGCGTCACCATTTAAAAAGGGAGTCTCGTGTTGACAAAGAAGTATATGTAAAATGATTCTGAGTCTGACATGGAACCTAGTACCCATTATGAAACGAATACCGATATAAGACATCAGTTTTTGTCATTTACGATTTAGGTCGATTACGTTATTCCCTCGGCTTAAGATAAGTATTTTATACATATTTACTAAGCTTCAATCCAGAAGGCTAAACTTCTATTATTGTGTTCCACCAAGTTCATAATCATGAAACTTTTAGGACATTTTTTATTTAAAATAGTGCAGAAAAAATCACGAATGATGTTACTTTACATGTTAAAATATGATATACATGTTATATTTAAATTTACATTTAATTTTCACATAAGGAAATAATTTATCATTAACGCTTTTACACACACACACACAAAAAAGCACTATTTTATATATTAAATTAAAATTAGGAGTAATGGGAGAGAGAAAAAATATTTTCTCAAAAGACGTTTTCTTTTACATTTCAAGTCTGTGACCATCTAAGAAGCTCACAATCAGATGTAACATGTAGTACACTTAAGGAATTTTTGACCTGGTTATATGAAAAAAGATTTGAGTGATCGACCTTTGAAAACTTTCAAGAACGTATTCCTTAGGATTAGGTTAAACCATTTCAATATTTACTGAATGTGACGTACAGAGAGAGAAATAGAAAATGGTTCAGACCTCCTGCGATGGTGCTGGAATTTATGACAGATCATGCAATTTTAGAAAGTTTTTCTACAGTGTACGACACACGAATAAATTAGGGGGATATTGTAAGGAAGATAGAATTGTCCCGTAAGTAACGTAGAAAGCGCTATACATTATAAATAGTAAAAGCTGATATATATGTTGAAAAAATAGATTATTTTAACAAAGGAAAAACATGAGTTATGAGAAGACTATGTGGAGTTAATAGGATTGATATGAGAAGTAGTTGAAATGACATAATTTTAAAGAAAATGACTAAGAGGCATGGCAGTTTTGAGAATGAAAAGAATGCAGTGGAACCCTGGAATGACATTGTTAGAAAGAAGAGATCAATTTACTGTTCAAACAAAACGAAAAACGAAAGAAAGAGAACCTATCTCTTAATAGGATCTAAGCTCAGTTTAATTATCATATTACGAGTAGAATTTTAGATCAATATCTATAATAATTGCAATAAATACACTCATCTCATACGCACTAACGCTGTAGATCAAGTGTTTTACGAAATCGATCCACTTTTGTCAAGAAGCTGTCATTTGCTGTCCAAGCGATAGGTCCCTAGATGCTCCTCCACTGACCTCCACGTTTAATGGCTTACCCCAATCGATGTCTGATGTGTTGACGCTCTCATAAATCTCCGGTGAGTGTTGGCACGCTGTGAAGCGATCGTCAACAGGTCGCGCGCCGTCTCACTCGACTGAAGAGAGTGGCCGATGAAACGCCAATGATCGAGTGCAGGAAGGTAACCGGAACCATGACCGTATATACCCTTAGACACACAACTCACGTGCTTGGAATGTAACATTTTTTAAAGATTTTAAAAAAATCTAGGTTTAGAAGACTAGCATGTTAAAAGTCTTAACAACGCGTGTTCTCAAAAATGAAAAATAACAGTGCAAATTATGCAATTTTTTAAATAAATCAATACCTTAAATGAAACTAAACATACAAAATATAGAAATTTATATATTTTTATTTACAAATGTATAAAAATACTTAATAATATTTATCTTAAATTTAATATCATTTTATTTCAATAATTATATGAAAATAAATTTAAAATTCAAGTAAAAACATATGTATAAAATTCTACACTGGAAAACAGAAACACACTTTTATGAGAAAATATTTTTGGCAGGAGAAGGTTGGATGTTGATGCGTTGAAGACGGCAGGAGAGGGGAGGAAACTAGCTCTTGATCTGCCCAGGGAAGCCTGCATTCTATGGCATAACCCACAATCTTACATATAAGATTTTTATTATCATTCCCCATTATGAAATTTTATCGGTTAAATGAATGAATTAGCTGTGGAGCGCTTCATTCCCGAATATTTTATATTATTGAGAACGTTAAAAAAAACAATTTTACGTAAAACGTGTTTTAATATTCTAGTCCTCATGTCAATTTATTACTCTTTTCATTTGTATTCAACTTCTGCAACTCCGTACTATATATTTATGCAATAAAAAACGCGTGTCAATTCTATCTTTTCATTGCATTTTATGAGTTAAATCTTGGAAAACTACGATTAACTTCATTATATTCATTGTTATTAAAGAAGAAAATAAAGAAGTTCACATTCGTGATTATTCCACAGGAATGTTTTCAAGCTACGATTATTCATTTAATGAGAAGTAGCAGAGTGAGATAATTTGTTATTAACACGTTAATGAAGAATTCTATGAAAAATAATTTATGAAGTAGTTTTTACAGATTATTTGGCATATTTATTCGTTTCTTTTCGAGAAAAGAGGATTCCATGAAACTTTTCAAGAGTGACTACGCACTGGAGCAGTTTGAAATTTCGTGAAAGAGGTGTAACAAATAGTATTATATTCCTCCCCGAATACTCATATACCGTACCAGGTTTTAAAATAACTTAACACCGTTTTAGTTTCGAGTTTTATTTCAAATTAAACACTTTATATGCGTGTATATTTGTGTAAATATTGAAAATGATGTTACATGATGTTTCTACAGTATTCATTTTCCATATTTAACCCTGAAGTACTTGCATGTATCTCTCAGGTACATGATACTTTTTTCTCGTACATGCGAATGTTGGAATTTTCTTAGAATGTTGTAAGGATCAGAATCTCTCTGTTGACATTCTTAAAACCGGAAAATTCACTTCTAGCTCCGTTTATGTTTGTTTCATATTCTCCAGACTAGTTTCACTCGAACTGTGAGCGTCCAGAAAAAGAATCAGCCTCTGGGAACAAGAGAAGGAAAGTTGAGTTTCTTGCACCAAGACGCAAAAAGCAGGGATACACACAAAACAGCTGCGAAAAACGTGATTGTCATTCATGTCTGCAGTATTCACATATTTTATGTGCAACATGTATAAATGATATAAGCTGTTCTTCGCAACATTAACTTAATTAAAGAGTATGTTAATAAAATATAATTAATAAATATTTTTAAAGAGCATCTGCTTTAACAACTATTATTATTTCCTTAGACATACATTATAAGAGTCGTATGCGAGTTTTACTGTTAAAGAAGCATAAATAAATTTGATGTATGTGACAGGTGCGAGTACTCGAGAAACAGTATCTAGTGCGAGTGCTGCAGGGTTAATGATATAACGTATGAAGAAATAGTATTTTAAGAACTCTTTCATCAGTGTTAAGAGAATTCCTGGTTAATTAGGAGTTATAAATCCTTGGATTCATCGAGATTTTATTCAGCAACAACCTGCCAATTTTATGTGAAATAGTTCAATATTTCCAAGAGAAATATTAAAATAATACTTCTTTAAATTACTTAGGGTTTAAAGTTATTCCTAATTCCCAATTGACACAGTTCTCCAGATATTCTGAATGTATGAGGCATTTAATAATCTTGAGTATCAATGAGAAGTTTGCCAAGAATAACAACAACCATTTGCTTAATCTCAAAGACTTATCATACATAATGGGAAGTGAGTGTGTCTGCAGCGTTAGCGCCCCAAATTTAGCAGCTCGCTTCATGAATAATCATGCCGCTTCCTCACATATTATCCCTTGCTCCCTGTCGCCTTCCCTAACACCACATATTCCACGTGTGCTGGAGCTCACCATATATCTCTCTCTCAGTAAAACCGCTGTATAATAATTCTTTATAAGAAGCACCCCAAGACTCTGTACTGCATCGTGTAAAACAAGACGTTTTGAAAAAAAAAATTTATGGCGAAAAAATGTTGTGTATTATTGTTTTCACAAAGTTTCTTGAAGGTTTACATCCGGTTCATATGACATCCGGTTCGAATGAGGGGTCATTTTCCCCTTCTGTGCTAATCTTTTATGTTCCACACACAGCGTAAAGTTCCGTATGTCTCCAAAATGATCGGTTTTTACGATTTGGCGATAATTTTTGATTATTATTATTATTATTATTATTATTATTATTTTATTACTGGGAATTGAGGATTTGTCAATATCTAGATCATTAGAGCCCTTACAAATTTAAATACAAAGATGATAGGGGGGAAAATGACTAGATTTTTATATTATGTATAGTTGAGTTGAAAAATTTAGCAAGTTGAGAAATAGCAAACAAAGAGCGAAGGAAAAGAAGAATAAGAGAGCAATATAAGAATTAAAATTTAAACATTCCTGAAATCAGAATGAAAGAACACCGGTTCATTTATTTAAAAAACAATGAGAAAGATGTATTAAAAATTATTTCATGAATTTACTCGTATTAATATTGATCCTATAAAATAACTGTTTAATCTTGCATAACGTGCACATTATTCTTAACTTAAAAAAAATAATTGAAAAGGCAGAAATCATAGAGTGTTTAAATGGATGAAGACAACACACTGAAATGTTTTTTAAAAGGACATTACCATTTACTAAATTATTACACGCGTTTCATGACAATTGAGTAGCATCAATTAAAGAAGAAAAACTATGACAGTTAACATTTAATAAACATATTGCCATTTTAACAATACAACTGTACCCCTTAAAAAATGCGATTTGAAATTAACCATGTACGTTTTTAGCGTGACTACTAGATAATCCAAAGCAGGACTTGAGGTGTGGATGTTGGCAATACTATCTCAACCACACTCTTATTCCCGCCAGCGAAGCAGCACACGCCTTTGCTGCCAACTTAACGGCATTGTAAATCAAGTGCGGCTCTAGTGGATTCAAAGGAAGCCATAAATTGTCATTCCGCGGTCGGACCACGCCGAGTCGCGGCTTCGAGCGGATGCCGTGTACAGCGCCGTCCTCGATCCTCGGCCCAACCTTACTCTTTGACTTCATGTTGTTTCGTGACTCCAGCGTACGTACGCGCAAATGTACTAGCAGAGTGAAATCTCGATACCGAAGCTAAGTCAGCTCCTGACATCAATTATTCATTAGTTTCAAATTGCTATCACTTTAGAATACAGACAATGTAGTCTGTTTGTGTTGGCTTCTTGCTAGAGTAATTAGTTATACTATACGCTTTAAGGTACGAAATTACCAGCAAAGCTCCATAAGTCTTCTTTATTACAAGATTACCGCTATTCATTGTTATTACTATAAGATCATTATTTCAGTAACTAATCGAAAAAAAATATATCACGAACTCATTAACATTTGATCAATATTTCGAATCCAACTAATGAAGTATAATAGTTAAAAATCCTAGGAACATAGAGTAAATAACTGTGTAAATTATTTTAATATTCTTTCATACTAATTATACTTATTACTAATGTTATGTAACAAATTACAGATTTGTGAGAGAAACAAACTTCAAACTCATTTAATTTAATTAATTCTGCAAATAACGGTCTGCGCCGATTCTAAATTTTATTTCTGGAAAACATCCCGTTTATTTCATAATAATAATAATAATAATAGTAATAAATTTATTGTCAAAAAAACAGTACAAACTGCGTATGACCACGTAGACGACAATAAACTAATTTACTCTCCGGAAGCAAGCAAAGGACCATCCCATCAATTCCAATCAAGGGCCCTAAGGCAGAGGCGGATTCAAAGAAATTCAGCATAAGTTCCTAGATAAGATAAAAAAATAGCTACGAGTTATAATACTAATAAAATATCAATATCTTTGTAATTTTACGCAAAAAAATACATTTACAAGTTATTATCGAAATATAGATTATTATAGAAATTCACGATTTATTGTTACAATAAATATGCCCCTAGACAAAACCTGGAGAATCTGTATAAGAAATCCGCCTCTACCCGAAGGAAAAACGGAGAAAAACCCGGGCCAAGATGGGGCTACAGAATTAATGTACACAACCGTGCCAAAGTTGAGTACACATAAAACAAAATTAATATGAGCCATAAGACAACACAATCATGCAAGAAAATAGTTTTTGAAATTGTTATAAGTTGTTTAAAAAGTACTACAGCAATGGCGTGATAAAGCACAAGACGAATTTAACTTTTGTTAAAATCAATAAATTCTTTTACAGTGTAGAAGCACTGGTGCAGGAGGTAGTTTTTAACCGCGGATTTGAAGATATTCAATTTCATAATATCTTTTATATTCTTGGGCAGGGAATTATATAGAACGATTCCCGAATGATAAGGTCCTTTTTGGCAAAGAGTGGTTGACACTCTAGGGCGATGAATATTATTACTATTGCGAGTATTGTGTTCGTGAACGAGACTGTTTCGTATAAAGCAAGGGTGGCACTTCAGTAATTCGGTCTTAACAAACACGACCGTTTCATAAATATAAATGCAGGGAAGTGTTAAGATATTTAATTCCTTGAATAAAGGTTTACAAGAGTTTCGGGGGTGAGATTTACAAATTATCCGAACTATCCTCTTCTGAATTCTGAAAGTTTGAATACTCTGACCGGAATTACCCCAGAAGGTAATGCCGTAACGTAAATGGGAGTAAACGTTTGCAAAATAAACGCAACGGGAAATACGTGGACTAACTGCGTTAACTAAGATTCGGAATGCGTAACACAATTTGCTTAATTGGGAATTAAAATTGTCAACGTGCCATTTGAGATTGTCTTGAATATGAAGACCTAAGAATTTTGAATTCGTAACAGTTTTTAATTGTGTTCCGTTTAAAGAAAGAGAAACCTGGGGTAAAGAATTTGTGATACTATTGTGAAATGACATTGACACTGTTTTGTCGGTGTTTACAATGAGAAGATTTGCATGGAACCAAGTCGAAAGGTTAGACAAAACGTTTTGAGCGTTGGCGTGTATACACAGTAAATTAGTGTCATCAGCAAAACGAATCATTTTGCAATCTGATGTGGATGATGACATGTCGTTCACATACAATATGGACTTATTTATGTCATTAAACTCTCTTGTAAATTTGTAAAGGATTTTAAGCGGTTTTAGTTTATTATTAATAGTCAATACTTGAGCAAGGTGATCACTGTATCCGGCGATAAACACTTCAGAGAGATACGAGATTCCATTGTTGACTATAATTTGATCTAGCAATGTTTGAGATGAGCCGGAGAGGCGAGTGGGGTCGTTTATCGTAGTAATAAGGTTGAAGGAGTCGATAAGATTCTTGAATCGATTAACTGGTGAATGTGCAGAGTCGGATGTACTCAGGAAATCGATGTTGAAATCGCCACATATAACGATAGATTTAGTAGATTTATGTGTGATATGTTTTAAAACAATTTCGAAGTTCCGAAAAAATATGTCAAGATCTGATTGAGGAGGTCTATAAATACACAAAACAACAATACCGGTGTCGGTCAGATTAACTGCAGAAAATTCGAACACACTATCTACGCAGAAGTTCTCGTAGCATGTCAGTGGAGAAGATAAAATATCATTACGAACGTAGATACACGTACCTCCGTGAGGAATTTTGCCGACAGTTAGAACTTGCTAAATAATATTAGAAATAGCAGTATCGTTGATGTTCTTAGTTGAAAGCCAATGCTCTGTGAGGCATAGCAAATCGAATCAACTTTCGTGTACCAGAATTTCAATGTCTGTCAATTTGTTTGAAAGGGATTGGACATTATGATGAAATATAATTATTTTATTTTCGCAAAGAGTTTGTGACTCACGAGAAATGGAATCGACGTTAGATTGTGGAGAGGAATTTGAATTTGGTACAGCTTCTAGTTCCTATCTTATTGAAATACTCCATCAGTACTGATCGCTAACTTATTTCTTCATAATATATAACCTAACGCTTTTGAAAAAAAAAATTGTTCAAAAACTGTTCGTAGGGAAAACATTCGAAGTACCATGTAAACACTGCTCTATCAAGCATCACGTTAATTAAAACGGTAATCGCATATTTAACAAGATACACCCATTGGCAATTGCAGTGCGATGTGGATACATTTTCCATCAGTTTAATTCCCCGTTGATTATTATTGTGTTATTTGAAGATAATCTCTTTGTTTCCTGTAACAACGCTTGAGCAATAAAAATGCGGAGAATATTCATACTAGAATATTCATAAAAAGTAAGAGACAGGCAGAGAGAGAAAGTTAGAGAGATAGAAAGAAACAGAGACAGAAAAGATGGGAAATAAAGAAAGGAAGAGATAGAGAGTGAGGGACAGAAAGTGAGGGAGAGAATTAAGAGGATCGCTGCACTGCATAAGCTCGCACTCTCGTCTGGGACGTAAACTGTTCCACATGCAACCTTCCTCCGTCAAACACTTTGCTTCGCGGCGGTAGTAAGGGTGATGGCAGAGGCAAGCAGCACCAGAGGTTTCTGTGGCATTGTACTGGAGTTGAAAATAACTTTAGGTTACATCCCTACAAACTGGATGTAGAATACTCTAATTCAAACAAGAAATTGTGTGAGGTAGATGAATTAGAATCAAACAATTCTTAACAAAATATCTAAAAAATGAAAGATTTTATATAAAATGAATTGTTAACTTTATAAAAAGGGTGACACACGCTAATAGATATAAACCGATTTTTTTTTAATTTTATAAAATGAAGAAACCGAAATTCCGGGACATGAATGGTTTTTGAGACTGTCTTCAACCAACCACTTTCGACGTCGGTAATTGTCTCATAATTTACGTCAACCGATTCAGGGACACAGTCACTGACTTTACATAAACTAGAAACCCTTTCGAATTTCATAAAAATAAATACAATAAATATCGTGACAATAACATTAGTAAGCAGGATACAGAAATGTTGCGCAACTTCTTAAAATAAATAAAAAATTGTGGGAGAAAATAAATCTATATTGTGAATGGTAATTGTTATACGAGTGAATGATGAACGAACATACTCCGTGGCAGTGAAATTTTGGTAGTGGCTGTTGGAAGGAATTGAAGGAACACACTGAAGAAAACGCACTTCCATATGGCGATGGCAAAGAACGCGTTGAAAGAGAAAGCAGTAGAAATGCTCAGTACACAGAGGTCGCATGCACCCACACCCTCCGTATTCCCTGTCTCAATCCCCTTAGCTCCATCCACTCTGCTTCAACACCAAAGCAAGCAAACTTTACTACGGAAGGTTAGAAAGTACCTCCTGTGCAACGTCTGTGCGAAAGTTTGTGGTCAAGTGCGAATCCAGGATAAAGCACTAAGCACTGCGCAGAGATGTCACGTTTTAAAACAATGTTCCCTAGTAGCGTCTCATGCAATCTTGTGAATAGAGAAAATCATGTTGCTAACAGATTTGCAGGAAAATATATCAACCCTTAAGTAAGTCATAATGTTCCATTGAAGTATTTACAATTCTTTATTTACCCATGTCGTATGTACTACACACTTTAAAAATAATTTATTTTTGAGAAAACATAGTTTCCATTGTTGAAAAATAAATGAAAGCTTCAAAAACAACTGACTAACGACTGTTTGGGTTTCTTAAGCGAAATCGTCGAATTAATTATTATTGTGAATTCTCCCAATTTCAACTACCAGGTTTCACTCTCCCCATTTCCTTTTGTTCCAACTCCCCTCTCATTTTCTCCGTAAACTCAACTGCCCCATTCCCCTTGAGAATCCCTTCCTGTCTCAACTATTACAATAATAATTACAAACACTCCTCATACGAACTGCTATTAACCCTCCATAACCTACACCACCAATGTCATGGCTAACAACCAACGACGCTGTTTCAGACGTTCCCTCATAACCTGTTCGTTTTCCCCATCCAATACTAACGTCCCCCATCACATCCACGAGGCCGCTCCTATAGAGGCCAGAGCACATATTGACGCAAAGCAGCGCTGGGGTCGCGCCAGCGAGCGGTCGGCAATTTCTAGGACAAATTTACAGTGTGGAAAATCCGAAAGAGGTTTTCTGCAGGACGGCAGCGTAGCGGTGCAGCCTTCCTTTGAGTTTCTGCAGACATCAGGCGTTGACCTGCCATTGCAACAGATTTGCGGCGAAAGCGAACTATTATTTGGAGGAAGATAACACAGATTGCTCTCCATAGCGAATTGTACGCTGGCAGAATACGATGTTAAAATAAAGCATTCCATCACGATAAAATTGTATATAGAAAGAATTCGAAAATAATAGTTATTGGAATATTTTTTACACCATGCTCGAATAGTTCGAAATAAACAGAAATAACTGGAGTAAACGAAAAAAAACAAAAACGTAAGAAATAGTCATATCAAAATCATTAAAACTTTAAATCCATACTACTAACTTTGTATGATATTTTTTAAACTACGAGTGTAATATAGAATACTTGATTTTCAGACATTAGTGAGTATTCGAAAAATAAAAAGATTATGAGAAAAATATACAAAAAAATAATAGTTGAGATACATTAAAGGTTTCAAAAAAATGACAAACACATTTGTCAATGACAACGAAATTCAAAATCAATTCTGAAGTCTATTCCTTGAAATAAAAACTAATGAACTTTTTTTTTTTTTTCATTTCAGACAAATGATTACGACTCATACATGTTCGTTAACTCGCCGATATAACAAGAATCGTGAGGAGTAGCAGCACATCACATAATTGTTCAATTCCGAATACGTATTAATATCACTTGTAGAACCTAACTTTTTCGTATCAAGATCGTACAAATTACGTAAGGTGATGGAAGATATAATATACAACGAAGGTTCCGGAAGATGCATTGGCCGTCAGTAATTAAAATAACACTTTTCCCTTGAATATTGCGCTCTAACAGTTGAATGCGGACAGTATCGGAAAACATATCCCCACTCCCAATGGCAAGCGCTTATCGAAAAGTTGCAGATCCGGAGCGAAGTAAAATTCTGCAAACTTCGGGAATTTGACAGTCGAAAAGAAAACATTCGATGAGCACTGGCGGAGAAGCTATCAGTCTTATTGCTTCTTCGAAGAAGAAACAAAGAATTTCTATTGGAGAAAACTTAGCGCTGGTCCGTAATTTATGCGCCGAAGTTCTGTATTTTAAGAGCGTACATTTTCTTTCTATGAAAATTCCGGATGTGAATGAACGCAGCTGTTGGCACACGACGAAAGAAACTGGTGAGGAAGGGGAAGAATATAAAGAATTTACTGATCTTGTTTTATCTGTGCGTAAACAATAGAAATTCTGAGAATTATTAATGTAAACTAATGATTATGTTAAGATGTTGGCAGAGAAAGAAAAGTTAATTATTTTCATGATATTTAATTTCGAATTAAATTTTTGTTTTTGAAAATTTTCGATTTTTTAAAATCACGACGTAGATGACAAAAAGTGTTAATAAAAAGTGTCAAGTGAGTCTTTCATAAATAATTTGACCAAATCAATTATCCAGTGATCTTCCGGTAGTGACGGATTTTCCATATGCGGGAATGTCATTTAATACTTTTGTTATTATTAATATCTAATTTTGACTGCACATTACATCAACGATTCATTTTGGAATAATAAATTGATAACAGTACGTACTGTTTTTAAATTGTAAGTATTAAATCCGCCACTGCCCTAAGGTTCTTTACTGGAATTGATGGGACTGATGATCCCTTGCTACTTCTGGAGAGTAACTTAGTTTATTATACCTCACGTTTTATACGCAGTTTACAACTGTTTTTTGACAATAAAGTTTATTTGTTTATACATAACGCATTTTCACATAATGTACACCCAATTAGAGTAAACTAGTATATAGGTATCTGATATTAAGTAAATGTTCAGTGCATGGAGGAGATGTTAATTTTATGATTATGGTAAACTACGTGTTGAAAGATGCATGTTTTAATAGAGTTAAACGTGAAATAAATTAAATGTCCCGTTTTTGTTGTGTCTGAAGTTACGCCTCGTAGGTTGTACTCGTATTTTTAATGATAACTCAGGAACACGAAACATCGATTTAATGAGATACGTTCACAAAAAAGAGGAAGAACTTTTAATGAGGAAGAGGACAACATTGCATCAACCACGACTTTTAAAATACCTTATTAAAATACTTCAAAATGTCTGTTTACGAAAAGAGTATTTTTCTTTACATAATTTAAAAAATGATTTATAGTTTTCAGAATTAATTACAATTTAAGTAATTAGGTAACATTTTGAGATATAAGAATCTTGGGTAAAATAATCTACTAGTTGTAAATGATTTTATCCTTCACGCAACTGAAATAAAAATTCGCACGCCATACATGACTACAGGTGGGTTGCCAGACATTATGTGGTAAAATTACTAGAAGTTTTATGTGTCTTCATTATTCTAATACAACGTTATTTACTTCAGTTTTAAAGGAACCCTTTTCGTTTTGTGATTTCTTGAAATATCTAGTAAAATATGGGATTTGTGTATAGCATTAACATAAAGAGTTTGTTATGTTATCATTGTTTAAATCTCACAGACATCATGTGTTGTACCCTAATTCAGTTGAACTGTCAATTGAACTGAGTGGATCAAGATAAGTAAATAAAGGTGTAGGTGTCAGTTCTTGTCTCATCACAATAGTTAATTTTCCCTATCTTCAACGGATGAAAACCCCAGAAATATTTGTCTTACATACATTTACAGCGATTCTCAGTATTCAATACCGTACACAACGGACAAAAATAAATATAGACATACGAAAGATGGCATCGCGATATTTCTTATTGGTAATTGCTTTATAATATTTGTTCATTATAATACACGCTCTAAACAACTTACTGTCTTGAACCAAACTTCATTTTGTCACTTTAATTATACTTTGATAAACTCTAATTTATACATATACGACCTGGTAGTCGAAATAATATCGAATACAAATTTTTTAAATGTATAAGTATCTAAATACAGCCGATATTTCTGCTAACAAAGTGGACAATAAGGATAATAACATTAAATTCAATTTTATAACGCCATTTTCATCTGATCAGAAAAGATTTCAATATAAACTACAGGATCTTTCAATTTTAAGAGCCATCATTTTCTCTCAGATAATGAACTCAAAGTTGAGTTTACGGAGTAAGAAAATATTATCAGAATTCTTTATACTCGTAGTCTTGATGAGAAAACCGTTTTCTTTTTTCTCTTTTTTTTTTGGGGGGGGNATCGAGGTCATTAGAGCCCCTAAAACTTGTACAGGTAGGGAAAATGCAGTTACGCACTAGGAAGAGTCAACATGACTCTCCCCGCGTGTGGGACTCGCCGAATAACTCAACTATACCCACTAAAAACCCTCCTGAATTACAACTTAAAACTCAAATCCCAGCGTATCTCATGTCTTTACTTAAAACATTTAAAAAAAGAGAGAAGAAGAAAGAGAAAAATGAAAGATACCCTAGCCCTAATAGCGTCGGGATCGAAAAGAACAAGAGGTGACCAAGAAAGGCTAGGAAAGAGAAAGGAAGGATCCTAGCACAAGTAAGTGGAAGTAATGCCAGACTCAGCTCGGGACCCCGTGTTCGCCAAACACGTACTTACTAGATGTAAGTCCTCTGAGGGGAAAACCGTTTTTATTCGGGGAAGAATTTGAAGCTACCAATGGTGAAACCCACCAATGGAGTCAAGTAAAAAGACTATTTAGATTTATGAGTTCATAAAATGTATTTTAGTATCTCTTTTTTTTCACTTAAATACCTGTTTCTTTTTGTTTTCTAGTCATAAACAGGTGTATTTTGAATATGGATTATCATTAATAGGCCATTTCCGTAAGAAAAACCATATGACTAGCTAAATGCAACTAGTGGACACAAATATTTTCTTACAAGAGTAGTTTTCATTTTTTTATTCTATAAAATAGTTACAATTGACGTTGTTTTTTATGGCGCACTTGTATTATTTTAATATTAGGTAAAACTTTTTCAGAGCAATATCCGCCAAAAAAACCAAATATGAATTATCACGAGTTAACATCATTCTTAATTTTTCATTCATTATTTTTAGAGATATTACGTCTTCTTACGTAACTTGATTCTTCTTTGGAGATATTACTAGTTGTCGCAAAACGATATGAGAAATAAATGAATTCTCAAAAATTTTTGGATTCAGCTACATAAACGAGACACTTTTGGGAAAAAGAAAATACCGGATGGTCATGCCCCTATCAAAAATATTGAACGTCTGCTATAGACTTACTGAATCTTGCTGGTTTCTGTTGTGAAAACGTAGCTATCCTTTAGCTTTGCTCACAGGGAAGACTGGAATAAAGAATAGAAGATAGGAAACTAGCAGGTTGACATTCGAAAAATTGGCTTTTCCTCCTTCCACGTGGCATCATCCATGTAGAACCACTGTGCTCTCGACAAATATCAAGTCCATGTTAATGAAATGTCTGCTTCGCATTCGTTGTGGATGTAGCATGTATGCGAATATACGTTTTGCATGTATTATAATCGGAAGAATAAGATAAACTCATTATTTCGTTTCGTATTCGCGTCTTAATATTTAATTTATTGCATACATGAATTTGAGAAGAGTTTAATAAAATATTTACGAAGAGCTCCACCTAACATGTCAATCATGAATTAGGAAGAGATTCAGAAAGGTTAGAATAAGAAGTAGTTCCCATGTTGGCCTATATAGTGAAAAATTATTTGATTGCCAAGGTTGTTTACAAAGCAAAAGCGGCTATTTCTAGCCTATCGCTAAAAATCCATTTCATATTTTACCTATGAGGGCTCTATCAATTATAATTTAATCACAAATTCGTGGTGCCTTTATTACAATATACTACTCGTATTTAAATGAACAACTATCATACGTTACTCGTTAAAATCACTTGATTGTGAAACAGTTTGATATTTTTCATTTTATTTAGAGCTTATCTTAAAGTTACAAAACAAATGAAAATGGCACAGAATTTTTTAAACACTTTCTATGATAAATTAATCATCTTTTTAATAGTCATACTTTGTGAGTTAACTGAACTTTATACAAAAAGTCCAATAGATCTATCCATCATTTAACATACGATTTGTATTGTGCATAGTCGTGAGGGAAAGTATTCAACATAATAAGTTCGATCTTTAATTTTTTAATATAACTAAAAAATATATATCATTAAGTATTGTCCAAATTTATGTGAAAAATATTTGAAGTAATCAGAAGAAAATCGTCGGAGTTGAATCATAATAAAATGTACTTTGAATGATAAGGCATATTATTATGTATATTAGTATATTGATTGCATGAAATGAATGAGTTCATAAATGGGCATATACTTTTGAGTAGTCTATACTTGAACTACCGCGAACATTTACAGTTCTTTGTTGATGTTTTTCAGAGTATTGATTAGTTTCAGAATTTTCTTTTACATTCACCAACCATGTGTTCCGCACTTCTCTGTGTATAAATTCTTTTCCAGATGTATTTTTTTTCAAATATAATCTAGAAAATTAAAAAAAAAGCGTAACAGGAATATGGTTTTCAGCTTATTAAAAATTATTGTTATTTCTGTTATAGGTAAAACAATGGATAAAAGATCAAGCGCAAAAGGTCTGTATTTTTATAGATATCTTCTTTTGATATTTTATGGTCAATTCATATTTTATAGAATATTTTACCGAATTATATATTATTTCAGTAACATGCACTGGTAAACTTTCTGACTATAATGTGTCAAATATTTTGGTCTTAAAGGCTTTCATTGGCTATAAAAATTACCTAATGAACAAATATCGTTATTGATTTACAATACTTCATATGAATTCTCACGAGTATTCGCATTTCCATATTTGATCATAATCAAGATGTTCAACTGATCTATATCACTTGCGAACAAAATTTTAGGGCAGATAGAACTACATTAAAATTTTGATTACACGCCAGGAAAACACATTTAAATGTAATTCCAGGAGAGGAAT
The DNA here is from genome assembly GCA_002313205.1 of Laupala kohalensis. Lineage (NCBI taxonomy): Eukaryota > Metazoa > Arthropoda > Insecta > Orthoptera > Trigonidiidae > Laupala > Laupala kohalensis. The sequence continues at coordinate 174,650 of NNCF01132919.1, forward strand.
GGACAAAAGAAACCGAAAGAACAAAAAACGAGCTTATAATGAGCAAAAAGCTTCCAGGAGACTTCCTGATCTAGCCTCACAATACAATAACTGGACGGTATAACATGCATTGCTGAAATTACAAAGCGATGTATGCTTGATCTCTCTTCAGTTGAACAATAGTGTTTGTCACATAAACAATGTGCAATACAAGGCGAACTAAATATTTAATATGTATTTTTTGGTTTTGATAGTGGTTTTGGTATGATATTGAAGAAAACTCAATTCTCAAACCGTATGCTTAAAAGTATTTTTCTCTCTCTGTCCAGCTGAGTCAAGTATAAATGAAAGACGTAACAGAATAAATAGGAAAAAAGAAGAGTACCAATTTCTTATCTACGAAAATTCACAATGTCATGTACACTTCGGAACGCCCTATTAACCAAGGGGGTGATAGGATTATGGCAGGGTAAGAGGTAAGACATTTTAGGAGGAGAAGTACATACACCTTCCCGTTTCTCTGTAGTAAGTCCAGAAAAACGTACAATGTGAACTCAAAAAAAAAAAAAAATTATTGAGTTCATGTAGTTTACCAGATATTCTTAACGGGTGTTGATGGCAGACGAAAAATATGAAATATGCCTGAATAGAGAAGATATTGGTGCTTGATTTTCAATAAGTTATTACAAAGTAGGGGTAAGATTAACACGTCAAAAATGTTGGCCAAATGTATGATTTTTAAATTTAATTTTGTTTTGTATTTTAGTTTTCATGGAGAGACGCAAATGCCTATCTCTTATTTTCCACTATCCATTGTACTCCTTTCTCTGTTTCCTTCCCATCACTTCTCTTGGCCACAGAATAGTACTCAGTCGCCTCCGTTTTCGAGAACGTTACTGTCTTCTACAATGGGTGAACCTGTCTGTCTAAATTTTGCTGTGAGGAGGGCAGGTGCGGTGCGGCGAGGGAATGAGGGATGGTGGTGAGGACACGCGGGTCCGCTGAGTGGCGGGTCCTGTTGCGGCGGCGACGAGTTCGGAAGGGAGGAAGGAAGGATGAGTTGGAAGCGGTGGACGGTCCTACGTCTCATGAGCGTCCTCCCTTCTCCTCACCGCTTCACCAGACTCCGTTTAATCGAACGGCAAATACACTTCTCTTGCTTCGATTCCGAATGGATCCAGGGGTTCCACAAGGGACGACTATGTGTGCGCACAAACACGAGGGATATTTCATGCAGAATGCTTCGAGATTACCGTAAGGAAGGAGGATACCACACCGATAGCGTTCGTCCCGCATTAGGACTCCCATAACAATTCGAATATTAGGCAAGTATGAAGTTAATTTTCTCACACTATTTTACTAGTATTACGTAGATCTATTTATATTAGTACTTGTACCATTCACCAAGTTACACTACTTTGACCCATCCCCATTTTTCACCTCAACTCCTTCTTTACACAAATTAACCTGTTGAAGAAATTCAATACTTCAACAAATCCAAAATTGATCACTAAATTGTTAAAAAATTTCAAAGAACCTAATTGAACCACAGACTGCAGTAAGGCATCAGGTCAGCCATTTTAATTTTATAATTTATCTTAGTTTCTACAATTACTGCTTTTAGTGTCTCAATGGAACGACAACCACAAAAAGAATTGTACATATAACTCATGATAAGGGACACTTTCAATTTCCCATTTACTTACATTATGGAGGTTTCTGTCTCTGCTACATCACCCAGGAAATGTGAACATGTTACTGCATTAGCAGTTCATTTGATACCAAAAGAAGCATTCGATGGATTTTCCTACGACTGACATTTCGACCATCCGCGATGCCTTCTTCAGGGATCAACACACATGGTAAAACTCGGAAGTATTTCTGAACTCTATCTTCGAGGTGGAAGATGACGATTAATGTTTTTGCAAAGTTAAAATTAATGAATTAAAATAACAAGAATGAGGTCATAAGACTTGCTATTTCATCAAATGTTTTGTATGAAGGAGTTGGGGTAGAGTAACATTTCCTATGAAGACAGGAACGTACGTGAGAGGAAACTCACCCATTTTTGGTCGAGTGTGATCGAACTGAAATTCTTCTGCTTAGCAGTTCGTCAATAAATACCACATTGCAATTGCTGTTGGTATTTATTTTTTAGTTCTTAGTAGCTCCTGAAGATGTCGGTTGCAAATGTCAAAGAAACGTTGAGTAGTAAGAAAACGATGCGGCTTAATACCCTGAAAGTATTTTTAAATTTTGATCAAGTTAATCGTGAAAGCCTGCAACAATATGTTGGAATATATTTTCTCGATTTGATTTTTCTTCTTTAATAAGTTTTGAAGAAATTCTTTGCTCTAATTTTAAACTGAAAATAATGAAGAGAAGCACGTAGTAGCCGCGTCATAATTGAGAAGGTGAACATTTTATGAGATGTCAGACACACGTCGATCTGCCAAACGGCCAGAAGCGGTCGCGTATTTTGGCGGTCGGTGAGTCAGCAGAAGGGGAAGTGGTTGGGTGAAGAAGAGGGGACGACTAGCGGCGAGTGACGTGAGGATGGGTTGCGGAGAGGGGGAAGCGTTCAGGCACGTGGCAGCGCCTTGTACGGAGCGGCCAGGTGCGCACGCTTGGCAGGGTGCGTCGCTATTCATAGCTGAGGAGGCACCGGTGGCGATCTTTTCAGAGGAACGGCACGCCGCCGTGCGAACGCCGCGTCACTGCTCCGAGAGTCGGATGGGTGGACGAGTTTGGCGTGATGCACTGAACTACTGCAGAACTGCATTCATTCATCACTAAGTTCCACAGCGTTGGCAAATAGTAAAATCAAAATTCAATAGTAAATGTAGAATATTGATCCTTGCAGACCTACTCGGCGTTGCCAGGAATTTGAAAAGAAACCTAAAACCATCATTACTTGACATACAAAATTATAAAACAATTAAAAAATAAAACAACAAAAGTTTATATCCGTTGTTAAGCAAACAAAATATTCGTTAACATTCAAAGAAAAAGCAACATTCATTCATTCATTCATTCATTGAAGTGATATATTTTACCCCACATGGGGTTCTAAAATTAGGGAAATAAAAATTAAGATTACGAGTATATTTCTTTGTTAAGATAAGCTAACTGCTATAACTGTATTTACAATACAGCATAATTTTACTTACATTTTAAAGCTCAAATTGCATATAATTCTTCGAAAATCATTACATAAAATAACCATTTCCTTATATAAAATACTTTTGACCCGTAAACGTATGTCGGAATATAATTTAAATGCACATGGACTTTCGGACTAAACAAGAATAATTTTAGGTATCCGCACGGATAGAAATTAACACCTGAAAGTAACTTATTGTAAAAAAAGTGCCGCCCGCATTTTGATGTAAAATGAAACACCGCCCATCAAATCAAGAACTGATGCAGCTTTTCATCGAGGTCTGTCAGCTCAAAAATTAACCGTTTAAATCTCTGGTTCAATTGAGTGACGAGTCAGAGCGATATCTGAGACCAGGTAATTCCCGCGCACATAATTGTATGGAATTAATAAAACCTTAACCACCTCGTATTTCGAGACCGCAAGCCCACACTAAAATTGTACTTTGACTGTTATCAGGTGGCAAGTCTTGTATTGCATCGGTTGAAGCGCTAATATAGAAACGGGGAGGGTAATGGAGGGGTGGGATTTGGGTTGTGCTTGTGTTGCCTCACGGTCGTGTATGACATTACGATAATTGGCCAATTAAATTAATTATTGGACGCCAGGCGTGGCTAGGATGAGTCGAGTTTGGAAGTGCACAGGTGGTACAGGTAGATGGCACCGAAGCATGTGTAGTAAAGTAGGAGCAAAACCGTGACCTGACGACAAACTCTTACGAAGTTCGTGCTGTTCTGTAAAGATCACCGAAATTTGAAATTATTAGTGTAACCAGTGAGTAATTTTTGTATCGTTTTTAATATAATTTTAATAAGTTTCTTCTCGGTTTTGCTCAAACACATGAAGATGGAATGCCAATATAATTATACTTAACACGCAGACATAAACATTTAGTTACAAAACTCTGTAAAATTACTTACACTGAGCACACACTATAGACGTAAAATAGAATTGGATGTGAGATCAAAAAACAGAAAAAGGAGAAAATATTTTTCCAAACCTTCGGATATGATATCTCAACCCTTGGATCTGAATCCTATCCTTATAGTACACTACCCTAATATTTGAAGAAATCTTTCCATTCCTCACATACAATCCTGTTCTCTCCGCATACTATAAGGGAATAAGTAAACACTATTTCGTTTTATTGTATTATTCGACCAAAATTACAATATAAATTAATTGTTTGAGAAATATTGACATGATGACTAATATTTTAGAACTCCAACGGGAATTCGCTTCTCTAATAATACACAATTACATCATGATGTATTTCAACACTTTGAGAATGGTTACCTTTCTCAAGTTACTATAGAGTGAACTATATAATATATTTATTCATGTATAACCCAGGGTGTTGGTCAATCGGTCACTACCTGGGACTTATTTTCTCAAGTTTTTATCTCGTTTCACTCTCTTTGTTTGTTGCCATTATTTATTTATCTGTCTTTTAGAGTCTGTTACTTCTCTGCACATCCACTCTCACATCTCAAATCCCGTTATGTTATTTCATAACATCCGTCATGTCCGCAGTCATCCTCCTTCAGATTCTTCCTACCATCTCAACCTAGTCCGTTTCTGTCTTCGTCATTACAGTTAACTACATAGTTGGCCTATAGGAGAAACCCTTTTGTTTCTTGAATCACGAAACACGTGTTTTCTATGTTATATTAATTAATCCCCTCCCCTCTGGTGTGAGGCAAGGGAGTGTCGTATCTGCATGAGCCTTGCTACACAAGCAGCCAACACTACCGCAATTACAAGGGCCAAAAGGAGAGAAGCCACTACCCTTGTCGGCTCACCTCCCTCGTGCTTCCCTTTACCAACCGCAGGGATTAATCGTGACCCGAGGTTGCGAATGCCTCTCGCCAGGGTGCAGATGCTGGGACCGTGTTTCTGCGGAGGTGTGATACATGGTGGTCACGGTGAAGAACACGCTAAGAACAAATATTGTTTACACTATTGGAAGAGATAATGTCCAAATAACTGATTTTACTGATTTTGTGGGTTTATTTTAATCATCGTGTCTGGAATCTAAGGTAAGCAATAGATTTCTAACATGGAATATAACTTTTGTAATACTTAACATATTTCATTGACTGACTATCATTTGAAATAAGTAACAACCGTAAATTTTCCCCCTACTGGATAGTTTCTTAGAAAATATGTATATTTACGCCTCTAGCCATTTTGCAAATCATGCATTATTCATATGTACGTCAGATGGATGTAACACTTTTGTTACGAAGATGAAATACTCTTTGAAGATGAGAGTTTATGCAATGATTGGGAAAATACAAAATTACAACTCAAAAAGTTTTGTTTTACAATATGAACTTATTATATCGTTAGCTGTTTCACAAAAATATCTCTGATTGCATATTTCATTGTGTCTCGTTGACAGTCGTCCATCATGTGAAGTGAGTTATTTTCAAGAATTCCTTTTTTGTAAGGGTAAATGACCCAATAAACGAATAGCATATTCAAAAGTAATACAGAATAAAGAATTGGGACAAAAAGAACAAAATTGTTGTTGGGTAGTTAACGCGGTTAATACAAAATGTATGAAAAATTCTCTCTTACACGCTCCTCTCAGATAATTGTGAAAAATAACAATTTTCACTACAACAAAAGAATGACATGTGATAACGTTTGATTAGGTGAAAATGGCGACGAGCCGGGAATCAAACCCGGGACTCCTGCTTTGATCGCGGGGGTGTTAACCACTACACCACCCGTTCGCCTTCCACAACTGTACTCCATTTCCACCCAGACCTGAGACACATCTCCATACAGGAGATAAGTGAAGCAGGCGTTACACTATGCTGTGTGCTCTAAAGTCTGGGTGGAAATGGTGTACAGTTGTGGAAGGTGAATGGGTGGTGTAGTGGTTAATACCTCTGCGAAGAAGGAGGAGTCTCGGGTTCGATTCCAAACTCGTCGCAATTTTCACCTGACCGAAAGTTATTACATATCTTCTTACGTTCACGGATGAAATATATACAAAAGAATAATACTTTTAATGACAATAACAACAGTTATTTACATCAAAAATAATTTACACCAGTATTCAGTTTCCATCGTCAAAATAATGATTATTCAAAATTCCCTCACGGAAGAATATACAATCCCCGCAAATGTAAGTCCTAGCAGGAGATGGAGCGATGACAAAACTGAGATTTCCCGACGCGGATGCTAGAGGCGGTCTCATCTCACCGTCATCAAGAGCCACCACGTCTTGTAGACGGACGCTGCGGGGCGAGACTCATCTCCGGTACGGAGGTGGCGCGGCGAGGCGGCGGGAAGTGCAGTGACAGAGCGGAGGCACGGAAAGGCTCACTCGTGAGGAGAATGCCCACGGACGCGAGGCGAATCCCTTTGAACTCTCACTTCAGACTTCTTATCTACGGAGAGCACATTGAGTTACAGGTGGGTGAGGAAATGGACTTTCACGCACGTGGATAAATGAAAGAGAATGTTTTCGATTTTGAAATGTAATTTGGCCAATTTACTTTAATTTTTCAGGAATAGCTTAATTATTATTACGCTACAAAAATTAGTTAATACGTCTAAACTCAGTTCTAAAATGTTTAATATTTGTACCTACATAACTTGGAAATAACATCTAACAATTGCACTGAACTTTTATACAAGAATATACTACAACCAGTTTTCGGCAATTTTCCAAATTAGTCTGAAAATATAATGCAATTAGCCTTAGAGACTGAAAATGCATTCTTCATATTTGCTGTAAATAATTTCAATTTTTTTTACATTAATAATATGTTTCATGATAACGAACTCATTACCAAAAAAATCTGAGTTATTTGTATGATTTAAAGTTTTATAACTTAAAACTAATTTCCTTCAAGTCGGTATCATATTTATTTTAAAAAATATTAACCAATCTTTCGTTTTGAACAAAATGAAACAATAATATGCAATGATGATTTGACTTTTCTCAGTTATAAATCGGAACATTGTAGAACGAAAGTTGATCAGGAAGGAGAATTTTCTACCTCAATGGTATAGTCAATCAAAATAAATGTTAAAATTACATCGATCTTCAAGGATACCCCTCCAAGAAACTTCACTGTTCCAATTTTAATACTTTTATTTTTATTTAAGGGTCCCATGCAGAATCCCACGAAGTGCATTGACTTTCACCAAGTCACCCCATCTCGAAGACCTAAGTATCCACCAATACAACTGCTCAACCAGAAAGAGTAGCTGGAAAAGGAAGTTCTTTGGAATGACGGGCGGGCTTCGTGGTTGACGGAACGTCGTCGTCTCCACCGGGCGACAGGCCGCGCGTCTCCCGCATCCTGATTACCTACCACCCCTAACCCTCCTTGTGCACCCCTCACCAACACCACCGTCGCCGCAGACTGACACGCGGCAAAGAGCTAAGGCAGCTGAGATATGTCACCGTCCACCGCGGTCCACGTCGACATCATCACCTCCGTCACCGTCGACACCCCCTGCCTTCCGTCTTAGTCCCCTCACTACCCTAGGAGTCCCCGTCCGCGACGTCTGTTCCGCTCCCGAATTATCTGTCACAACTACAACCCTCTTCCCTTATCTCGTTGCCTGCGTCGCGGAACCCGCATCGGTATGCAGCTCGCCTTGCCGTAGCGCCGCGCCGCCGCCGGCTGAAGAGGACAGCTCCGCGTCACAACTCGAGGTTTCCAATCAAACCCAGACGGAGAAGGTCCTTTTACATGAGACTACTTCAACATTTCGCAACCATGGTTTATTTTATAGCAATTAGTGCATCGTACGAAAATAATATATTTTATCATTCATTGGAAGTCGTTCCATGAAAGTTCCGTCAGATTTCATTTGAATTTGTTCATATTCTTTTGAGTCGTTTGATTTTTGAAAACATTTTCATCAAGTTGTATTTGTTTGCAATATATTTGGATCGACATACGAGGTTTAATGGCATATTTATATCACATATTGAAAGATTATATCCAGTAATTTTTGCGTGAACAAAGTTATAAAATCAGCGGAATATATTAATAAAATATGCACTCATTAATTTTCTTTCTCTGTTCAAATGAGAAATTAAATCCTTTTAAAATTACCATAATGTTCAAGTTGATGAAAATAGNTTTTCTTTCTCTGTTCAAATGAGAAATTAAATCCTTTTAAAATTACCATAATGTTCAAGTTGATGAAAATAGATTTACATTTATGTCATTGGGCCCCTCATTTTATGTTTGAAGTTCAGTATGAAAAAAGTTTGAATTAATGTACTTTTTTGAAAATTACTATAGTAAAATTATGTATTACTCAATTTGAAAAACAAATGTTTTTTGAAGATAATAAAAAATACTAACGTTTTAAATCCGAAAATATAATATTTTCAATGGATCATCGTAGGTTAACTAAGTCTATTTGAGATAACACTAAACACTTATTACAGTTAACACTAAAATAATAAGGCAATATAGTTTAATTATTGCACAGTTTTTTATATGTATTTTGAACGTTTTGATATTTCACTAGAATTACTTTTTTTTCTACGTAAGCGAAACCATTCTCTGCTGACGCTAAGCAACAGAATTCAGTCTTCTCTTCAACTCATTAAAACAGAAATGGATACGTTATAACCTGTTAAAGAAGTTGAACAAGTTACTAAAAAGTTGAAGAAGAGTAGGTGTTTGCAATATTCCTTCATTTTTACCGACCAGAAATCTACTAAACGTATCGTTGACTAACTTTTTCGAAAATGAAGTGAAAATAAATAAATTTGATTCGTTATTTTTCTTGGGGCTTTAGGGCTCGCCAACATCAAGGACGTTAGAGCCCATGCAGGTGGGGAAAAATGAAGTTTCTCACTATAGGGAAGAGCCAACATGACTCTTCCCCGTGTGTGGGACTCGCCGAATATCTCCACCATACCCACTAAAAAATCCCTCCTGAATTCACCAAATATGAAACCCACCAAATATCTAAACACAAAATTTGATTCAAGTCATATGTATTCGTTTCAGTACTCGAATAGCGTCAGTAGAAAAATGTTCTTCATTGGGATAAAGGTAATTGAGGCTTAAGAATTTTTTGAAAAAATCCAAACCTAGTCAATAATAATACCTGTTTTTTGGTAGTGTTTTGAATTCATATTCTGATGCGATGTATATATTTATTTATTTATTTTCGTTAATTATCGGAAACTACCAAATGTAATCATCCTTTTCTGGTGTTGTGGCGTCATCAAAGAGATATTAAAAGCAATGTAAAACTCATAAAGTAAGAAACATTGTTAACGGTCAACCTGTAGACTCATTTTTCACACAAGGGCATTTATACGATGAAATATTATATAAGAAAAAAGGAGATATAAATAAGAGATGGAAATGGAAATATTCGTTTAATATAAGAATGTAAAAGATAAGTCTGTAGTCCTTTACCTTTTGTATTTCTAGATTTGTACATTATGTATTTGTATTTGAATAGTGAGATTATTATTATATTAGGTAAAAAGAATATTTTTAAATTGGATATATGCTCTACTAACATAAATGTCAACTTGTTTGAATATTGGAGTTTTTCTTGAGCTATACATTTGTATCCTTGATGGAAGAAGGAAGTGATTTTCATGAATGAAAATTCGATATTTTCTGAATAAATAACTCTGTTTGAAGATAGCATCAAATTATTGGAATAAACTGAGCCCATTCCGTTTTGTTCGTAAGTTTGTTTGACGATTATTTGAATTTTTCATATATTAACTGAATTGATGAACTTCTTTACTTCAAAAGAAATTTAAAACACTAAAGAAACAACTACAGTAAAACAGATAAGGTCTATTACTTGCTTTTCAATTTCATACGATGATATTCTTACTGTAAATTGCATTTTTAACGCATATTAATTAGAACAACAATTATTTATTTCAGGTTTATTTTAATTATACCGTAATCTATAAACATTGAAAGCTTAAAAATTCTAACGATACATTCACCCACCTGTTTTATCTTGAGAAATTGTAGACACTTTAGAAAGATGATGTCGCGAGGAAATTTCACGACGAGAACTTCTTGCAGATACCCCATTTGAGAACTTCACAAGTCTGAAGTTGGGTTCACTTTGATCCAACACGTGTAAGGAACATCTGCCCGTAAAGCATTTGGGGGCGTATTATGCTTCCCCAGTAAATTATCTTACAGAACTAATTTGTGCACCTTTTAGAACCCTGGATATTAGTATGCCGTCCGTCCGCCCTCCCCATGTCGCGCGGAGAGGCTTTCCCTGTTATCATGGTTTCTCCTTATTGCCACTAGCATCTCCTCACGCATCCCTAAGGTACACCAACGCGGTGGCAAATACGAAATACGCTTTAATCAACAAGATCATGTCACTTTCCGGGAATTGTATTAGCCACATTATGGAAATCAGCATACAAGTAGAAATAATAAATGTTTTTCATTATTAGAAGAACTTATTAATGTATATCGTGGAAAATTTAAGTCAAACCAAACTGCCCTGCAACTGTCTAATACGTGTCTTTGAGTTTCACGGCAGAGTAAAGCTCCCCAATTTATTGGTCCCTGCACAAGGTGATGTGACCAGAATCACATTCCGAACCCCGCAAATGACGAGAACTCGTTTTACATCGGGTTAGGAGGGCCTGGGAGCCAGTGTTCAAAATATATACTGGCTCCGAGATCCACCTACATGAAATAATCAGTAGGTGTTTTGAAACTTATCTATTTAGCAGTTTCACACTTGACTCTCTGAGGCACGAAGGTTAAAGTAACAGAAATAAATTGTGTCAATGGGAAGTAACAGCGTTTTACTTTAAAAAAATGTAAAATGTTGTTAAGTATTTATAAATGACTGAAGGTAGTAAAAACTGGAATTAAATCTTGTAAATCAAAGAGAAAAAGATAATCGAAACATTATTGCACTCCCCCAACAAACTAAAATCAAATATATTACACATTGAATAATGAATGTTAAGCATATTGAAAATGAACAGCACCTTCTATATTGACATTATTCTCGCCAATTATCATATTCCAATTTTAATATTTCGAACGACGTTATTTTTTTGTGGGGCTTTACGGCTCGTCGACATCAAGAACGGCGTTAATAAAAATTCAGTCTACTTACAAGGTGTTTTAAAAACATTTAAATTAGTACCATATATATTTTAACCTTTTAGCGTTGCATATTTTAAAGATAAAAAATTTATTAAAATAAATTCCACGTAAACTTTGAAATATGTTTGAAAATGAATTTTTTGAAACAAAAGATTGGATTCAAAAGACAGACAGATGCGAAGTGAAACGAGGGAAGGATTATTATTTCCTTTTCAGGTGACTAAATGAGACATTTCGTTACACCCAACATTCTCAAACACTTCCCAGCCAGTCATTCTTCGTTAATAAAGGAAAACCCTCCAAAATCGATATATCCTTCCACAAACTTTTATCATGTCATTACGTCAATATCTCGACTTATGGCGACCTTTCGTCGGTCAACACCGTAAGTAAAGAAAATTTTCGGGAACTGCTTCGTCGGCGTTGAACACAAAAGCCTTGGACGCGTTCACGAGGACATTCAATGAGACATTCCACTTCGAAACACAATACGAAAACACAAATTCCGTCAAGTCATTAACTGCGCGTCGCGATCTATATCAGAAATTGAAAGTACTAAATTACCGTAAAAACCTATTCATAAAATGAAATTAAAGATTGGGTTTGTGGAAAAATAAAATACAATAAATTACAATAGATAAAAATAGTGGTGACGTCTTTCTCAAAACGTACTGTTGAATGGGCGTGTATGGTGGGTTCGATACTGGTTAAGGCAGTACTGGTGTCGGTAGAATTAAACAACAAAAATACCTTAAATCAGCAAAAAAACAAACAGATAAACGTGTACTTATTGTATCAAGTTGAAAACATACCTGACTAGTCATCTAAATGAGATAATTGCAATTATAATTGATGGTGCAATACATTGTTTCTTACGAAGGAAACACACAAAATAANTACGAAGGAAACACATAAAATAAAACTTTGAAATCACGAAAGTGGTGGAAGATAACTTTAATTTGCAGTAAATTTTCCGAAGTCTACTTAACATCACATTTCTTTATAGATCACTGACCATTTGAGAAAGATATTTCACTTTTCCCGAGATGACATGCATAAATTACAAAACCGTTGGCTGGGTCACCATGTTTTTACATGCTTTTATACATTTCAAACGAGACAAGCGACTTACTATTGTTTGTGCTATATTATTAACTGATAGATACCAATTAAATCATGGTTTTTATTCTTTATTATTCATAACATGTTGTCTGGAAACAATTACAATAAAAATAAAGAAAATAATTCTGCATCACGGTGATTTGACTGTTGCTGTTCCCACCTTAAGGTTTCTAGTTCGTGTTTCCATTGCCTATTCGGTATCGATATTAGCTTGGTATCTTACGTTCCTCGACAATGAAAAATACATATTCCCTAATTCGCGCAACTGATCAGATGGAACAGGTCTTATGGTTTAACCCTCGCCACGGAAGAAAAGTCATAACATAAAATTTTAAAGAGAAGAGGCAAAATATGAGAGAAAAAGGACGGTATATATTTAGAGTTAACACGTGGAAATAAGATACTGGGTAAAATGTAAGTGATGAGGCCTTAAATGAGGATGTTAAGGCAAGCATCCGATGAGATAAAAAGGTTGTTAAGTGCAGCGGTGGGATAAGGAGAGGCTGGGCGCAAAGAGAAGTGACTCGCTACTTCCCAGGTGGCGTCAAGGCGTGCGGCACCGCCAAACCCGTGCTATCTATGTATCGATCGAGGAAACTCGATTTCCTGGGGCGCCGCTACCTGGCTTAGTACTCTCATTTCATTTGTTTCTGGAAATTGCCGTATTCTTTCATTTCCTTTTACTTCCGTTCCATGCGCGCAACTTTTTTCTGTTGCGACAGAAGGGCCCTTGCTTCGTTGCTTTCACCCACAAGCCTCCCATCTCCGTTCCCCTTCCCTCTACTTTTTAGCAACCGCTCTCTTCTTTGTTACCTCCGTCGAGAGCGTTACTTCTCTTACCACCTACCTATATTCTTTACTTTGTTCTTTCATCTATGTACGTATCTCCGCAAGCAATAAAACGGGTACTTCATTCCTTCTTACAACCTTGCAGTGTTGTGGTCAGTTTGTGGTGCTTCGATGGGGAAGACGACGAGTTCGGGTAGTGAATCGTAGAGGGTGAGATCCCAAGAGACACCCCCGAGATGTTGGCCACGGTGGGCCGAGTGTCATATTTCGCGCAAGTTACTAGACAATCACCCTTTGACCCTCCGTGGGAGCAGGGTCCTGTTACGTTCGGAAAAGCGTGATATGATCAGTGTTGGTGCGGACGGCCGCGGTCTAACTGGGCGAGGTCATGGAGGTCTTAAGATTGTAGATGAAGACCTGAAAGAAAGATTCAAGGATACAGATTTCAGTTCATCCATACTAATACATAAATGCATAACGCGAAAGTGTGTCTGTCTGTTTGTTACTTAATCACGACAAAACCACTGAACTGATCGTGATGAAACTTGGTAAGGTTATGGTTAAGATTCTCAGGATGAACATAGGCTAACTTTTATTTTTTTAAATGTGTGAAAAGAAAGATCGAAAATGATTTTGACAGAGGTATTTTGACTTACACCGCCTAAACGGTTCGAGTTAGGTGATAACTACAAATGGCAATATTGTTCGCTTCAAATAGTTCTACAAAAACGTCCAAGACAGTATGTGTCATTCTACGAAGATTTACCTACATTATCGAAAAAACGTTATTATTAATAGGAGTGTTAAAATACTTCATTTTAAGAGTATAACTAAAGAAGGGAAAAATCAATTCCCATAAAATTTAATACTTTTTTGTTTTGTTCATTTAAGGAAGATTAAGGACATCTTTAAATCGTAAAACTTGAACGAAGTGTTTAGATTTTAAAAGCGTTTTAATGAAATGGCGAAACCGCACTGCCACCGTTGTGTATTGCCTCGTAAGCGAAAATTCGACCTGAGTGATTCCCAGCGAGTAGCTTCGTTGGTCTGACATGTAAAAGAAATTCCGGGCAACGCCGGGTAATCATCTAGTGTTTGAATAAAGATGGTATAAGCGTGATAGTTCAGAGACACATCTTTGTTTCTAAGAATAATTAGTTGAGAGAACATCGTTAAAAGAGCGGAAAAAATTAATATTCCAATAAATTATTGAATATACCCCTGAATAGTTTTTAAGTAAGGGAAGAACATTGTCTCCTAGTTAGGTTATTCTATTAGTATTATAACTCGCAGCTAGCTTTTTATCTTATCTAGGAACTTTTGCTGAAATTTTTGAATCCGCCTCTGCCTTAGGGCCCTTGATCGGAATTGATGGGATGGTCCCTTGCTTGCTTCCGGAGAGTAAATTAGTTTATTGTCCTCCACGTGGTCATACGCANATTTATTTATAGTTGTACTTGGAAGTAATGTATTCATGTAAAATAATTTAATATTAAACAAATTCACGATCATCTCCTTACTTCTGAAGGTATATAGAACAATAATACGAAAAAAATACAAAGTAGTATTTCCCAAACATAATCATGAGCGTAATGCATTCAAACGACTCGAAGTGACTCAGTTATAAATTCAGTCAATTAAATCAATTTATTTAGTATTTTTTGATAATTATTATTGAAAAGAGCATACCATTTAAAATGAAATTAATTTGTTCATTGGAAAATATAATTATAATACATTGAATAATAGTTGTAGATCAACTTTTCCTTCGTCCATAACGAAGCTGTTACGGGACATACGAAATTATTTATTTCACACAGAGCGATACCTAACATAGTAGTTTCATCAGAGGTACAGAAATCAATTGTGAAATTTTATAATTGTCTTCTAAATTTCCGGAATTAATCCATATCTAAAATTTTGTGAATCAGTAATAAATAAAACGTCTTTCTGAATAAAAAGTTCACAACTAAAGAAAGCGGCTAATGCATGTCATCTTAATCGTCAACTTATTCTTATACATCCCTCAATTTCAATATATGAGGAGACGAAAACTCACTTTTGTTGATGATGCAAGAAACAAAACATGACCACCTTCATGGATATATATAGGTATCACTCAAAACTGAGAAGTCCGATGTAGAACTATTATCTTACATTTACCTCATATTCAACATTTCATTCTAATCCTCTCCTGTATTAAACATTTTGCAGAGATCAAATGTGTTTTTTTTTTGCTGCTTTACGTGACAAGAAATATTTAACATTTTGCATAAATTTCTTCTGTGTACTTACATGTGGTTTCTCAACACACAGGAACACCCTAAAACCGTTATTTACACGTAAAAATAATGTGTGCTGCCTTAGTTCACTTATTCCTTGCAAGGGGAGGTTTTACGGAGTATCAATCCCGGATGGAAATGATGTGGGATTGTGATAGGTGAACGGGTGATGTAGCGGTCAATACCCCTCAAATCAAAGTATGGAACTCCAGGTTCGATATCTGGCTCGTTGCTCATTTTCATGAAGCAATTTTCTTTATTCCGGGAGGGAAGCACCCCCTCCCTAGTATCGCTTCCCTTTCATTAAATCCGAAACCTCTGGAAAAGATCCGGAGGATTTTGAGAAACTGGGGTATATCATTCTAGTCGGTTATTGAACAATAATGGCTTTTATTGTCTGTCACCTTCCTTACATCACAAATCTAATTTTTGACGCACGATTCAATCTGATTTATCATATCTGCTCCCATTTGCACTTTTATCTTCACTGTGCCACACGGAAATCTCTTCCCTTTGCCTTCATGCATCTGTACGTCTCATTCCATACCACAAGCGAGTTAGTGTCTCGATCCTTCCTTCCTTTCTTTCCCTTCCTTTCTTCTCTGCTAGCTTAACTGTTATCCTCGTGCGTGGCCACAGAGCTCCGCCTCCCTTCACCCACCACCAAGTCAAGCCCTTCGGTGTGGCATGGAGATCTATGAAAATGTAATGGACGCGCGCGTCCCTTTGTCAGCTTCGTTCTCTTCTACTCCTCTGAAGCGTTAAACGTATGTTACTCAAGAGTCTTTCGTTCTGCATATACAGACATTAATAACTGTTTTCTAAATTGTACTCTATCTAACCCCTTTCCTTTGGTGAGCACAAGGGTACGCTTCTTCACTTCCCTGTCCTCTCAAGTCTCCTTCCACGAGTGACAACTTCATTATTTTAACCCTCACGTTTTTTTATTCCACTCGCTCTTACTACGAACTTTTTCACATGACGGTTTACACAAAAATATATGTTCAAATTTTCTAAATTAAAAATATATTTTTCGCTAAAAAATTATTAACGTTTTAAAGTAACATGTAGCCTTCTCAAATATTTGATAGCGGAAACGCGAGAGGAATATTTACACGGGGTATAACGCCCGTAAAAAATAGTAAAATTTATAAAACAGTGTTTATGCCTGTATATTCAAAAAGAAAGGCTCTGACATAAAAATGAATGTGGAAATCTCACACGTTGCAAAGCGTACAAAAATAAAATTTTACTGAGTTTGTACGGTATTGATTTGCGAGTGTAATAACGGAAGGAGAGCGGTGGAGTTTCGCAATGGTCAATATCCGTATCGTTATTTGGCAATCACGAGGAAGAAGTACATAAAGTTTATTACCCCAAGATATGAAGCTCTCGAGGATGCAACAAGGATTTTGATAGAGGACGTGGACACAAAAGTGGAATCGGATGGTTATTCGTTGTTATCAACGACCAATTTTAGTGTATGGAGAAGCCTGAATAAGATATTGGGATCCCAATATTGTTTCAATGTTTATTTTTTTGCCGATAAGAAGTATATTTCATCAACACATCAATTATGTTTACATATTCTTTTTTATGGAAATTTATGAAGACTTTTGTAAATATGACAGGGTTTTGCTTCAAGCGATTTAGTTGGAGTACTTTGACAGTTCTTACTTATTATAATTATTTTTATTTTCCAGTGACCTAGTAGATGCCATGTTATTATCGTTAATAAATTTTTTCCCCAAACGTCTTTGTAGGAGGTATTTTCCGCATTGGATAAAATTATAGAACTCTATAGTAATTGAATAATTAATTTTACTTAAATGCATCAATGTTTATCCACAAATATAGAAGCTTACATATAGTTTATCAACGTTTAATTTCTAGAACAAATTAAGAAGACTATTTTGGGGATAGTGAAACAAGGAAACTATTCTCAAAGTATATCTAATCAGAATAAATTGAGGTCTCTTTATTTGTTGAACCTTAAAACTCTGTACAGATAAAAAATACTTTTATGTGTACAGCCGTATAAATTCACCTATCATCATCCCACTTTATACGTTCAATCATATTATACCTCTTTATAGGACCTATAATATTTCTTTTTATCAACACATCAAATTCTAAAAAAACGGTGTAAATGAAAATAATAGCAAATTTTTATAACATTTTATTACTGTAAGAGTATATCGAAAGTAATTTTACACAACCAAATCTATTGATAAAAGTGTACTAGACACGCATCCGATCCTTCTAGTATGTCTAATAATCATTCAAACAATATTTTGCAACTACAGTGTTTCCCCACAGACGGAGCAAAATGGAAAACAACTCAAGGAAATTTCGTTTTAATTAAAGGAAAATACCTCAAGTTCATTGAAGTTCACAAAAGAAAACACTCGAATATCGTAAATTAACGTGGTTAGTTTTAGCAAACTTCTATGGAATATGATCTACCCGAAGCAAGAAAACTGATTTTGCTTTTATATTTCGGGCTATTAAAATTGTGGAGTACGCTGGGTGGTTAGTTTTGTTCTAGAAGAAGTAAGTACCTCGTTTATCACGAACAAATTTTAATTTTCAGAATGATCTTCTCTCTTGTTTTTGAATAAGAAGGAAAATATAATGAGGTACATGTATTTTCTTTCCTAAGAACTCTCTCTGGGTAATTTGAGCTGTTGAATTAATGTTTTAGGTTTTAAAAACAATTCGTAAACTAAATGCATTTTATAAAAATTGTTTCCGGAAATATTTCGCAAGTTTAATTTTTGCGACTTATGTCCATGCTTTAATATTGCTGAATATATTAAATGAAATTTAAACTTCTCATTATGAAATAGGTCAAAACCTAGCGGAGACATTGATTACATTAACATTTACCATGCTTTTTCGTTACTCATGTTAGCTTAGTGATCAAATATGATACAGTTTTGAAAGTTCACGTTCTCAAACATAGATCTCGATGTTAGTGAGTGATGGTAATATTGAATGGTGTCGTTCTCAAAGATGGGAACTCCTTCGTGAAAGAAGAATTTTCAATGTTTTTGTTAAATGGCGGCATGTTTTGAGAGAATACAGTTTCGGTGATGTGACAGCAATGTGACGTCACTCGTACCCCAACCTATCTCTTACCCACTAGCATTGGGTCCAAAGCACCGTTTCGTGTAACTCTCCCCCGCCCATTCCATCAAAGCGCTGGCGACGCCTATCATTCACTCTCCCAACTCCCTCCCCGGCAACGCTCGAGTGCCAATCCCCAAGCGCTGATCGCTCGTTCCCAATGCGAGACTTGATAATAAGCGAAGGTGCATAATTCTTTATCACCGCCGTTACGCCGGAGAGTTTTGGGGTGAGAGAAATGCGTTACTCTCGGCGGCGTCCGGCGACTACTGGGTCGCCGCCACCGCATCGACGGACCGTATCGATCTATTGATCCTCGATGGGGTTAGTGAGTGCCGTAAACGGAGTATCGTAACTTCAGACGGGGTGGTGACGACGCGACGCTGCTACGACCGCACTGGTGCGCATGCGCGAAGGGATGTCGCCACAATGAGGATGGCTGCGTCCTCGAGAGGACTTGCAAGGCATCATTACTTGTAAAGCAACGTTTGAGGTTCGTCACATTCTAGGTGTGGTTGAGCATCAAATTGCCACTTAGAAATTTCAAAATGAAGAAGAAGAATTGTTATTATTATTATTTTGATGTAGTGATGTTCACGTCACAGCTCTAAAGGTGTTCTAGCTGGTTCTGGCTAATTCTGTTCCCAAAATCATTCTGAGCCTTCTAATGTATTCTTTAGTAATTTTATCTTTCATATTTTCATCATGTATTACATTATTATCTTCAATTCCTAAATATTTGTAACTTCAATGTGGTTCTATTTCCTTAATGGAGGTTTCTTGATCAATTTTCAAGCTCTCCGTTCTTTCAAGCTTGCTTTTCTTTGTTACAGCTTTTGCGCATTTGTCAATTCCAAATCTCATCCCAAGATCATCGCTGTATTCTTTTACTGTTTTAAACATGCCCAGAAGTTTATCTTCATTTTTGGCAAATATCCATGTAAAAAATGGGTTATGTTCTTGTGTTTCTTTAGAAGTTGGAATCCCTCATGTTTTTGTGACAAGATCCTAGATAAAGAGAAGAGATACATACAGACCAAAAGAGGTGACAATGAAACCCTTTGGAATATTCCTCTTTGTATGGGTATTAGTTGACTTTCTTGATGTCCGTTTTTGGAATTCGAGACCAAACGCATTATTATTATTTATTTCATTTTTAATCTCAACATTTTGGATGCTGGTAAAAGACGAGATACGTACTCACGCCAAGCATTCTCATCTACTCCTGGCTTTAAAAAATTCTTACCGTGCGGGTAGAGTTCAAAATAACTGCTTTTTGAATGGGAATGAATAAATTCTTATTTACATAAAATTTCAAGGTTTTCATGGATGGACTTCGGAATCACTACAGTCGCAGAGATAAAGATTGGTACAATGTACATCCCTTCTAGCTTCCACATTTTCTAAATGTCATTACTAAAATCAAAACATTGACTCCTCTTATCATTGATTGCTGCCTGAATATTGTGTGTGTTAGGGATTGCTACATCAACTGCATAGGCTATACATATCCTGTGTCTCGTGGCACAATATTAGATCTGTTATTAGCAATGTACTGGGCAGTTGTAATGGACCTATCATAATAAAGAGTATGTTTCGAATTCAAGTACCGATGGTGGATCATACTTATAGTACGATATTTTCTCTTGTAGCATCTTTAGTTTCCAACTTATATTTTGGTAAATTATGGTAGCAACTTGATTATGTCTATGCAAACAATCTGATTGAGCTACTGAAATAGGTGGACAAGATCTGCTGGATTGTCTCAGACTTCTCTTTACATTACCTGCACCTATCATATCTTGTTTTGGGGGATTTTTAATTATGTATTTCACATAATTTTTATTTATTTATTTATTATAACAGTTGTTATTAGTATTATTTTCTATTTTTATCAGTTTCCTGGTTATTTTACAACATTGGTTGTACAGGTTTATACAATAAAAATGCAAACACAATATACAATCTATCACTACACCACCACTTCAAGTCCTCCTAACAATTCCCGCTGTCGCAATAAACTGCTTTTTGCATTAATTTATGAATGTCATATGACACATTTTGCGTCTTGAGGCTGCATAGAAAATTCTTAAGAATGACTCCAGTGCTTGAGTTGACTATTGGGATGATCTCCACACGTTCCATGTGCCATTGTGTCTTGATGGGTTCAAACCATTTCTTTGAATTATTGTTCTTTTTTGAATAAATATTGAATATATATTTATTACTATTATTATTATTATTATTAATGGGACTCAAGGTATCATTAAAGCCCTCGCAAATATAAATACCAAGATGATAGGTAAGGTCAGAAAAGAGTAGATTAATGTGTAAAGAAAATACATACTAAAAATGAAGACATTATTAACAAAATACATGTTAAATTCTTTTAAAAAGAAAAAGAAGAAAGAAAGGAAAAGAGAAATTCATATACTAATTTAAAAAATATAACAAAACTGAGAAATCATTATACAAATCTTGTATCTTTCATTACACTTTTATTCATCATCGAAAATGACTGAATAACATGATATTCAGTTGTACTTCCAATATTTAATACTATTTTTCTAAAAATATTTATTGCGACAAGAGAAGAAAACAAGCTGCACAGCCAAAACTCCATCTACTTTGTAATAGTGTGGCCAAAAGAAAGAAATTTCTTATGGGATATCGCATATTAAAAGAACAATATTCAGCAAATCCCTGAATCGAAGGGAGAGACTGAATGTGAGTAATGAATGAGAGATGAGAGCAAAGAGAAGAAGCGGATTCAGAGATTGTGTGGTAGATGGATATGACGGTAATGTTGCTGGCGCCGGCTTCGGTTTATGGCCACGCCACCGGCCTATAAAGTCAATGAACGGCTCCACCCTTGAAGATGGCCACACAAAGAAATCCAAGGGTTTTTGAAAGAAGGGGAAAGAGAGAGAGAGAGAGGGGTGGAGTTTGCTCACTTCTACTCCGTCGTCATATATCTGATGGAGAGGAAGGAGATGTTGATAACAAATATACTACTCTCTGATGTGTTCACTAATGACTAAGCCCTTTAGTAAATTGAGATGTTGTTTATTTGTTTTTTTACAAACTATGAAGTATATTTTTAAATGAGAATTTTCTTCTGACATACTCCAGTGTCAGGTTAACAAACTCGTACCAATGTCTGATAGATTTGTGATATTCTTACTCTCGTATAAGTCGATTTGATAGACGACAAGATGGGGTTGCAACAACCAACTTAAAAGTACATTGTAATATTTCTTTCTTCCGCAAGTCAAGAAGAAAACATCAGAGATTTCATCGAAATTAAAGACTACATATTTGGGATTTAATTATATTCCTTTTAGACTTATTTGGCAACTCGTGTGTCCTTCCTTAATTGTATTTAATGTTTATAAAAGAAAAGTAATTAAACTTAACTTTCCTAAAAAACAGTGTATATGAAATATAGAGCTTATGTTTTCAAATTGATATATGTATTCAATAAGCATCAAAATTTGAAAAACAAAATTCTGACATTTTGAGATACGTATTTATTCCTTTTTCACACAATAATGAAATAATGTTAAGGAAAGCTTTTGAGTCTTACTATATTTTTCTCAAAATTCAAACATTTGGAATAAAACAATCTATTTATGACGCAGTTTCATGATCGATCAGTAAAATCTCTTTTCTAGAGGAGAAACAGCAATTCATCATCATAAGACAACGCATAGAAGAACATATTGAAAATCCATACCACAGTAGAAAGTAGATCAAAAGGAAACCCTGAAGAGAAATTTAGTATTAATTTATTAAGCAAGAGCAAAAGGTTAAACGTATCAACTTTGATTCCATAATAAAGAAGGT
>NNCF01132919.1:208217-221383 GCA_002313205.1 Laupala kohalensis
AAGCAAGCAAGGGACCATCCCATCAATTCCGATCAAGGGCCCTAAGGCAGAGGCGGATTCAAAAATTTCAGCAAAAGTTCCTAGATAAGATAAAAAAATAGCTGCGAGTAATAATACATATATTATGTCAATATGTTTGTAATTTAACGTAAATATGTTTGTAATTTAACGCAAATATGTTTGTAAATTTACTTGTTCAAGTTATTATCGAACTATAGATTATTCTGAGTATAGTGTTTAAAAATTATAAGAATTGAAATAACACTAAATTCACGATTTATTGTTACAATAAACACGCCCCTAGACAAAGCCTAGAGAACCTGTATGATAAATCCGCCTCTACCCGAAGGAAAACCGGAGAAAAACCCGGGTCAGGATGGGGCTACAGAATTTATGTACACAAACGTNTAAAACCTTTTCATTTTTATATATACCTTATGGAACAACTTTTGGAATGAAAAGTAATTAAAAATCTCGGAAATTAAATTTGCTTCAGAAGTTGTACGCTTATTTATACCGCAGAACAGATAACCTAAAATTTGAAGTTAACGCCCAGTAAAAACATGTAATTTTTTTAAGGAATAAATTTAAATGTTGTTTAAATATATTTTGAAAATGATTATTTTTAAAATTTTATTGTGTTATTAACGTATTAAAACTAAAATATGTATCCCCATTTTAAATACGATCAAGATCAATGAGGATTGTCATGATGCTATACAAATGAAGAGTTGTGAGGGAGATTTTTGGAAGTACGTTGTTTGAATTGAACAAAATTGAATCTTCATGATATTTTTTTCTCTCATTACAAAATAACTAAAGGAAGCAATAGTGGACACACCTCACTGCACTTTTGTTTCAATAAGATTAATAAAAATACATTCCACTGTTTCTGTCTTTTAAACGGCGATGCATTAGAAAATAGCGTTATAGCTCAAACTGCACATCAAAAAACTCACGACCACAAAGCATCATTCCATCCCAACCAGATGAGACTTCAATCGTCCCGGACGTTCCGACCCGTAACGCGACTTTCCGTCGCGAATCCCATCACCCTTGGTCCATCTCTCTACATCCCCGTTGCGCGGATATAAAACCTCGTACCCCCGTACTTCGTCCGACAGAAAACGCACACATCGCTCCCAGTTACAACCACCATGCGCTGCAATAAGCTCGTTGCCTTTTACGAGGAAGGAGATTTGCACGACATCAGCGCGGCGAATGTCGAAAAAGAGAACGACAGGACGGATATAACGGCGAGGGAAATGCCAGATTGGAAACAGTCTAACGGTGGATATTTATCAAAGGAAATATTACAAGATGTATTTTGAGGGTGATCGTTTGGGCGGAAATGAATGGGTGGAGTGATGAGATCTCTTGAATCATTTTACGAATAAGGGACGACGTTTATATTGAGGATGGTTGATGGACTTTGTCACATTAAAAAAAAACAATAGGGATATAATAGAAAGAAAAGAATACACTCTACTTATAGAAAAAAGGAATAAATAAAAACAATTTTCATTGGATTATGTAAAAGGGAGCAAATACGTAAATATATGAATGCGAATGGTAATGTTCAACAGTTGAACTCCTGTTTTGCATTTACGACTGGTGATTTGGAGGTAGCGTCATACACTCTGTTTCCATCATAACTATTTTTCAGTATAATCTAATAGAGCGACACTGTTAACATTTGTGGAATAATATGACTACAATGTACGTTCATTTCGTGAACTGGCAATATACTGGCAATATTGTGATATTATTTTACATTTATAAAGACTGTAAAGTCCGATTTTGTTTATTTTTAAGTAAAACAAATATTGCGTAAAACTATGAAAATTATTTGTAAATTTTCTTGAAATAGTTGAACGCTGTTACAAAAAAAATAAATAAAATAAAATGAAAATATGAAATGAACACAAATCTGTTAAATACTAATCAGTACTTAAATGAGTAAATGACACGAATGTTTAAGTTAGATTTAGTGTTTAATATGAATAGAAATTGTAACAAACTACTGGTAGAGAGATTTTAGGTCGTCTGAAGTAAAAACAACTAAGCAAGAAACGTAAATCATATCTTTCCATAAACACTCGACTATTGAACCGATTTACATACCATGGCGATAAACATCCATTCAGAGTGATATATCAGAGTTGTTCTGCATAAAAGAGTCATAGCTCAGTGTCCTACATCATTGGACGATGTGTTTTCAAACGGCAAGCAGTGAACGTTATTCGATCCATGAACAGGTTTCTACCATCGTTCATTTGGAAAATATAACAATGCTATGATTTTTATTACGCTTGTCCTTGTCTTTATTTCATGAAATATAAAACTGTACAGTTTTTGTTCTATGAACGAGTAATAGGATTTCATGTTTAAATATCGCCATTTACAATCATAAACAGGCTCGCTTCCTAATATTGCGTCACATAATGTTTCAAGTTTCTGTGGCAAAGGTTTGTAACATATTGCATATTCCATGAGCGGTTCCAACGATACGGGTACACGTATACGGGTAGCATATCAGTGAACTAAATTCTGATAAATACAACGTGCGTTGTGAGATCGTTGGTGTAGTTAAGTAAATAAAATAAGTTACACGCAATAATTGTATGCATATTATTAGAGTAGCTCAGAATATTCCTTTCACAATTTTAATGTTGTTCACTATAGTTTAGTAGGAGATGCTTTGAACCATCTTTTACTTGCGAATTTGTAACACTATACTCCTGGGTCAAACGTAGTTCCACATTGTAAATATTTTTCTTTTGAAAGCTGAAGAAAAATATAAAGGATGACGACCGGAACATTTTTGATCGAGTAACATCAAATAAAACCGATTTATAGCACTGTTCTGATTGGATGTTGCGAAGTTTCGTACGATCAAAATCTTTGTCAGAATGGAATGCATTGTGTTATATCCCACTCTGATATTGTCAGTAATCGAACAAGAAAAATGTAAATTTTGCACATTCCCTGGTTAAAATAGCAATACAAAGAATAGGAATGGAGTAAAAATTACACAATTGTGAACATAATGATATTCAATAAGAAACGAGAAGTATTTCAACTATTATCTTCCCGTAAAAAGTAAATATTATCAAAAAATGATTATTTTAAATATGCGTTTTCTAAAGTTTCACATTAATTATTTTTTTTTTAATATATAAAATGTTTATTCTCACGTAGAACGTCAGATATCAATAACGTATTTATGAAATATAAAAATCCTGTTTTAAATTCAAATAGGTAAATAGAAATAAATATTTTTGAAAAAAAGTACATCTTTCTTTTATACAAAATAATTTTGATATTCAAAATTTATTAGAAATAAAGAAATTAAAAAGTTATCAAAATTATGAAAAGGCCCATTCAAGCCTTACGAGCGAGCGGGGATTTTTTTAAAGTACGAGAGTGTCATGATTAATTAATCTTTAAATTTATAAAAGTCTAGCTGATTACTAGTCGTAACCCGGGATTTTTCAGACTAATTTTTTTTACTCATTATAAAAAATCTATGTTGTAAGATCAGACTACTTTCACTTACAGGTTTTTTAAAACATGAACAACATTCTAATTTTTCAAATTCATAATAATACAAATTAAATTAAAACTTTACTGCATATACTTCACCATCTCGCAAGAACAAAAGTCGAATTTCCACTTACGATTAAAATTCTTGTAAAATTTAAATTGTTCGCCGAAAATTTACGATTGAAACTTATTTTATCTTTGTTAAATGCTCAAAACAATTCATTAAATGTGATGATGATTGATTTTTTCCTTCTTAAATTAATCTCTTAAATTGAAGTATTTTACCACTTCTATTTTTAATAACGTTTTATTGATAAATTAGGGTAATTTTTGTAGATAGATATGTTGTCATGCACTCCTTTATGAAGAACTCTTTGAGGCAAACAATATTGCCATTCATAATTGTCATCTATCTCAGACTGTTTAGGTAGCGTAAGTTAATACAACTCTTCCTCCCCTCTCCGATTTCCATTTATTGTCAAATACCATTTCTATCCTTCTTATCACATATTTAAAAAATAATATTTAGCCTATGTTCATCCTGCACATCTAAACAGTTTCCTTGCCAAATTTTATTACGATCGGTTATATGGATTAGTCGTGATCATATAGCAAACGATACACTTTTTCGCGTTACGCATTATATAGTAGTATAAGTACGGATTGTAGAGCAAATTTCCTGAATTTTGGTGATCGATTTTCCAATCAACAAAGGTATACGGGTGGTGCATATTCCATGGCTGGATAGATCACTCACCAACTCGCAGGTAGGGCATGGAAAGTACAATGCCAAGTCGCACACTTACCTGAAAAACAAAGAAACAGGAATGTAAATAATGGCGTTCTCATTAGCAACACAAACATATAACTATAGAAAATTAGTAGACTAAATAAGTAGACAGTGTCGTAAAGCTCTTTTTATGACAGAATGTTTCCAAGAAAAAATCAACATTTACCGTCATTACTGTCTCATCACAGATGCAAATATAAAATACGTTCTAGTACTCATTTGCCAGAAGTAAGGTAAAGTTAAGTATTTTAAGAATCTTAAATATATTTAATGTTTAATTGATGAGGTATAAAAAAGAAGGTCATGTAGATAAAATTATCCAAAAATGTAATGTTTTAAAAGAAGCAACGTGCCATGAAAACCAATACACAACTGCAAATATACAAGAATAAAATCTTTTGGGAACATACAGAAAAATAGTCAATAATTTGTGAAAGTGACCTTTTTGGTATACGATGTAATCATTTAATTAATTAATTTTTTAAAGAACCTAAGTCATTACAAGTAATAGTCATATTTGTAATGGTGATAACGTGTAAAATACAGGAAAGGCAAAAGACATACAAATTACAATCTATGTTGTTGTTTTTGTGATAGACACTTTCCTTTTCAGATAATCCTATTGCACATAGAATTACTCGAAAATTGTAATTGGTTTCTTCCCAAACGATTTACAAAATTTCACCAATTTTGAAATATAATCACTGTCTAATATCGTATAGTCGTGACGAAAACTAGCAGCTCGGAGCAGCTTAATTTATACACACGATAATCAGTTGTGTGATCAATTAGGTAGAGGGTTAGTTCAACTCGCTGGAAGACGGGGGTGAAACTGTCGCTGACTGCAAGGCCAGAATAGGGAATGGTATGTCACGACAGCGTATAATATCCTCAAATAGTATATTTATCAGCCACAAACAGAATATTATTATTTTTTCGAGGTCTTCACGGAATCATACCTCGGTAGTAAGCTCCCTTAGAAACGCCCATGCCGGAGACTTAAACAAATAGTTCGTTCGAAAAAGTTCTTTCTCAGATAAATTACTTAACTCAGGTAAAACTCTCATGGCTGTATTCTTTAGGGTTGCAAATTATCACTGTGGTAGGTTTCATTTCCAGTCAATATCAGAGCAATCCAATTAAGTATTGAAAATTCCCGAAGGCGCATTTGCATGTTTTATCACATGGTTTATTAATTAGTACCATTAACACGCATATTAAGAATAGTCGTTGAAAGTATTAGATAAGAGCAGGTATTATACAGTTCAAGTAAAATATGAAACGTAAAATATGGAAAGTACACCTTACGACAGTATGAAGCAGGCAAAACATTGCAGACACTTCCAACATGATTCCTAGAACATCAGAAAAGTAATAACACATGCCACAGGAGCATTTATGACTCCTCGTGATAAAAAGAATGCGCTAATTTATCGCTAGACTTCAAAATATATATTTTTAGTAGACGTATTGACATTTTGAGTTAGAGAGAAAGATTTAGAAGTTGTTACTGAATTGGGAAATGCTTTGAGCGTTTTAATATGTAAAATGTTTCACGAGCAGAATTGAACTTGTCAATGAACCAAACACCTCGAAAGGAGGATCTGAAATACCTCAGTCTCACCCAAATTCCTCGTTGATTAAAGCTGTGGCAGTAGTAAACTTCGTCGTCTTATCAATGAAAAACCCTATTTTATGAGCCATTACCTGACGTTTCAGTCTCACAGCCAACCTGGTAACCTTACAAGCATTAAATTGCCATAGAGTCTACTCGAGATGACATTTTAATCTTCCGTCTCACTAGACAGAGAATATTAGAAATAGTTTTGAAATGAAGCAATATACCACAGAGTTCATTAAATAATATCACTTGTCTCTACAGCAGTCTTAGAAGTTACGTAAACTTTTTAATCACACATTTAAGAATGTGATTACACAAATATTTTATTCAGCATAGGAAACGAAAATTAAATTTTAATGTTTTTAGACAGTCGTAAAATTTTACACTTTTTATTTCTTGCAAAAAATGAAAATAGTAATAAAACTTTTCACGATATAAAATCCTCGAGTCTAAACTGGATGTAAAGCAGCTCCTTTGGACGTGCACCTACAACGCTGTCACGTTCAAGTATTTACTTTCACCAACGTCCCAAAAATAAGCCTCCAGCGGACTGAGGATATTAAAAAAAGCACCCATGGAGGGGAGAGAACGAAGGAAAGGTAAGGACATAAGTACAGATGGTGAAGTGTCAAAGTCAGGAACAGGGAAATATCGTTAAACGGAATGGATGGACCAGGGATACATGTCTTTTTAAATTCGTAATCGTATGGAGAATGACACTTCTCTGTTACTCTCTAATTCCATGAAACGCCATGAAGAATAGAAATTAAAACGATGCGTCTTCCAAAGAATCCTTAGAAATTATCCCCTAGAATATGGTTTTAAAATGTATTCATTTTACTGCTCAATTGATAATTCACTAACATTATATAGAAGAACAAGAAATATAGATCACGAGAAAATTGTCTCAAGTGATGAGAATATTATTACACATTACATAAGTATGTACGGATTTTTCGCTCATTGTGTCTGTAAAATAGTATTTAAAATGCAATGAATACAAAAAATGTATATATTTCTTTGATTATGATTTTGTTTTTGGAAAATGTTACGATGATATGATAGAATGTTGTTTTGAAACCCAGTTACGGCATTCACGAAGACTTGGAATTGAAATTTAGAAGTTCATATGCCTCGGATGAGAATTTTTCATTACAATCTATATCTGACAGATATAGATTAACTTGCCTTCTCTTGTATGAGCTGCCATTACTTGTAAGTTTCAGATCAAAACCCCTACTTCTTATATTAATAATTTGTACACCATTACATCGGATAATTACAAAAAATAACTCTGGGATAAAAATAAATCATGTTCAACGTTAGTACTAGTGTCTGTTTAATTAAGATGAAATTAAATTACTTGTTTACATTTTATTTATATTAGAAGAAAAATTACTTGATTCTATTCGTTGTTGAAAGGTTGGAATTGAATTCTAATTAACTAGAAAAAAGTCTAGAGCTATGAGTAAACATTTACGATGCTAATTAAAATTGTAACCTCCACCTACTTCACCCATCAGGATAAGTGAAAAGATAATACAAACAGTTTGAAACCCCTATTATCTGTTCTACTAGAAAGAAACTAATTCTCGTAATTACTGTTGAGCCACGGAGAGTCACCAGCAGCGTTTACATCACGCGCACCATCTTCATCGCTTCCTTCATCAGAGCACCATGGAGAAGCAATTTTCTGAGAACGAAGACGCTTCACCGTAATGTAGGTGTCTCACGCGTCGAGGCGGTTTTGATGGGCCAGCATTACCTGGCATACCTACTCTCCCGTTCAACAGCACGGGTCTCATTCCGCGCGTTTTACGCGTATCGCGATGAAATCTTCACCGAAGATCCAGTAATGCAGATTTTCTCCCGCTAAAGGAATTATATCTGCGGCATATCTTGTTTCCTTTGAACGTGTCCATAGAATATATTAGTTTTTATTATGAACTGGTTTATGTTTTATGATTTAAAGAGTATGCCTTTGAAATGGAAGAGGAAGCAACATTTTTGCGTTGAAATTAAGTGGAGAAAAAAATTGATAATATTTTCGTGTTTTCTAGTTTTATAAAGAAATGTAGGGTTGTATCTTCAAATGTGTTTACTGTAAGTTTTCATTACTATTTATACTTTACTTTTAAGATCATGAATGAGTCTGAATCAAGAACTGCATTTTCAAGTATTCAATAGAACAAATTTTCTAATTTATTTCTGCATAACAAACAAAAAAATATATATTATCATTAAATTAAAATTTACATTTTAATAAGAGATCATTAGTAAATATCTTAGTAAATAAATAATTTGTAAGAAAAAGAAAAAAATTGAGTATCAGATCGCGAGGAAAACAACTAAAATATGGACTGAAAACCACCAAGGACTACTTCAGACGAAAATAAAATATGAATTTTTTAGTCAAGTAATAATCACTGGTTTTATTTTTTTCAAAATTTCAATTACCTGTTTTAAAATTGAGAAAGATTATCCCAAACACTCAAATGTATAAATTATCATTTCATTTTCATTGAAAGCGATATTGAAATTTTCATGTTTAAGTTCTCCTTTAATGTCAGGAGCGACAGTTTGCGGATGCTACCGTTTCAAGAGCGAAATGTTACATTCATTTTCTAGCAGAAATGAGGAGGAAACTGTTCTTGCTTAATTAAAAAAGATATTACGGGCATGTGTACATAATTAAGCTAGTCTTATGCAGGATTCTTAAAAAAGGGGATCCTGTAGGTTACATAGCATAGCGGCGCAACGTCGTCGTCGTCCACGAAAGCAGCATCAGCGAAGATATAAGCGACCCAGTCTTCACCGACTTCTTCTTGAAATCTTCGTTTCGCTCGACGCGAGATTAAAATGAAAGACGTGTTTCAGTGCAGAAGAATGGATGATAATCATTTTGTCGTCGAGGAGATACTTCCAAGTAATATTGAATAATACTTTTACGAATTTTGAGTTTCCACTGAATTTGTTTGTCAATATGTAAAACCCGTTCTTATCATGATTTATACACTGAGTTATTATCGTTATGTACTAAAATTGACCAACATTAAAATTGTATTACATATACTATTTGATTTTCACAGCTTTGTTTAGGTCATAGTGATTTTGATATTACATATAAATGAATTTCATAACGGTAAAACAAAATAAAAACTAGTTAACTACATATACATAAAATATATATAAAAATAAAAAAAATCCGAAAACCATCAAGGCAGAAAATCAAAATAAACAGTTATAAATTTCATGTAACCTAATAAAATTNTGGTAAAACAAAATAAAAACTAGTTAACTACATATACATAAAATATATATATAAAAATAAAAAAAATCCGAAAACCATCAAGGCAGAAAATCAAAATAAACAGTTATAAATTTCATGTAACCTAATAAAATTTATTTATTTATGTACAATCACCTGATGATGACAGAAAGTAGCAGTTGAGGCGTGGTGAGTATTAATTTAAATTTAGTCCATTTATAAGGTAGTTCTAAATAGTTAAATTGGAATATGATGATGGACGACAATAATATCAAAAGAGTTTATTTTATGTTCGGATAAAAATAATGTATGTTCTTTAGTCAAAAATATTATAGAAATTGTAGGAAGAGTCCAAATGTGGGAATATGAATGTATAAAATAAAAGTATTCATAATCAAATGAACCACAGCCATAGGAACTCAAATAACCCTTTCAACGCAAAACATCATTTTTATCAACAAATGTGTCCACTTTTCTCTCAACATTTCAAACACGATATCTTTAGACTCTACGGAAACGCAAATAAAGAAACTAAAATGAATCCAGAAAAGAGAACAAATTGCGTCAGGTGTCTCCATGAAATCGTGCGAACACGCCACAAAGAATCAGTGGCAGAGGGAGAGAAGCTGAGGGATGAGATCAAACGCTCGAGCTGTTAATCCACTCGCTGACAGTTTATCAGCGCTTTGTGGCAGCGCCGCCACATAAACGAACACCGCCATCGCCTCCACCACCCCCATTGCCACCACCGTCACAACTGCACCCAAACAATGAGAGGTGGAAGTACATCGGAAGAGAATGAAAAGGAGATGGATGAGGAAGAGATAAAACGGAGAAGAGGAGATTAGTTGCAAGAGTGACAGTTGGCTCATGAAGAATAAGTCCCTGTAGTACTCAAGTATTCTATTGAGTTCGGAACCATCATTTTCTTTGTGTTTATTACACAAAACACAAATATGTATGACGTTTATATTTTCAAGTTTTTTGAAGAAATGTCACAAAAATTAACTATGTCACAATTGGCAATTTATTGAATGAAAACACATTAGTTCACAAATTAGAAACGCAATACAATCAATTTGCCTGATTCTATATTTATTTCAAAACGAAAATGTAATTAGTAGTTTTTTAACATTGTTTCAGATGGTGCTTAATGTTGCAATAAATTGTATTCGTCATCTTTCTCTTCAATACTTTAGTTACTGTCAGAGAACTCAAGTAAAATATATCCATAAATATTTAGAGATCCTTAAAATAAAATGAAAATATCTGACAAATAATTTCGGGAAATAAAACAAAAATTCTGGACAACTAAAAATAGCCAAACTGTGAAAGGAAATAAGACTTAATGGAATTGAGAAATGCTTTCATAGCAATAAAACTCACCCAAACCCGATTTCACAAAACTGCTAGGAGAAACATTGAAACCCTACAGTAATGAAATCGGAACTAAAACGAACCTCTATTCACATACAATCCAAAACCTTACGCCATAGCAGGAGGCTTGGAACCGCTTCGCGAGCAGAGAACCCGTTTCTGCTCCGGAAGCAAGCGGACGTTCATCCCTCCGCCCGCGGTTGACACAAGTGCGCTAACTGCGCGTCCGGTCCCGAGAGCGCGGGCAGTTCATGGCGTGTTCGCCGGAGTTGGGGAGGGGGCGGGGTGTTCCAGTTGCCGATAGAGCGTATCTCCCAGTTCGGACGGCCATACTGCTCCGTCGGTATCTTGGTGGTATGACCTGAGAGATGGGATGAGACATAGAACTAGATGAATGGAGGAACTGCGAGAAGGAATGGAAAGTGGGGAGTAGTAAGTTGAAACAAATTAAATTAAAAAACGAGTGAAAGAGAGAACGGAAAAGTGGGTAAATGGAACGAAGTGACTAATGAAGAAAATAACACCCAAGGATGAAGGTAAAATCACAAACATGTGGGAACCCAATACCACGCAGGGATTGTAAACGCGATGCGTGCGAAGAGAAACTGGAGATAAAATAGTAGGAGAAAGACGTGGTTGAGAGACACAACTGGAGTAAATACGTACCGTTTTGAAGAGCAGGAGATATTCTGAGGGAACACAACCAGAGCACCGGCGTTTATGAGCACCCAGTCCGCTTATCGGGACAGTGCGCCACTGCCCTCACACTGGCCTGACCCCTCCCGTCTCATGCGGCTCTTTAAAGGGGTGTTAATTACTCGAGGGGGAAAAAAGGCTACGCCGCCTCTTCCACTGCCGCCTCTGAGAGTGAAGTGGAACAGGGGGAAAGCAGGGAGGAGGGGAAGGACAGCGTAACATTCATGTTTGCATTTTACGTTTAGCGCCGTCATAACGCGTGCATGTCCCGCTGACGCAGGAAGTGGAAGGGCTGGGATGTAGAGAAGGGCGAGGGGTCGAGAAGGGACGTGAAGGGCGCAGAGGAAACGCAGTCTGGATGCGCTGGAGATGTACAGTTCAGAGCAATAGCTCGCCCGATGTATGTGTGTACGCAAACACACTGAAATCTTTATTCTAATGACCTCGTTGCTAAGCTGTGAAGAGGTGTTGTGACGATTCATCTTTTATGGTATGACCTTGTATAATAACTAGAGCTTACTTTAAGTTTCAGCTTGAAGGAAATGGACATTCACCATACTAAATGAATATTGCGAAAGTCATTTGCACGAAAAGCAAACCATAATAATTTGCGAAATAATGTTTCGTGAAAACAATACAATTATTTTTTTTTTAATTACAAAAAAATATTTTACTTCGTAAGTTAATTTCTGTAAAGATTTAGTCGTAAAAATGCATAGTACTGCAATTAAAATAATAAATTCTGTATGTGGATTAATCATTCACAAACGTAGCGTCAGTTGAGGTTTCGTTTATGAAAAATGAAGAATAAAAATAATCAAAAATTTATTTACTGATACAAGCAAAATAAGACCAGAATATCAACGTAACTTCAATTACTCGACTGAAACTACCATGCAAGTCCATCAATAACAATGGAATATTTACTAGTGACAAATACTCAAATAAATATTAACAGATGTAATTACTGCAAATGATTATATTCTCGTATTTCTGTTAGAGATAACCATATATACACATGAATGTAATCGACAACATATGATTTTTAAACAACTCTCTTATGTAGATATGACAACAAATACAGCATTTGACACATACGCCGCGCAGAGATCATAAAGAATATTTATTTAATTCAAATAAATTGTTTAATAAAGCGAAATATTAGGATCGAAGTACAACAATGTTCTTCAAACAAAATGTCCCAGCACAGAGTCCAAGTCTAATACAAAGATTTACTTTCGAGAGAGAGAGAGAGTCGTATACGCAGCTTTATTCATATGTCGTTTGCCGCACCTGCATACGTACCGTCAACAACGAACAGCGGCCGGTACTTCCGGAGACAGGGCCTCGTTGGCGTTGGCTAGTGGCCCATGCTGATGCTAAAATATGATCGCACCACGCAATGGCTTCAATTAGCTGTGATGGAATGTGAGACCTTTTACGCCAGCCATGTCGTCAGATGAAACGAAAAGGGGAAATGGAAATGACGCGATTTAAAAGTAGATGCAGGGAGAGAATAGAAGAAGAAAATAACAGAAGCGTAAATGCAAGGGAAGAGGGTGTTAACGGAAGTTTTGATGGTGCTTCATAATAAAAATGAAGAAAAGGAGGCATTTAGAAGAGAAAAAAAAACACACAATTATTGTGTAGTATTTGGAATAAGCAGGAATAAAAGACAAAGCGATAATTGAAGAGAGACCAGTCGTAATGAAGAATATAAGTGCTGGGAAGTAAATAAGGGAGGACTAAATTGAATAATTTTTGAGTGACGATGTGATGAAGAGATGATAAACAAAGCACGAAAAATGAGCGATTCGAAGTAAGGTAGAAGTAAATTACGAGAAGTTCGATGTATCTTCCTCACAAAA
>NNCF01132919.1:221458-251484 GCA_002313205.1 Laupala kohalensis
ACCATATTATTATTTAATAAGGGAATCAAAATTCCACACTTAGGTACTAATACAGATTTGAATTATGTCCATAAGATGTTAGTAAAGGATTGCCTTCAAACAAACATTAGGTGAGTAAAGGGTCTATTCACACATGTTTATAGATATGACATAGCAATTCTTATAAAATATACATTATTTTTATCCCGGAAATATATGAATATTTAAATAAAATTTTAAAGAAAAATCAATAAATATTAATAGAGATTTAGAACAATGATATCACAAAAAATAATGTACAAAATATTTATAGTATTGAAGTATTAATTTATAATCAAATATGCTCATTAAAAGAAATTTATTACCTCAATACTGAAACAATTTTTAGAAATATTTTTTTTCTTATAAGAATCTAGAATTTTTAAATCTAGAAATATTGACATGTACACGTGTGCATTTTATTAGACCACTCATGCTCTTCAAATACATATTTGATTCAGTTTATTGTGTGCATGGAGAAACCCAAAACGAGAAATTTATTCATTTCAGTACCAGCCGTCTTCACTAAACATTTTAACAAAATTCGCTTGTCAAGAGCCAAAAACGCAACTTCATTAGACTCATTGTAAATGAAAGGAAGAGATGGAAATAAATACTCATACAAATTGTATTGTTTCGCTCCAGCTGCCGGCGAAAACCCGTCGTCTCTGAGAAAGCTATCCGTGGGCCGCAGCGACGGAAACATCGCATCGTGCGGACTGCCGTTCCTCGACACCGACGCAACCCCCGTCCCACTCACCCCTTCCGCGCTATACCGCCCGCTCATCGGAAGCGTACTAAATTCAACAACGTCGCCTAATAAACAAGTCGCTTCTTTGCTTTCTCTCCGGCGTGTTCCGGCGCCAACGGGCAGCGGCTGTCCGTAGACGGTGGGGAACGGAGACAGCCAGGCGCGGAACAAGAGAAAGAATAAGAAGAGGAAGAAGATAATGTGGAGGGGGAAATTCGGGGAAGGTGATGATGTCAGCGTTGCGCGTATTGGATTAATATAACGTTAGGGAGAAACGCGTGGGTGGGAGATTGAAAAGCTAAGGATAATGACCTATCTAAAGGCATGATATTCTTGTCATGGACTGAAGGCCAAGGGAATGCTTCATGACAGGAGGGGGGGGGGGGTCAGTAAAGAAAATCGACATTATAGAATTGTACGACTTTCTCAAATTTCCAATCAAATTTAGCAGATCCTTCAAAGCTGTGAACTTGTCATTCATTAAAATGGTTACGATATAAACGATAAAATTAAAGATTATAATGAGAAGAAAATAAGTATTTGTCAATTTCTTAAATTTTCTAAAAATGGTGGGGTTGATATTAGAAAGTAAAAATTAAGTATTTGAACGTAACTCATTAGTTACACAGTACAACCAATAAGCATCTTCTGTAATTTAATATGGTATTCCATAAACTATGACCGCCTCCGCAGGGAGAGTTCACCGGTTGTGATCGCCTCATTCCAATATCTGCATTTATTTTTTTATTTTTTTAAATTAATCTTGCATGTTCTATGGACTGCCCACTCTACGGTGGAGGACGATCACTATTTTTAGAACATCAGACGATAAAGAGTAACTAGAAGAGCACGATAATCAAGAATACATAAAGACAAAAGTCGTGTTCGCAATTTGTTATAAGATTGAGGAGGTAAGAGATCTGCTAAAGAAGGAGAACTATAATTAATAATTAAATAACTATTAATGACAGAAAAAACACTAAGAAACTTCGTAATGGCAGACAAGGTAGTCAAGACAAACTGATTAAAAAAACACACATTTGCAAAGTAGCACTTAGCGACGATATGGCAAAGAAGTAATGTTTTACCTTTTGTCTCTCCTTTCTTTCGTGTACACAATGTCACTTTGATCGATACATTTCGATACAGTAATTATTTGTTATAGTGAACTCTACCACCCCTCAAAGTTTGATCCATGATTTTAGAAACATTCTGTACAGCCCAGACAATGTACACGAAGTGCCATTAAGTGTTATCTCGAAAGGATCCCGGAACAAGTAAAACGGTAGGGACGTCCGCCAAGAGGCGTGTGGAATGTAGGGAGTGGAATAGGGCTACAGGAAGAGCATCCCACGCGATAAAAAGTTAAGTGCCAGCTGATTTGCATGAGGGCGTTGCCATAATATGAATTTAATTCCGGTCCTCGCGCCGTGGTCACCAACGCGGTTTATGTAAATCCCCGAGCAGCCTGGCCTTGTCCCTGCGCAAGCCTCCATACGCGCGTCCACTAGAATATGACCAGCGCCGTAGGAAAACTTTATCTTTTTTATATTTGTCAAAAACTAAAACTTTATAAGACTATGAGAACATTCCAAGGAATTGTTATATTTATTAGGTTCATTTTAGTCTTGGCTTTTTTGTTACTATCTTTAAAATTCCTAATCATAGTAATATCAGCTTCAGAACGTCAATAAAACTATTTTCTTTCAGAGTAATTTATTTTTTCCAGTATTCTCGAAAAAATTTCTACGAATAACTTTTTGGTAGAAGTTTTATACAACAATACTCTACATTGAATTGTCTAATATTTCAGAAAAATTTTATTTCTGACAAAACCGACGAGTATCAATGTCTATGTACCTATAATCTACTGTCTACTCCTCCGTCGATACGAGCGAGGTACGAGATAAACTTGAACAATTAATGCAGTTGAAAACTGTCCGGAAACAATTAACAGGATAAATATAATAAAGAAACCAAATCAAAAAAAGTTACCTAGGAGGACTAACGTAAGTTTTACCCGAGCAACGCTAGGTAATGTTGTTTTACGGGAATAATTGTGAATAACATTCTTAAGTACAACCCGACGTGGTTCTAAATTGCATTATACGAACAACAATGCATCTAATGCTTCAGAAATTTTTCTTCATCATCTATGAGTTAAAAATAAAAAGTGGACAATTCATCCTACTCCATTTTAATTACAAACAGATCTATTTAATTCATGATTATTTTTCCATCATATCTAAAATTTAGGCCAGAATGACAATGTAATTTTCTGTCATTTGGGAATCATTACAATCCATTATTATTTCTCCAATAAGAGCTTGTGTGCAACGGGGATGACATAATAAATATCTAATCTGCGTCGGTCTCACACCGATGACAGCAATTTTTCCGGGTACCATCTCCCCTTGTTTCACAGTCAGTGGAGGGGATGCGCGATTAATGCTAGCGCATTTGCGGGAAGCGGGGGTGAATCGGAGAAATAGCGGAGGAGGAAACTATCGTTCTCTGTCGATGTTTCCCTCTCTTGCATACAAAGCAGAGGGGCGGATTGAAAAGATTAGTTTAAATGAGGGAAGGAGATGATGTAATTCTTAAAAGTCTACAGCTCTAAAGAATAGAACTATATGTATTTAATGCGCGTGATATTGTGATAGAATCGACAGATTTCGTTGCAATTAATTAATCCATTTTGCACCAATGAGTCCAGGTGCCGATTAATATATAAGAAATTTAAGTTACTAATGTATTATACACATATAAAAAAATCTCTCAACTAGGAAAAAGTTTAGTAGAATATGGAAAGAAGGATATAACGTATTTGAGGTAGCAATAACTATTAACTCATATTTCTTTCACTAAAATTATGTGATATTAAAATATAGTTGGACGATTTTCTGTATTTGAATCTTCCCTTCCAGTCCTTTCCCCTTACATTTACGTTCTCTACGTAACTTGCACTAACATTAATTTTCCTACCATCTCAAACACGCAGCAAGCACGGTTTTAAGTGATTCAAAATTCTAGAGAAAATATCATTTCGATCTAACACGTTGCTTTCCAGGCTTATACTTTGTGTACGTCCATCCAATTTCTCCGAGGACATTTCAAAAGAAATGTTGTGCAGAATAGGAATGGATTTTAAAGGAATAATGTAGTCATAACGAGTTTCGATCATGGCTCGGTACTTAATACGTGTGACATATTTGCATCGCC
The DNA here is from genome assembly GCA_002313205.1 of Laupala kohalensis. Taxonomy (NCBI): domain Eukaryota; kingdom Metazoa; phylum Arthropoda; class Insecta; order Orthoptera; family Trigonidiidae; genus Laupala; species Laupala kohalensis. The sequence continues at coordinate 225,450 of NNCF01132919.1, forward strand.
CAGCATTTTTGTAAATTCCAATCCTTAGGGTGAAAAGTCATATTATCTCTTTACAAACATAAAAACGTCTATACTTTTTCTTTTATAAACACGACGCGCATCAGCCCTTCGAACTCTACCTCCTATCTTGTAAAACTGTCTTCATCAACGCCATTTCACTCATTATGTTATGTTGAATGAAAATCTGTTACCTGGCGGAGAGGTTCACCGCAGTCTCTTAGATTTCTATGTTTGTGAGCCATTTCACTCGTTTGAAAGTTTTTATCTACAATATGCTCCGTCGCCGATATTTGCAGATCAAAAAACTATCCGTCACCCAATTCCACTGAATCTTATTTCGATAAAAATCTCTCGTTCATATCCTGCAACGGAAAGTATTTGCACACACATTTTCATGTTATCATTTAAGAAAACGTCATCCAGAGGAATAGGCTTATTAAGTTTCTATACTCGTTGGATCGGGTACGTCGACAAATATTTACCACCATAATAACAACTCATTAATTTTAATGGTTTATATCGCAATTTACAAAGACAGTTTTGGTATAATGTAATTGACACAACGAAAACAAAGTTTGTTATATAAAAACATCACATATATGTAGGAATATAAGTGTCTTTTCTTCCTTTTATTACTACCAGCCGATTTGTAGAAAGTGACAAAATAGTGTAATAGTGTAGTTTCTATATGAAACGGGATCCGTATGAGAATAAAACTCGGTAATGAAACTAATATTACCCCTGTCGCAAAGATACACTGGTCATAGACCCCTGGGCATTAGCAGTTGTGACTGCAAGAAGTGACCACGGATAACTCCTCCCCGGCAAACAACGAGGGAACAGCAGTGAGGTGAGATGTGTCGACTGATCTCTAAAGTTAGCTGCCCCTGTCGAAATAAATGTTGTATAATTGACCAACCGCTTTTAGAGGAACCATCTCTGATTTTGACCAAGGTAGAGGGGGAATAGTGTTACAGGCAACTCTAAAGCGGTCAACCACCTTGATTGAATTTGGGTGAGTGCCCTAGGTTTGTAAAAAATTAATAGCATAAAAAAATATTACATATCACATTGTCGGCTGAATACTACTATTTGATGATTCCAAGTTGTTTATCTCAGATAAACAAGATTTAAGCTTTAGCTTCTACTTTTACCTGTTCTGGAGGAGCAACTGCAATGTGTACAGTCTTTGATTAAATAGTCAAAGTGTAGCAATGTACAAAGAGAAGTGCTATGAGAAGGTTTGTCATTTGGGTCATTCTACCAACAAAACCCCCAAATTCCTGGCCTGGAGCCTGGAAGTTTGGAGGCCTGGATTTGAATTTACAAATTGGTCAAGAAGTACATAACTTATAATAACAATATTGAGTTTACAATTCTACCTATAGATCATAACTAGTACATACATACAATTGACTGATTCAATCATTGTTTTGAGAAATGAAAACAAACATCGATGTTCAAAATCTTAAGTAACAGTAGCGAAGGCACTCCCCTACACTATTTATTAATGAACATCTCTCACCTACTCCCCTCACTAGGCAACCTAATGTATTGATAACGCCTCCCACGGGTGACATTAGATGCGACACGAGACGATAGTCGCAGCACGGTAGGGAGAGAGGGAGCGAAGTGCACGCGTCGCAAGCGCGCGAGCGAGCGACGCAAAGTCGTCGAGGGAATTGATCGTTTGTATTGAAACCGCAGCGCAGCGCCTTGGGAGCGTGGGTGAGGCTCTGTGCCCGCGCGGAGCGTGAGTGGCAGGAGCAAGACGAGAGAGAACTTCGCGAAGTGGCCGCGATGCTACAGGGGAGCGTCGCCGTCGACAAACAAAACACGCGCGTGGTGACAGACGGGTTCACGTTGCCTGTGAATAATAGACGGAGTAGGGGAGAGATTGAGGATGGCGAGCAGGGATCAGACACGAGAACGGCTGTGAGACGATCAATGGTGCCAGAGATGGATCAGGAACAGGGATTGAGTGTGGGATAAGGGTCACAGAAGAGGGAGGATGTTTTGTAAAATAAGATGCGCTAATTGATATGGTGTGTTTACTTGATAGAGAAAATTGCGAGATAAAAAATATGAAACGAAAGAATGAAAACAAGAAATACTAAAAAAACAAAACAAGAAAATACCGAAGACAAGAAAGGCAAGAAAAAATATAAAAAACACACGTATTCTAGTTTGAAAACGCAATTGGCAAAATACGACTTTTACTAGTTTTGGGCATATCATTGTTTTTTTTATTTTTCATTTTATTGTATTTAAGCTACTCACTTTGACTATTTCACTCTCTCCCCCAGGATCTTCGCCTCAGCCTGGTTCCAAGCGCGGGTATCTACCATGTATTGAGATTTTCTTAAAAAAAAAGGGATAATTTTCTCTTTTTAATGTGGTTGAATGAGCCAAATATAAATGAAATAGTGATTTTATCACTAAGTTATATTTAACTTGAGTGCATTTAACACTAAGAAAGCACCTCAAAATTAAATGCAATGATATTGTGTCCCTTAACTACAGCAAATATTTGTCGATCAATTACAATTTTGTGAAGACATAATAACGATATGAAAAAACACAATCCTGGTAGTAATTTAAGCAACTCCACCGCCAGAATAAGAGAACACTAGAACAGCTGCACGGTTCGAGTACCCGGTTTATCGTTCCGTTCGCGACCAATCGCTAGCGTCTGTTCATTCAGGGGTGGAGATACGCCTAATCCAAGTTTTAATTAACCTTCTCCGGCGCCTTTGCCGGGCGAGGAGTGCGTCAGTAATGGAATATTTAATATTTCAAAGGGTTCTGTGCAGAGCGCGTGCCACGGCATCTGGCCGCTTCTGTGGACGGCGATGACTGTGTATACATCCAGAGTTCGGAGTTGGGATCCTCGCTGAGTTAACTCTACTAATAAAGTATAATTTCCCTCCCGATGTTAGAGTTTTCGCAAAGAATACCTTTTCATAGCTTGATAACTGAGCAAGAGCAAATTAAGAGGTAGAATGCTTTTAGTACAAATCGCTCCCTTGACATGATAAATGAAGAATAAGGGTTGGAAGACGTAGGAACATTTAAGTGATATTAATTGAAAAGGAGTAGTTATGAATGCTTTAAGATATTAAAATACACTTACAAGAAAGAGTTCGAGGATTTAACAGAACAATGAGAGAAATACATCTATTTACATATTATAATTTTTTTGAAACGAAATTTTTGAATGTCCGAATGATTGCTACATATATCTAAAGACATTATAGATTCAAGAGGGGCAGAAATATTTTCGTGTTGTCCTAAAAGAATAGAATGACCGAATTTCTGAAGTGTCACCGTTGCTTCATACGAAACAGTCTCGTTCACGAACACAACACTCGCAATAGTAATAATATTCATCGTCCTAGGGTGTCAACCACTCTTTGCCAAAAAAGACCATATCACTTGGGAATCGTTCTATATAATTCCCTGCCCAAGAATATAAAATATATTATGAAATTGAATCTCTTCGAATCCGCGCTTAACAACTACCTCCTCCACCAGTGTTTCTACACTGTGAAACAATTTATTGATTTTAATAAAAGTTAAATCCGTCTTGTACTTTATCACGCCATTGCTGTAGTACTTTTTAAATAACTTATAACAATTTCAAAAACTATTTTCTTGCATGATTCATGATTCTCTCATGATTCATATTAATTTAGTTTGATGTGTACTCAACTTTGGCACAGTTGTGTACATTAATTCTGTAGCCCCATCCTGACCCGGGTTTTTCTCCGTTTTTCCTTTGGTTAGAGGCGGATTTCTTATACAGATTCTCTAGGTTTTGTCTAGGGGTGTGTTTATTGTAACAATAAATCGTGAATTTAATGTTATTTGAACTCTTATGATTTTTAAACACTATACTCAGAATAATCTATAGTTCGATAATAATTTGCACATGTAAAATAAATTTTGTGTGTTAAATTATAAACATATTGACATTATGTATGTATTATAATTCGCAGCTAACCTTTTATCTTATCTAGGAATTTTTGCTGAAATTTTTTAATCCCCCTCTTCCTTAGGGCTCTTGATTGGAATTGATAGGATGGTCCCTTGCTTGCTTCCGGAGAGTAAATTAGTTTATTGTCCTCCACGTGGTCACACGCAGTTTGTACTGCTTTTTTGACAATAAATTTATTTATAACGATGAACATGATATAGTGAGAATTTGAGATATTAACTTTGTATTCTATAGACATTAGAAATTTGAATAAGAAAGGCTACTTTGGAATTCATATTATGAAGTCGTAAATTGGGGTAAAATTTAATTATTTGAATTGTACTATTTAGTACGAAATAGAGACAAATTTGATTTTTGTAAGTAAACGCAGTGATTTGATTTTTATGGAAGACATTTGCTAGGTTTTACGATACTTTACATTACTATCGGTGGAAAGGCGTAATTTTTAGTCTCTACACTAATGGCATTTATTATTAGTAACCCATGCACAATTATAAACATAAATCTCTGGAGCAATAGTACAAATATTCACGCAGTTAGTAAATAACGAGTCTATTTAATAATATGCACCACACCATCATAAATAATTCTTACTTTTGAAAAAATGCAATTTTTGTTCTTTTAATTCATTTATTTAACTTTTTAATTATTTAACTTCTTCAAACAACTTACGCGTGTGCGCTTCTGGTAACAATCCGACTCATGATTACCAGAGAGTTATTCTTGGGCCAATCATTTTACAACGAAACTGCTGGTTGGCATTTGTTACGAAGCAGATTTCACACTTAAACAGAAACTTTGCAAATCCATGCTGTAAATAGGATTATGAAATCCCCCAAATAAGATGACTTTGCAGATCATTAAGTTTCCGAAGCAAGAACAGAGATGAATGTTCCATTTACATCAATGAGATTTTGATTCTCGTCACATGCCATGGGTACTCGAGTGGGAATCCAAAGGGCTTTGTGCGACTCTCTTTGGTGGATAGCTTTAAGACGCCGCGCTTCCCGACCACCAGCGGCGTGTGTTTATTTGGCAGTTTGAAGTTTCAGCGCGTACCGTCCATTCTCTTCCTCTTCATCTATGTTCTTCCCCTACTCCCAATCTTTCCCTAGTTCGCCGATTTTAATTCAAAACAGCGCCAACTCCGTAAATGCGTTTATCGAAAACGCTCCACTCTCACGCCCTATCTTCTCTACTGCGTTCACATCCAGCTTAAACTTTGTTTTGATCCAACGATTACATACCAGCAATACAACCTGCAGCGAATGCATTGAAGAATTTTACTGCAATGTTGAAAATGTTACGTTTTCCAATTTTCGTAATTGCTTCCACAAATACAGATACAAACCTTTTCTGAATATCTGTTGAGAAAAGCAGGCAAAGACAGCTAAATATAGTAACTATTGCTTCAATGTATGCTGGTCCACGTACACTTGATAATAAGCAAAAGCAATCTGTTTATTGGATGGAAATCAGAATTTGTGAATGCAACGCAACGAAGTTTTATCCCACTTCATCAGTTGAGGGTTTTTCGAGAACTCTCCAACTACTCTGAGAGAATTTGGGATAAATATTCTCAATATTGGTTACCTACTGTTCCAAATACAGGATGACGATACCAGAAATGCGATATCCAGAGTATTATGCGTAATTATAACAGTATTTCAAAACATCAATGAACAGATGTTTTTCGTATTTGAATCGGGAGGGATATCAATTTCACTAATAAACACAAATAGAACATTTTTGTTTTATACATTTTACTTGTAATTTTGGAAAATGTTTCAAATAAAAATTTGTTCACACAATTACTTTTTCGTAAAAAAATGATGTATATTGGAAGAGAAAGATATTTTTTCACTAGTATTCCTTTTTAATAAATATATTGAAAGCCGTAAAGGAAATAACGGGCCATGAGATTTAAAATTGTAGTATTATACATTATAGCCATTGCTATCCGACTTCAACGGTAGTATTGTTGTTATGGTACAATTTACCCTTCATTATTGGGATCTGATGTCGAATGAAATTAAATTTAGTTGGAAATCAAGAGAGCGTTGAACAATTTTTTCACTTAGGTGTACAAGTAAATACGATAAATGCTGTACCAAAATCTGTACATTTGTTAATCCTTCTGCAGTTAATTTTTGTGGCAAATGAAGTGATGGAAAAGCAGTACGTTTCAATCTTCTTCGATAAGTTGGAACATCTAATACACAAAATAGTTTTATATCAATAAAAGTACATAAAAAGTTTCCATATGCACAGTTTAAGTTAAAAAATTGTCTACACATTTCTCACTTTTGCATAGTAATATAATTATTGATGATTAAGTTTGCTTTAATATGAAAAAACAAGTACGGGTTTTGATTTAAGAATAAAAATTGTTCATTTTAAGTTACATTATAGTATCAAGTGAAAACAGGCACTGATGCGTTGACATGAAACATACCTTTAGTGTGTACTTACTTGGTAACACAAAATAATCTTGAAAATGTAGTGAACAAACAACAGAACTAGAACTCAAGTTTTTTAACTGTTGAATCTTTTCCCACGATTGCAAACGGTCAACTATTTCGTCTTTTCCAAAAAAAAAAATTACTTAATTTTACAACATTCTTCTTGGCTGGAGGAAAATTATGGAAACATAATTCCGAATTTTTAGACATCTTAGTGTCACAAGTTTTCACTATACGTCGCACGTTTTCACTATACGTCGCAAATTTTTAGACATATTTAGACTTTTTCCATAAAAACAATAATTTTTATCTTTATAAGTAAGTTTGTTTGAAGTCACAATTCGGACCACTTGAATAGTCAAAACAATTACTTCTAGCTCCATGAGATAGCTCCACTAAAAAAATGTCAATCCCAATAATTTGGTAAAGAAAAATAGGTCTGGGTGGAAGTGGTGTACAGTTGTGGAAGGTGAACGGGTGGTGTAGTTGTTAACACCCCTGCGATCAAAGTCCGAGTTCGATTCCCGGCTCGTCGCCATTTTCACCTGACCGGTAGTTGTCACATGTCTTCTCCGCGTGTAATGGACACGGAAGAAATATGTACAAAAATAAGTTTACATTCAAACCATGATGTTATTTCAATTAGTTCGCAAAACATGGCGAAAATTGTAAACTACGCTGTTAGTGCAAAGACAAAAACTAGCAGACTTCTACAAACTCGTTTTTAGATATTTGAATTGACGTCTACACACAAAGGTGAATTTGATACGTCAATTAGTTCGTGAGATAAAGTGAGCACTGTAAAGACTCGAGATATCTCATTTCATTCTAATTGACCTCTTCAAAATTGGAGTTTGAAAAAATCCGTTCATTGTGACGCTGAAAAGTGTAAAAGCAATATTTCTTGGAAATTATAAGTTTTTATCTGAAAAGTTTTCTTGTCGTTAATCAATGAGTGAGTATATTGATCAGTCAATTATTCAGAGAACCACCGTTTCAAAATAAGATTTATCAAAAAGAAATGAATAATTATTTTCATAACTATTGTAATACTATAATCTAAACAAATGAAGCAAATTAATATATACTCATTCATTTTAAATTGTCAATGCTCGATTCATTCAATGAGTCGAATAGATAGTATTAGTTGACAGCTTGTTCCAAATTAACTTGAATAACAAATTACCTGTAATAATTGAGAGTGGCAAACACGCACTAGTTCTCAACAATATTTTTAAATGCATTGAATTTCACTGGACTTTGAGAAAAACATTTTCCTTTCACGGACCCGATAATTCTCTTTCGGTTTTCGACAAATTGAATCAGTCTATTGACTTTTTGAAATATCAACTGGAGCTTTCAGATGAAATGAAAAAGAAAAACTATTTTGCAATGATTTAATCTAAACTAATTTCTAAAAGCATTTCACTTATTCAGTTCTTTACAAGAAAGGATTCAAATTCGTGTTACGCAATCATCGTTTTCTCCACTTTCTCGTACTCAGTCATACGCAAAATTTTTGGGGGTTCTATTTTCGATTTTCTACCAAAATAAACTATCCATGAAACTGAGATTCTTTGTGAATATAGTTTTAAGACATGTTTCTCAGGAACGGGGAAGCTACCAAGCATCTTCCGCATCAGATAACATGAAACCTCTCTAACAAGGAGATTCCGGATGAATCAGTCTCTATACGCGTCAGTCGAGGACGGAATAATGACCCCCTTCTTGTGCTTTGTCTTGTGGGGTCACCCGTAACCCGTCAGAGGCGGTGATGTGCGGAGGTCTTACATTTATGCATATGCCATGCGCCTCAATTGAGAAGACCAGGTAAGCGGTAATGGGACTTCGAAACGGTTCTACCAAAGGGGGAGAAGGCACCAGCATGACAAGTTACCCAGGAAACAATGAAGGGTTGTCACAAAGACGTGAATGTTGCCAAATTTCTCACACCATTCCAAAGGAGGGAAGGGAAAACGAAAATAACAAATAAATAAATAAATAAATAAGAGTGCTAATGTTTACGAAATGTCTCTAAAAACGATTAAAATTCTTAAAAACCATTGAAACAGAAAAATTCGTAGATAAAAATGTAAATATTAATGTGAAAAATAAGGGTAGCAAATCAAAACTCGCCTTATTCATGCAAAGCGCCTTGTCAAAGACCTGGAAAACACCTGCAAAAATACTTAAAACATGAGTAACACTGTATAGATACAGTTACAAAACCATTTCCATTCGGATAAATTTCCCACGTGATGGCCTCAAATACTAAATAAAAAGTACGGATGAAATGTTCACGTATTACGTATAAAAGAGAAAGGGAAAATAGAATTTTCAACGGATGAACTGCAACAGGAATCGCAAATAAATTCCATCGCAATAAGAGAAGATAAATACGAAATGCTCGTTAGGGCGAGAAAGAAGTAAGGAAGAAGAGGCAAAGAGACTGCCCTGAGGCAGCTTGCATAGTTTATGTTGCTAGCTCCATGTGCCGGTCTTTGTATCCCCACAACCGTATAAAGCATTTTAGGCGCAATATTTCATGTCGTTTAATAATGTATATTGCTTGCGGAATGTACGGCTTAACTTGCGGTGGGTGGACGAGGTGGGTGAGGAGGTGGTCCTGGCGTCGGGGTTGAGGGGGGGGGNAGTCACAAGAAGAGGGGAGTAGTAGCTTAGTTTCACAAAGGGGAGGTACAGAGGGTAAAGGATCAAGGAGATCAAGAGAGAGAGAAAGGCTAAAAAAGGAAAAAAAAACACGCTTCTTGTTCACAAGAAGCAAAACCCTCAGTATAGATAAAACGGACTAAAAAACGGAATTTTTTTTTGAATTCCTGAGAAAATACTATATACAGGGATGGGATGAATTAGAACAACCCTATATTATGCATCTTTTGTTTAAAAATCAAGTATTCACAAATTATAACTCAAATTCAGAAGAGTGTTTAATAAAGCGGAAACGGTAATTTTCACATTTCTATCCATGTAGGAGGCATATGAGTTTACGTCCACATTTACCCTTAACAGGCGAATACATTACAATGCTATTAATCAAATAAGTATCGTCCATTTTGTTCCCTATATGTAAGCCTCGCAATTTTGTATCTAGATGCCAAATTTCTTAATAAAAAAGCTTGTATTGAACTGTAATAAAAATGTCCACAATACGGCACTATAAGTAAAATGTTATGTTCGGAAATTAATATTTTATCAATTTATTTATAAACTATGCAGTTATACGGACATTTGTTATTGTTAAGTATCACATCTTGTGGCGCACGAAGGAATTACCTCAATTATTTTGTATAATAATTAGACACTTCATTTTTTATATAGGAAAATATTTCGTCACAATCTTGATTATTATTTATATTTTTCCAAGTTTTCTTTATACGCAAGATAACTTAGATAAAGTTTATGGTACCTAAATTATTCGAATATATTCAATACACGTAGGTGTACAAAACAGAGCATTTGTAGAAATACAGGGAAAATAAGCTAAATAATAAAAAAATACCAACCAAAACAAAAAATCACACACAAAATATTTTACCGTTAACTATTGTATATTTTGTAATATTTTCAGTATGTTTGTTTCGTAATATGTATTTGTGTTATGTATTTGAAATATGTTAAGCAGTCATACGATATACACTATGTTATCATATTTCATTTGCATTTCATTGTCATACTAGTAGAGACCATTGCTACGGTTAAAAAAAAAAATTACCTACGGTATTGAAAAAACATTAAATGACATGAAAAGATTTAAGGCACTACCAGTGACTAAATGAGAGGATAAAAGAGAATAAGAAAATACGTTATTACAAATAATTTTTTTTTTTGAAAACCTAAATTATGTCATACAATTTTTTAAATAATTAGCTCATTACTCGAGTATTGCAGTCTAACTATGTACACACAACCTAACAGGCATGTAATCGAGTATTCCAGAGCTAAGCTTTCTCTTTGAGATTTGCATCAAGCGTCATCGCTTATCAATGGAGGTCAACGTTGTTGAGTGTTGTGTGACTCGTTTGGTGTCATAATCATACAACTGACGGAGCTTTGATGCTCTAAATCCTTTGGAGACTAATTCAAAACCGCTAACGCTGTTGCGAATCACGCGGCGTAGATTCTCGATTGAATAACTGAATGGTTGTATAAATATATTTGTGAGAGGATCTTGTTCTATGACCCATATTTATACGACTGATAAATACCCATTCATTTTCTTACATCTAGAAGACGTTGCATCATACATTTTTTAATATTGTGTTAAGTCCTATCTCCCAGCCAACCTCAAGTGTTGAAATTGTCACACAACAACAATTATTGTTATCGTACCTATCAATATCAACAATTTTCGTTCAAAACAATTCAGAAAAGATTAGTTTGACAACTCATATTCGTGTCGAATACTCTATACTCATCAGTTCTTACAAATTTGCATATATGTGTCGGAGCTAAGAGTAACATAACAGATCATCCAACGTAGTCATCAATACACGCATTAAAAGCAAGGTTACTGTACTCGTTATATTGACACATACTTAAAATACTTTTTGTGTCAAGATCGTGTGATGAAAGATATATGTGTACATCACGAAAAAGGAAATGAAGATATACTCAATATGTTTCTCAATTCTGGAAGAAATAGCAATGGCATCTTAAACGAGCAGATACGAAAAAGAAGTGTGAGTTACTAAAAAACTTTTAAAATACACGAAAATATCGACAAAAATTATCCAAGGTGCAGGATGTTTTAGTATTTAAATTTTGGTTTTCCATTTCATTTAATTATTTATTTATTTATTTTATATCTTTTGGAGAGGTTCAGGCTATGATACCTGCTCTTCCACATAACCGTTGGACTCGGGAGAGAGAATCAGGAAGGACAGGTATTGGGTTCCATGTAATATAATAAAATCATTGAAGGGTTTCTTCGTTTTCTATCCATATCAATTTAAATGTCATTTCCGTTTAGTCTTCTTTTTAATTAGAGATCAACTTTGTTGTGCATATAGAAGTATTGAAAGAGATTAACCTTACGGCAACACATTCAACCATTATAGAATTGGTTTAATATATTAAGATCTGATTTGGAAGGGATGAATACATTATATAAATAAATGACTTAACAAAAATAAACACTCTTGGTACAATGTGATCGAAATCATTATAAGAGAGTATTATAAAACGTACATATCTTTATAAAATAGTAGATACCACATTTGAATTAAATGTGTGTCGTTATTACAAGTTCAATGCATCTCGGACTGTTGTTGTCAATTCAATGTTGATACCACTTCTATCTCTTGTTGCGCATCAAACGCAAAAAGCAAAAACCAAGGTCTAATAAATACAGAGTTGTATGATGTACCCCACAAGGTTTCTTTGATGTCCGCTAATGTATCGGCCTTGCGGAGCATGAACAGCATTCCGGCACCAGGATCAGACATTTCCCGTATTGGCCTGGAGTAAAGCCTGAAGTCTGTTCGTCTCAACCGTATCCTCATCGTCCTGCACTCTGAGGACAGCGTCGTCCTCCAGCCGACAGACGGTTCACCGTCACCACCGTCTCTCCGTCCTCACAATACTCGTTCTTCGCTAACGAGATGGAGCAGCAATCCTTTTAGCACAACAGCCCCGCAGCGGGCCCTGATAACCTACTTATGCAATTGAAAAGACCTCCAGGCTTGCTTTGTCTCGGAGGAGAGCGATGGAGGCGGGGATGTGGCGGTGGAAGAGACTGTTTGAGGGTGGGATGGGGTGAGGTAAGAGCAGTGAACGTGCGGAGGGTAGGGAATCGATCGAGGAATTTACGTGACGGTTCGGGTGGCCCGCAAGGCTCACACCCTGACTCCGTCTGTGTGCGGACAGAGTGCCTTTCGGGGCGAGTTAGTACAAGGGGGTAACATTCTCAACTGAGCCACTCTGCCGACTCTAAAAACAATAGTTCTCGTCCAGGGAAAAGCTGCGTGCGCCGACGTTTATTAGTAGCTCTCCGTTGCCTTAATGGTATCCTTTGATATCGCACCCCATCAGGGAACGTAAACAGGTTCCAATCACCGTTGAATGTTCAATTAATTCAGTTAAATGTGATTCATTTATTTCCTTTGTCTGTCTTTCAATACACCTGGAACAATACTCATTCTTGAAAATATACTAATTTATAATACATTATTGATTAGGTGACGAATATTATTTCTTCAAAAGAAAGAATCAATTTCGTAATCATGTAAAGTTAAATTTTTGATGAAACATATTTGCAAGTTAATATTTAAAATAATAAAAATTTACGTCACTCTTTCTCTGATTGTCTAAATAATCTATTAATATTCCATTCGATGTAAAAATATGTTAAAGACAATCATTTAAGATACAAAACTGATTTCATGATCACTCGATGGTTAAAAGAACGTTCACAGAGTTGTGAGTTTACACTAACGTCAGAATGTAAAGACGTACTGCGTAACGGGAACGATGCCGATTCATATAGCATTTTATGGCAGATTTAGAATTTTAATATAAAACTACCCAATATCAATGTTTTTATAATTAAACATGTGAATTTCACAACATTTTATTACTCGCGTATCAACACTTGATATGTGTAGTACGGCATCCTAATGGAATGTATTGAACCTGAAGAGGAGGCTGGAGTTTTGGCCTCGAAACGTTGTTATCCTCAAAAACTGTGAATGTAATTTTAACCATCAGGTGATCATCAAATAAATAAATCAGTTATGTATCTTAATGATGGTCTTTGATATATTTGCACATCGGATGGAAAATTTTAATTTAAATTAAAATATTCGTTACTTCTGTTCCTTGAAGTAATGGACTCATAATAAAATTAGCTTTATTTTTCTACAGATAATTTAGAACTATTAATGTATGCGTATGAGAGTTTATTAGAGCATGAGAACGCTAGTAGTTCATCCCCAACAATAGTTTGCTTTTCTCATTTGCCGACAATTTTTTTCCTTTACTTTCTCAAAACTCCTCTTTCTAAAATATTTCATTTCTATATATTATATCCAAAACTATATATTTTACACAAAGTTATTGTACAGTGTAATAAGAAAATGCCGTGCTTCTAATTTGTATCACCAATTTTACCATCCTACTTATAGGAAAACCATAATTTATTAATCACGCATGAAATACTGAATTTGAACCCACCAAAAACAGGTCATATTGTGTTGCAGAAGTAGATCTACATTTGAATATATCTTAGTCATACCCTACAAATACACCTTTTTGTAGTTATTATAATAAAGAAGCATTTCACGATTAGAATTCAAAGTCACTCTATGTGTTATCGTAAAGTATTACTAAAGAAACTTTCGCGCAGTCCTCATCATAGATTCCAATACAAACTTTCACAAAAACTGTATCTAAAAATCATTTTATAACACAAAGTTAATCGAAGGGATTTCATTTTCAGCTAATACAACTTTATACCCATTTCACTGGAAATTCAATACGTGAACGTATTATGTTCTCACCACAGAGTAAGGTTTCGTTCTTCGTTTTCGTATTTCCACAGTTCTAAATGGGTGAATTGTTTTTAAAAACAATGAAAAATAATTGGAAACTAGGAAACCGAAATTGTGAAACAAGAAAACATTTTTAAAATTCACTTTTTTCTTCTCGTTCGATAGTAAGTGAAACCCATTATTATATATTCAAAAATATTGAAAATTACGTTTATTTCAAACAATAATGATGCACACTTACCGGATAAAACGATACAATAAAAAATCACTGCTTAATTAAATGTGAATTAGAAGTTTTAGTAATAAAATACCTTCTTGTTTTTTGGAAATTATGAAAAACGTATTTATGTTTACAGTGAACAATTTCTAATGTTGGCGATGCAATTCAGTAATCAGTTGAGCATTAATCACATTGTATAAATAAATGATAAGGAATCTCGTGGAAAAAGTGGGTTCTACTTCAAATAACTTGCACAATGCGAAATTTCGGGATAGTATTAGTCCTAAAGCTCACGTACTAAAGTGTCGTCACGAACAGTACGATAAATTAGAAACGAACTTGAGAATTTAATTTAATTTGGAACAAGGCCATACTTCTACATTGCTCATTCCTTTATTTATTGCCAGAACGCCTTTAAGTGATACTAAAATTTTTTTAAAAAATCGCATGTGTAATCATCATTAAAATCTTATTGCAAGTTCCCTCACATCGAAATATAGCAGGAAGTAGTTTTGAATCGTTTTAGTATTAAGATGAATTATTTTCAATGTAGGCCTCTCCACATTGATTAGGTACAACGATCCCCTAATTCACAAGTCTGTTCGAAAAGTTGAGTAGGAAACACTGCAGAAATGTATTCTATCGATCGATCTACCACTGCGTGTAGTATTGGGTTGTCGTAAATATTCATTATAATCACTTAGTCGTAGTTTCCAACTAATTCTGTACTTTTCCTTCTACGAGTAGTTATTTCATGGCGAGTTTCAAGTCATGATGTCTGCTCATCCACGTAACCGTGACTTGGGTGAGGAAATTGAGAAGGAGAGATAGTGGGATGCTAGTGAACATATAGTATCGAACCGATATTTGTCTCAAACCGGTGATAAAAATTCCAGCAGAAAACCTCACATAGTTCTGCAGAGCGCAGGATTTGAATACGTGCTCTACCGTGCAGACGCTACCACTAGACCGTGGTCGGTTCTCCGCTTCTTCTACGTAACAACAAGCGAATCCTCTTTATCCTCCGTACTCTTGACGCAGCGGAGTGTTGCGTGTGCGATTGCGACTCATCGCCGCCTGCAACGCTCGAGAACCTATCGACCGCACCGCAATCGACCCTCGCTTCCTCGTCCCTTCCATCGCTCGCGGGACGGGTAGCGCGTCACGGACTTCACGACCCCCTGCGATGAGCGTGTGGACGGGACACTTACGCATTTTTTTTCCCTCCCCGTCATGCATATGCAATTGGCTCTTGCCGCGTCGTTTATTGAAACGCTACCCATTCGGATTTGACATGGCGTTCAGCACTAAGAGAAATGTTTTGCGCGAATCGAATTTTGTTGAATCGCTATTACGGCTCAAAGTTTCAATTTTTACAAACAATGTCTTTAGCAGTGATATGTATTAAGTCATTATATCCGTCAGAGCGACTAGGTACCCTCCACCCAAATATTTCAAATGATATAGGTTAAACCATTCCCTCTCCAGTGGCGTCAAATTTTCATACTTTTACGGCGTAAAACTTTAATTTAATATTACTCAAATTACTAAGAGCTTATATAGAGAAACTTTCGCGGTCTTATGGTTTTTGATATCCTGACAAAAAATATCGGTTTATCATAGAAAACAACAACAACAACAACCACCAAAAATAGCAAATGGAAATAGAAATGCAACGTCTTTAAGATTTTCATACCTTGCAATTGCATAGATATTTGTGTAGATATGTAAATAATACTGAAACAATTGATCACTCATTTTGGGAAAACGCACTATTCGGTTACGATCAAGGAAAATTTTTTTAAAAAATATACTAGGGTTCGGAACGCAATAATACATTATTGGTTAGCAGTAATAAAAACATTTGAAACGCACATTGCACTACAATTGCATATATGAAAGAAACAATGAGACCATTGTGAAATGAGGTGCTAAAATAAGGATCATTATAGTTTATGGCTAGTGACGAAGCAGGCTAGCAAACGTCTGTTAGGTACAGGGAATATAGAGTAAAATTGAAATATACTCTATCCATGTGTAGACGATGTGGTACGTTGCTTTGTCGCGTTTCATTATCCTCCCACATTTATATAAGAGCAACTTTATGTATTCGAACACTAAAAATTCGTAATGCTGATCTACCATTTTATCGTGGTTAAATTTAATCAGTACATCAAATGATTTTTCCTGTTATATTGTTTCCTATTAGAAATTGTATCGATATTTTCCATTATACGATAAAGAAATATTTCATAAAATGTTGAAATTACATCTTTTTTATTGTTATATCATGTTACTTATATTGTTCAATATTTATATTCATAGTTTACTCGGGAAAATCAGGCGAGATCTTTTAGTATAAGGTGATTATTACAAATAGTAATTACGTAAACCAGTGTAACTCTGGTCGCAAAATTGTACATCATGAGAATTCCACGACATGGCGTAATGTGGCAAACGAACCTGATTCATAAGACGCATGCATGTCGTATGTAGTGAACCTATTTAAGAGGAATGTTCTCCCTGGCGTCGTAAATGATGGCCACTGCACTGAGAGGTCGAAACCATCGTCACTTATCACACATACACTGCAGCCCCTCTCGTAACATTCCTCTCATTGCTTATAGTCATCCTTCACCATATTCTTGGTGACGGGGTGCGCAAATGTCGTCAGGACCACGAGATACTCCAAATACACCACAAAGTCTCAACTGGAAGACCACAAGGATCGCAGCATAGAGCTAACATTATTAACTAAGGGATTATGGTGTACAACGCTTTTATTGTATATTCATTGTCTGCGCTCTAGAGTATGAAAGGAATCCGTGTCATTTTTGGGGGTCCAGAGATACTGATGTATGGTTGATATGAGAGAAAGCAGGAATGAAAGAAATTGAAAGTGAGAATAAAAATGTTCGTATTGAACATGTATTTAACAATTTATATACATTTTTCATGTCTGAAATATTCCGTACAAACTGAAGTCAATGATAAGTGGAAGTCATGTTGATAAAATCTCTTTATGTTGTTTCCAGGTATTCCAAGAGTACCAAATACATTCCTGGGCACAACTTACCCAGAAAGATAATTCATGAACGGGTCAAGGATGGGTAACATGGTGAAACAAAATGGACGTAATGGGACAAGCGATAGTTTTAATGAATATCATTTATTACTTTATTTTGTTCCTAACCAGTGTCTCACCGATGAAGTAAAGATTGAACCGAATGCTCACCGAAGCTTAGTAGGTATTGTCAATAGCCAATAATTTATCTTTAAACTACTTTATTACATATAACTTATTATTTCTTAACATTTATTTAAATGTCACAAAACCGACACGTATCAGATACAACTCTAATTATGAATCACGAATGAAATTAACTCATTCCGTATGTCAGAATCGCTTCTGACTGACTGAGGCAATTCCAAAACTATTCTTTTCTGCCACCCGAAAAACAGACATTTGCATCAAATGAAAATATTTAAGATTAAAATACTTTTCAAGAAAATATAGTATGTAAATGATAAAAGTGAAACATCAGAAACTACGACACAGTACAGTCGTCTATTACCCATCTGATGACCCCGATATTGGCAACGCTCCGCTTTGCCTTAGCGGACACTAAAATTCGCCACACAGAGGAGATATGCTCATCCGTCCCCTGCCTCCCCTAACCCTTCTGCGACACACACACACACACACTCACCCCATTCGACCGCTTTGCCGCGTCAGCATTCCATGGTCGTCAGATCATGGGAGCGTGTAGGCAGCTAGAGAGGATAGAGCGAGAAGGATCAGAGGGCTGGGGAGACTGGAGAGGGAGGACGATCTGTGGCTGCGCGGCTAATTTCTGCGCAAACAGCTCCGTTCGCAAGCGCCCTCTGTTCAATTCACAACCCCTCCTCTTTCCCTCACACCCACTCCCATCATGATTCCCTCGGCGCAGAGAGGCCGCCACCGTCGCTGACGTCTGCTTCAGAGCCATTTGCACTGCAGCAATAGATTGAGATGTTCTCAGAGACACGAATCACGCTTCAGTGACTCTGGGCATGCAAAAGGATTCGTTCGTATTCAGGGAAGATCAAGACTCTTTCATTGATCAGTGATTCGAATAGGGATGTATGGATAGTACATCACGCTAGAATATCACATATACTGCAACGTTAAGCATAATCAGACTATATCTTATTACATCTTTTTTATCGATATATCTTCCAGTTTACGAGTTGTGCATTTAATTGTCGGCGGGAATAGATTTATACACTACCTTGTAAAGCTGAACACAACGACGATAAATGTTTGGGAAAATCTAAATTCTGTTTACCCCACATTCTTTACTTAAGTTAATATGATAATACAGTTACATGAATGATGGAAATTTAAAAAAAGAAAATTTCTGAACATCTCACCTTCTACCTTTTTACTCACTTCTTTCTCGCGTTAATTGAACCCTCATTTTTTTCACTCGAGAAAACATTATTTATGAATTCAACATTCATTCAAATTACATTTTACATAACATAATGAAATGATTCCGCAAGATAAAATTCCCTCTTTTCAAGAATAAATCAAGCATTCTTTCATCGGAAAATGGAACAGACACCATTGAAATCCCATCAACAAATTAAAATTTTAGAACGAGAGAGTTCAAAAGAATGCACGAAAGACTTGATGCAGAAATAAGATTGTCCTAAAACAATACATCTTTCGATAAAAGAGACAAGAGCATAGAAAACAAGTAGGAACAGAGTGAGTGCATTGGTAGCTTCGCGGCATAGTATTTGCGAAGGCCGCAGGCCGTGCGCCAGTCGCCTCGCAAGGGAAATTGTCGAGATACAGTCATGTAATATTTACAGTCAAGAAAATAACATCAGATTTGCAGACAGAACGAGAAGTGCGGGCGAGACTGGCGCGCTCGTTGGGGCAACGCGGGGAAGGAGGAAAAATGTAAATATAATTCTGGCACAGAATGGTTCGTGAGGGAGAGAAAGAACGTTCCTAGACGAAGAGTGCGCAAGAGGTGGCGCAGAAAGGTGAGAGGTGGAGACGGGGCAAACAAAGGTCAGAATAGAGGATTGGTAGAGCAGAATAAAAGAAAACGATTGACACAAAGAAATACGGGTTTTGAATATGAAGGTGTTGTGAATATGCGTGTGCCAGGTGAGGTTCTCGACAAAAAAGTATTTGGTGGAGTTACTTCTTTAGTCTCGCAACATAAATTTCTACGTCTGCTTATATTGTATCACATTTTCTTTTCATGTAAGGCAATACTACGTTATTTTGTATCATTCATCTTGTGAGACGCTCACTTAGACTTAACGACTATAATTCAAAGCAAGAATAACAAACTTATGATCGTAAATACATCCTTCAAACACTGAATTGGAAATGAATATAGCTTACTATATGCTATCGAACATGTGTAGCAGAATATTTTGAAAAGAATGATTCATTTGTCTTATAATTATTAACAGGAGAAATCCTCATTTGTATATACTACAATTACTCATTTCACTTCACCATAAGTGGTAAAATTGTATTGATTTTTCAACGAGGTTCTAAATGTGTTTTTATATCTATTTGAATATTCAAAGGAATTTTAAGATGAGACGATAATTAAGAGATTTTAAGAGGAAAGCCAAACTCACGGTGAAGTCAAGACGGCACCAGAATTTATAGTACTCCCACCGTTAATACAACCTTTACTCTAATATTTACGCTTATTTTTATTTTACACTGATATACATTTTCCACCGACATTTTCGAAGACAATCAAAACCAACGTCATCTTTCGCAAATACTTGCATCTACCTCAACATTCAGCCCTCCAGATCCCCTTGCTCTAGCAAGCGCCTGACACCCATTTTCCTCCCCTTCCCGTTCTCGTCCTCCCCCACCCTCCACCCACCCAATGCTCCCCATTCCACCGCAAAGCGCAGTGGCGCGTGCCCCGGCGCGAAGGGATTCCGGACACCAGAGCTGCTATTCTGCATTTAAAGACGCCTTTCTTAACGCGCATGACTTAACAGAAATATGGCCGCTGCTGCATTCGCACTCCACCGCCCACGCTGTTTGTAGGAGAAAATGGGGGATGGGGAGAGGGACAAGAAAAGGGGGATGAGGAACTCGGAGAAAGACTCGGAATGCAGCTATCGGAAGGTGAACCAGAGAGGGTAGGCATTGTTCCTGAACTTTCGTGTTCTTGCTGTTTGAAGCTTATAATGGAATATTCTACCGCTCAGAAGGTCGATAAAAATATAACGACCATTGTTGCAGATGATATTTTGTACGTAATACTTTGGCGGAATAGACGTAATGCTCGAAGATCTTATCACATAAGCATGTGAAACCCACACATATGCAATAATAATTAAACAAATTTCAATAATAGTACACTCGACTTTTTTACATTAAAATTTCTCTACTCTATAGGTATTTCTTTACATATTTAGTTTTAATAATACAGTAACTGCTTCATTTTAAAATTTGGTTTTTTACTCCAATTTATGATATATCAAAATGAACTTTAATATAGATTCTAGGGTTATAATGTGTCTTTCCTTATGTGTGTTAAGACACGACTTTCTTGTTTGTAACCAAACGTACAAAACAGTAAAAGAAAACGATGTTTTTTTATTAAGTACTTTAGCCTATTTCACAACTTTTTTGTTTCATAAATAGTATCTGTTAGTTCGCATTAAAAATGAAATATTTCTACAGAGGAAATATTGTATAAATAAAAAATTAATGAAAATATTTCTTCGTATGATGCTAACAATGTATAAAAAAAGAGAAAAGAAAAAAATAACATGACATTATTTCAAATCATTTACACAACACTATTATCAAAGAGTAAGAATTTATGATTAACATTGAAATCAAAATAATTATGAATAATAGAACCGATTATTATTTCCACGTCATAAAAAAGAAAGGTTCCATGGTTATGAGTTTGCAAGATAACATGAAACAATGACAAAGGAATAAACGTATTACTGAAATAAGTATACTACAGAGTACAATTAATATTTTATTAAAACCAATAAATATTTCAAAGAACTCTGATTTTACACTACTTCAGGTAATTAAATATTAATTATAGAATGAATGTTTACTATGTTATGAAAACCCGATATCTCTCCCTCCTAATTCTCTCATCTATGCCACTGTTAGGTGACATGTGGAATGGTCTGAATCATAAAACTATTAATAAATGAACAAATAAATTACCATGAAATATAGTTTTATTACATTTTAGTTTAATATCACGTTAGAATAACAAATAAAGCATGATCTAATAAATAATTTCCCCACTAATTTCCATAAATCGTCTTATCAGAGCTTCACCACAACCAAGAATGCTCGATTAGCTGTGAAGAGCGAGATCATTGGCAACCTCAGCGCATACGAAATCCAATCCGGTGCAGCGCAGGCTGTCAGGTTGCTCTTAAGGGACGCCATGAAACCCACCCCTTTGGCACCTCCCGTAAATTAATTTTATAATCGTGCCGTTCTCATGCAGGGCGCAACTGCACCACTTCGCTTGGTTTCGCCGTCTCTACCCCTCCGTTTTTCTTTCCCCGAGTGTAAATTAGTTTAAACGCACTGAGACCCTAGAAGGGGGAGAATAGTGTCAGTATTGAAGGAAAGTGAGGGGATGATGCAGATGGCGCTGTCGGAAAGGTATTTAAGGTGTTTACCCATATGGTTACATCTACAACCTTCTACGTTAAAAGATAAAATAATTTAAGAATAATTATTTAGAAAAATTACAATATCCTCTTACAAAAATGGGAACTACTGTTTGGCAAAATTAGTTTGATGGAAAGTATCAAAATTAAGGAATTAAGGACAGATATTCACAGAAAAGCGTAAAAATAGGACAAGTGTAAAGAAGACAAAATTGACAAGTGCATCAAATTATTGGCCAAGCTGTCCCCATCTTACGCTCCAAGAATTATCACTTAAATGAACAGAATTTTCGTCACCCAAAGGTCACGGGTATTAGTGAATTATATAGGCGGTACTAACAATATTAAGTCATCAAGTGTTTGAAGAAATATTCAGGGAAATTTCATTTGTGTCTTGCTCAATTGACACTCTGTAATCATATTGCCCTATAGTCACATTAAAATAGATTTTAAAGGTACATTGATTCGTTTAATCTCACTTATCTGTGTTAAGCCACACACGACTTGTGAAACATCGTGAAGTTGCTAGTAATAAATCCTCTGCGCGAAGGTAAATGTACACAATTCAGGGGGAAAATATTTTTGTCGAGAAAAACTATATTTCGGAGCGCTAAAATTACACAAGACAATGTAACACGTTGGTGCAATGAAGAAACATTATTTCTAATAACTAAAGTATGTCTGAATAAGAAATGAATTCGTGTATTTACTTGAAAATTATTTCGATTTGAATTTTAAAAATATTACTTAAAAGATATGATTCATGAAGCACATGTTGAGTACATTTCACTTTTCATTATTATCACAGTAAAATACTCCATAAACCCGGAAGTAGTATCATGTAAAATACGATCGCAAAAGAATTGACACAACGCCAAATTTTACAATCATGTTCGAAATAATAAATAAATAGAATTGACGAGAAAATATACTGGCAAATCCGATTAATGTCAATCATAAATCATGTCTTTAAAACTGACATATGTCTTTCATATCTGTTTTTTGTCTGATCTAAGAAATTGAAATCACAAAGTTCGACGAAGTAAGCAAACTAAAAGCGATAAATAAATTTAAAAAATTACTTAGGGTGATCGATTTGAATGCCATGAAATTAAGTTTTAATACTATTAAGTAAGTCACAATAGAGAAAGGGAAAAAGTTTACATCCATCATTTTGTAGCACCCAAAACGACTTGAAGAATCCTTTTGAAACGACGATCTTCTCACCCCACTTCCAAAGCGATTCGTCTCCATCAAAGTTCCGCCATTCGCCGCGCCAGCGAATTGCCACCGAGGGCGGAAAGTCCTTTCCGTGACCGACCTCCACTTGCTGGCGGAACGGGATGTAGTAGGGCGTACGGAAGGAGAGGAATGGAAGGGAGAACTGCCCTTCCTCTAGCATCCAACACTTGTAACGGGAAGTCCTCGGACTCCGTCGACTCTACTCACCATTCCTGACCACCTCCCTCGCCATCCGCACCCTCCGCACCAGTCGCTGCGCCGCGCCGTTCTCGCTACCTCCACTGACGCGAGTCCACCCTGCCCCCGGCGACGTCGAGCCAATATTTGGCCGGAGCGCCAAACACTGTCCGACAAATAGCGGCACCCTCTCGATCAAAGGCTCTTCGTGCAGCGGAGCCGCCCTCCTGCCCACCTCCCGACTCCACGAAGCACCACCCACACACGCGTACTCTCTACTCCTCGGTCACCCACCACAGACGAACAGTTAAGAGAGCACGATGCTCGTTCTGGGCCACACGTCTCATGGTTGACGGAGCACAAGTATTATAGGAGTATTACTATATATTGATCAGTGATCGACAGTAATATGTAATACTTGCTATACAATACTTGAGTTAATAAAATGAATTGACGGTCAAAACATATATAAATGCGTATGACCACGTGGAGGACAATAAACATTTACTCTCCGAAAGCAAGAGAGGGACCATCCCATCAATGTCGATCAATGCTCATGAGGCGGGTGTGGATATGTCATCGGAGAATACTATTCGTATATTTACCATCTTACGTAGAAAATAATTTTCATGATAAATTCTTTAACTTTCGAATATTGCAATTAATGGAGTAAGATTATACAATAAGCACCGAAAGAAAGCAATATATGTAATTTTAGTAATTTTCATATTTTATTACCTTTTCCGACTGAGCTTCATAAAATACCGGTTGATGTTAAGGCCAGTTTTACAGTCGTTTTAGTAATGTTGCTGTCGGTTAGTGATGAATCAATGGAACATTCGATAAAATCACTTTAAATATTAAATATTCTCGAATGTTTCCGCGGTCGTAGTCAATGGAAAGCTCATCAATTAACTCTAAATATTTTTTAAAATTTATTTGGGAATAAAAATTTTGATAATTTTTCGGTTAAAATATTTCTTGATTTACACTCCAAACTACTTCATTTTTCAGGTCAATCATTGTAAATAGTAATAGTAGTAATATCAAAGGGATTGGAGATTAATCTAGCTGAATTTCAATGACCAACAGGTGCCTACATAGAAAAGGAGAAAGTTATCCTTCACTTAGTCAAAATTGTAAGACAATTTTTTAATTTTGACGGAATCTTCAACGACAAGAATCAAGAAATCGTAGAAAAAGAGGCTAGGCTATTCCTCCATCAAGGAATTTCAACCTGAGAAAAGTATAATAAGTATAATTATTATCCTTCACCATGTACCACGCGTATTACGGAGATTGAATTGTTTTACTCACTTCACGTAAAATAACTTGACTAAAAAGTCCCTAAATTACGTGAATACGTGACCCAATGACTCTATTGGACAATAGGGAATACATATTTCAAATGACAACAAATCAGCAACTCCTTTTCCATGAAGAATGAAATAATTAATGATCTAATATTAAGTAGGAATTTTTACTGGGCAAGTATTGATATAAAATATCAACACTGGATAATCGGTTCTATAAATATTAACTTCCATTAACGATTGAGAACGGTCTATATGAATAATCTCTATAAGTAATGAATATCAATAGGAAAGGTAAAATTTGTCAACTTTCATCTTCCCTAAATTACCTTTAGGTCACTTGAATTTACGAATGATGTTCAATTGGGTTACTAATACATCCTATGAATAACTCAACATTCTCAATTTTAGACTCCTTACCAGTGAAAACTTCTCAAGGCCACGCCCCTGGCGCCGTCATCCATCTTGAGCCGAGTGTGTTGCTCTCATTAGGACCAATAAACCACTCCCTCATATGAATTTATTCGCGTCCCATGTCCCCCCTCAGCCTTGGCAGAACCAGACGTCTCTCCCAACTCAACGTTTCCTCCTCAACACATATTTCTGATTTAATGCGAATTTACGCACCAACATATTTCAATTATTACACGCTAACAGGATGTGGCGCTTGGGATTTTGGCTGAAGCTGCGCAACGTCACGACAGCGTCGTCTTGTGAATACCAAAGAGGTTATAGAGGAGATTTACATTAGATGGGTCGATGTAAATCCTAGGATAAACTAGCAGTTTTAGAGTGAGCTATGCATATAGTTAGTGTTCTAAACACACACTGCAATAAATATTAAATCTCGAAAATTTATAACGTATACTATATTTTAATTATTCATTTACATGCAGCTGCTCTTCTTCCCAGCAAAACTCCCCCAAAATACATGAAAGTACGGTTTAAGGTTTATTAAAATATGTAACGACAATGATGCTAAGTATAAAACAATGAGGTTTTGTATTAATTTCTTTGTTATACTTTTTTATTGGCTTCTTTATCAATCGAAGAATGAATTCCAATTTGGATAAAAAACAAGCAGTTTAGGTCATAAAAGATATGGAAAAAAGGTATGGGTAAAACAAATGTATGGGTGTGATTTTATTGTAGAAGTAATTTTATTTCCACGGTACCAAATGCAATGCCAATAATACGTAAGAGCTGTAAAATGTCTCAACTACAATCAAATTTGTACACCAAATTGTAGCAACCTTTGTTCCATGCACTTATTGGTGCAAATGTCATACATACAGTTATCTCGGAAAATTTCAAAATAAAATAATTGTTACTTTAATACGTACACACACATTATATATATATATATATATATATATATATCTATCTATATATATATATATATATATATATATATATATATA
>NNCF01132919.1:252220-263632 GCA_002313205.1 Laupala kohalensis
TATTCTGGCTACAACATTATTTTCTATTACACTGCACGACCGTGCTTGTGCATTCCATATATGAGTTTTCTATATATTATTGGAATTTACGTTCACAGTTTCGGTGTATTATAAAAATGCTTCTAATGACAATAATAAGATAACAATGATTTATTTCAAGTAACATCATCTCAAAGAGGCCTTAAAAAGTAGTATATTTTGAATGATTGCGTTACAACTGCTTTTCACAATACTGGATACCACACGTAACAAAAATAGTCAAAATTCTAAAATAATGAAAATAATTATTTTTAAAGAAATATTCACTTCCCTGAAACGGATAAAATCTTATAACATTGATCAAGGGTTTAATGAGCAACAGTTAATCTGTATTGACAGAAGTTTGGCAAAATTATCGCAGGAATTATGCTAGCTGCCAGCACGAATCCAAACACAATAACAGGGGGTCAAACGCTAGAAAATTGTTGTTTTTCATGTGAGACAATATTATGATGTTTATTTATTTAAAAAATACATTTTGAACACGCATAGCTCTTTAATACAGGTACTGCTTTCTTTTATCCCCATTTATCTCGAAAAGTGCACATTATAGTAGGTTCAACAAAAAAGTTTTGTAATACATTTTCCTATAAATAAACTTTATAATTTCTTTAGAATTTACATTACAAAAGTAGTGGTAGTAAACGATAGATATACTAAAGTAAACTGAATAAAATCACTAAAATGATTAATTTCGGAACAAATTAATAATTCAATTTATTTACTTTGATTTCAACAGAAAAAAATATTCTTCACCAGTTTCTTATTTTCCAAAGTAGAAAAAGATTCAATAACGAGTAGGTAGGAAGTGGTCCTTTGTAATGAAATTTCTATAGATTGTTTTCGCGTAACTTTATATAACAAAACGATATTCAAGTACTTGAATCATGAAATAAATGGACTCATTCTATGTACTTTCCGCGATAATAAGGTACTCATTCATTTTACTATATGCAATTCTGCAATGTGCAATGGGATTAATATTAGCTTCATTTGCTCTGATCCATGCTATTAAACCGCTGATTAAATAAAGAGTATTATTTTAATGATCGTCAAAGAAATCAGAGAATTGGTGTACATCTATGGGGAACTCTTTTACACTGTGGAGGATTATTTGTCAAAAGTAATTAATACATTTTAGACTTAAAATTATGATACACGTGAAATATTTAGAATATGTAAAAATCGACTATTTTGTAATTTTTATTCACTAAGGTTATTCTGCAAATGTGATACGGTATTTTTTCTTTTCGTAATATTAACCCCAACCCTAATTGTCATAAATGTCAGATAAATATGTTGTCTTTCTAAGGATATCACATGTTGACCTGTTAATAAACGATACTGCCCACAGTACCCTCATAGCTACACGGTGTTTATGCGGCAACTGGCAAGTCTTGTCACGCACCATTTAGTTAACCTTTGTCCCATTGTGCTTCAGGTCTTAGCGTGGCTGCGTCGATCGTCATCGTCGACTTAATTCTTCGCTGTCGAATCTGGGCACGACTCCTGATCAGAATCTCTTTAACACAGTGTTGACATTATGTGATTTCAACAGATGTGAAATTTGATGTCAAAAAATAAAAAATATAGCACGTTAAACATATTTTTCGTTTATTCAATATAGAGTTTGACTTAAAAACATTACTATTACTATTTATTTAAACCTCAAAAACCTATAAACTTGAAGAAACTTCCAAGAAAGTTTTTAAGCGTATTTTTGAGTAAATATGTAAATTTTTTTAAATTTTACTTGTTATTCAGTGCATTTCCTAAAAATATGTTTAATTCTCCAAATCGTTTTCCAACAATCCTGAAAATGGTCAATCGATAGTTCTTTTCAACCAAAAAAGTGTAACGCACTGGAGAGCTCACAACATTCCGCTGTCAGGCACGACAAAACACATGCCACAGTTCTTCTTTAGAGTGGGAGCCGATTGAATGGGAGCTTTACTGAGCCAGCTCACCGCGGTTCTGCCAACGACGACGACGGCCCATTCCAGTATTGAGCTCTTGTCCTCAAAAGAGAGAAGAACATAAGATAATAAAAATATTATCCTCGGGAATCGGGCTTCGAAATTGATTCACCCAACCCGTCGTTCCTGCTCTCGTAACTCCTGCCCGCAGCTCCCACCACCATCAGAGGCACAATCGAGTTTCCGCCTCCATCGCTGCTTCAGCCGCACAGCTGCGGTTTTTGCGGGGGTCGTATACTTATCATTGATAACGACTGGATTTCTAAAGCACACAACCACCACGGCCATAACGAATATAAGTATGAGGCTGACCACTTTCACTATCAGAGCCCAATCTTTACTCCAACTAATCATTCCTGCTTGGGAAAGCCTCCGATTTTGTCTCCAGGTCAGTTAATCATCTTCGCCACAATCATAGATTGCCACCTCCATCACCACCACGTCAGTGTCAACTTTCTCATCACCTAGTCACCGTCATCCCCTTCAGCCCTCGACAGTGAAGTCACCCTATCCGCGGTGGTGCAGCGCCCAGGCGGAGACCCTCACTCACGCGCCCGCTGGCAGCCCCACAATGGCTGCGAGCGGCGAAATTGAATAGCATCGGCCCCGCGGGCCAGATAATAGATTATGTATGCCTCTTCCACCGCCGCCGCCCGCCGCCCTCCGCTACCGTCGCAACCGCCGTGGGTTGGTAAGGGAACTGCTCTGAGAGTTGGGATACTGCGGAGCAAACAAAAATCTGTGCTGCCGCAGCCGCCGTCGCGCCGCGCCGCGCAGGGACCGAACATCCTCGATGTCTCTTCACGTCTACCACAGTGCACGGTTCCTTACGCTGGCGTTTTTATTTTTTATTTTAAAATTTATTATCCTATCTTCGTTTTTTCAGAGAGTTCACTCCCTAGCGGTATAGTTAATTCGTTGTTTACAACCGTTCAGTCCTGAAACTTCCCGCAATTATTTATTATTACACTTCAGCCACATAATATATCACACTTCTGAATTTTCTACTCCTTAACTATTTATATGTGAATCGGCTTCGTTGATATTTCAGAATTATTAATAGAACACGTTGGAGAAAATACCAAATCGAACATTTTGAACATATGAACATCAAAAGTTGTTCATAGTTCAAAATTAGAGAGCTACATTAGATATAAATTGTTAATTTATTGGAAATTTTATACAAAAATAATAATAATAGTTTTTTAAAACTTTAAAATGTTTGAACAATCGCTCCCGGTACAGTTCTTAATTTCCCTAGTCTCTCAAATTAAGTCCATGGGAATATATGTGTAATTCTCGATACCCATTTCTTCAAAACTACTCAAAATTTTGTAATCGCTTCTCGACCTGGTTCATTTCATTTACTCTCCTTACTTCTGTTGTCCTAAATTTTCCGTTCTACAACTTCCTTATTTTCTTCCCAGAGACTTGCCTTTCTTTCCTCATATGCGAGTGAACCCCACGTCGCGCTGTCTCTCATCGGCCTCTTTCTATCCAACCTCCTCTCCACCGCCTGTATCTTCTGCAAGCCGAGATATGAGGGCAAGACACCGCCACGCGGCTGCGACGTGACTCACAGCGTGTTTCTTATTTTTCCTCTCGTCTCTTTTTTTCTTTCCTTCTCGATATGTAGTTGTAGCAATCGGCGCCCGCAGCGCTGGCGGCGCTCCAACCACGTGAGAGGCGGCCGACGGCCACTGGGGAGGAAGAAATGACGAAGAGGCTGAGAAAATCTAGAGGAAAAAAGGAATAGTGCTCTCAAAGTATACTCGGGATTCATCACATATCGACGCTCGTCTTTGATCCTGGGAATATTTGTAAACGTACACTTGTAAACGTCAACAGTTACAAGAAAATGAGTGTCTAACGATCATATATCATAAATTAGACAATCATATAGTGCAATTTATGGTGACATAATTCATGATAAAATGGGTCTCTGTTTGTGTCTAATTTGTAGTAGTGAATGTTCTTATCAGTTATTAGTACGATGTAGAAGTATAAACAGTCCTAAATTGGTTTGTTTTGTATAGCCCTGATAAAGATGACGTTTGTTGCCGAAACGTTGGACAAAGTGAGAAAATAAAGAATTTAGCCAAACCACAAGAACTTTGTGTTGTAAAATACTTTTAGTTAAATAATTTGTCGAAAAAAATTTTAAGTCTAAAAAATTTAAGTACATTTGAAATATTTCTAAGAATGGCACAAAATAAAAGAATACATTAGAATTAAAAGTGTTTGTGGAAAATCATTAAGCAAAATAAAATCGCATTAGATTATACAAGTCGTTTTAGAAGATCTCAATGAAGCAGATAAGCTCCACTCTCGAGAATTGCTGTACGAGACACATGCTTCTCTGAGAAAAAGAGCTCTTTTCACATTTCAAATCTAAATCTGCATCCCGAAAACCTCAATTTTCATGAAAGTAATAAACGTGATGGTGAACTCCAGTCGCCATCGCAGTCTTCGCGAACCACGAACACGAACTAGACGCCGTGAGGGTGGTGGGTAGCAACTGCCCCTGGCATTGTCTGCGGTGAAGGGTGTAGAGAACCGCGACGGCGCTGTGCGTGCCGACCCATTCCGGCGCGGTTTTAAAGCTTAATAGCGCGCAGAGGGGCCCATGGAGAGCGCTTACAGCTCGCCTCCTACAAACCCTCACACCATCCCGCACCCCACCTCTCCAGACGTATGCAAAAGGGGGTGCCGTTTCTCCAAAGGGGCTAATCCGACTCGGGACTCACCCACTGGCGCCGTCAGCCGTTCCTAACACCCCACGTATTTAAGTGGACGGTGTTAAGGGTAGGCGATGAGGACGCTTGCCGGATTTTGCGGGAAATGTACGAGGATGTGCGGAAAAGTAGTCTTCACGCGTTATCATATGGAGGTCAGTCTCAGAGTTGCAGCGTGTACTTCCTTCTCCCTCGCAATGTATGCGATCACCCCCTCCGCGCACTCTCGCTGAATTGAGGCATTCGAAGGAGTCTTTGTCTTGAATTTGGTCGCAGTTAGGGAAGTGGAGAGAGACTAAGAGGATGAGAGAAGTGGAATGGGAACTATGATTCAGACTTGTGGGCCAAAGTGAGTCAGTAAGAGAGATAAATCGGATTCCTGATTTAATGTACTTCTGAAAGGAAAAACTCTGAAACTAAATTTGTTTTATCTTGAAATATCAAAGAAGGTTAAACTAGAGAGGCACTAGAAAGCTTTGTTTATTGAAAGAGATCTTGGAAGAGATAAATGTCAAACAGACAATAAAGAAAATTAATATTTTAACATGGATAAGTTGTTTAAGAACCGTGTGATATGCAGATTCAGTAATATGTGAATATATAATTTACTTTGTAGAGATAACATGTTAAGTAATTTATGTTATTAAGATAACGAAATTTGGAAATGCAAAATTTTTATTTCGATGTAAAATGCACGTTTTGGTAATTTAATTCAAAGAAAGTACGAAGGGGTAAAACATTCCAGATGAAAAATTTGTAGCAATCAGAACATGAAAATATCTGAATTAAAGAAGGGTAAAGACTTTGAACATGGGTGTTTGGCTTCTATTATCATACGTGTTATATTTGTTAATGATATCCAATCAAAGCGTTTCACTTCATATTATTAGAATGAAATACAATAACATAATAAAGATAATCTAATTGAGGCATATATTTTAGCAAAATTGCCAAATTCTTCACATTCATTTCTCCTTTTCTTTTCACAACTTTCAAAACTTCCGCAAAGAATTTCACTCTATAAAATATTGCTATTATATATGTAATTAATGAGTTGTGCTAACGCAAATGACACCTA
Source organism: Laupala kohalensis (assembly GCA_002313205.1). NCBI lineage: Eukaryota > Metazoa > Arthropoda > Insecta > Orthoptera > Trigonidiidae > Laupala > Laupala kohalensis. Next base: position 258,049 of record NNCF01132919.1, read on the forward strand.
ATATAGATAAAATATATGCAAAGAAGTTTATAGTCTACGGTGTAACCGTATTGACATCTATTAATTTAGTTTTCTGAATATTGTAAAAGGAATTGTTGAAAGATTACATCTACTCCGGAGTAGCAATATATGCGTGTATCAAGGAGATGGAGACGAATTAACAGAGCCAGAAAGTGGCTGAAATGATGTTATAAAGCCTGGCGTTGGCATAGGCATTCCTGCAGCACGCCGGAGCGATAAGGTACGGATGGGGTCACTGCATCTCCTTATCTTCTAGGTATTCCTGGTGACAACATAGATGTTGGGTTACATTTTCACATTAGGCATGAAAATGTTAAGTTGAGGCACCCTCCTTGCGATCAATGGTTTTGGACCTACTGTAGAGTTCAAATTTCATCAATTACTACTGGTGCAGTGATGGACCTAGTTTGTCTATGGAAAATTTATGCATGGTATATTTAACATAAAATATAATATAATATTATATATATATATATANTATATATATATATGACTATTTGACAATAAGCTCCTATAATATACAAAACAGATAATTTATAAAATAAAAAGGTTCATTTCCAACAAACGTTCTAACTTCTCTATTATCGTTTGACTCGGAGCATTTTGAATTAGAAATATTGTGCAAAGCAAGGGAAACTATTGCTTTAAAACAAGATTGACTAACACAAACCACTTTAACGAATTAAAATTATCATAAAAATATTTACCATGGCAATTCTCAACAATACCTTCAGTTATTTTCATTAATGATTATTCCTTTGTTACTCGATAAAATATTCATTAATATATTAAATTATTTTTACATGTATTCCATGGTGGTTTCCCTTATCGTCCTAAAAGACAATACATGATGGAAAAACTCCTGCTTATCCGGCATTCGAATTCAGGACAGGATTCATGACCCACATAAGAGGTCACCAGATGGGTGAATGTATAATAGAATACACATATTCCTAATGAGTGTAATTATTTTTAATAATATATAAATTTCATGAAAATCTTAAGTCACAAATTATTGGAGAATGGGAACTATTCCCATTTTCTTCGCCCAACTTTACACATCATCGGTTCCTACACCAAGGTACGTCCTAATGCTGGCAGATGCATTAAAAGTGACACGATTACCAACCTTCGACTATTTCTTTCCTTTGGAAACTCTCGTCGATTTCAGAGTCAGTGGTTGACCCCAACGCGGTGCCCGGGGCGAGTGCCAGGCGGTGGCGGTCGGCCGCATCACCGATAACCCTCTGCAGCGGTCGACGTATCCGGGGCGCTGCACCCGACTTCTCGCAACTTCCTGCGTGGTGAGGCCGGATGGCAGCGCGGGAGGAAGGAGGAGTTGCCCACTGGGGGCAAGTAGTCGGAATAGGTCTGTGCCACCGGGGCTGAGATTGGGTGGACGGAGGATGACAGCGGATAAGAGAGAGTGGTGGTACGGAAGGCGTAGTGGAGGAAATGCGCCGAAAACGACACATTTTGATTAGACGACGTGCACCCATATCACCTCGACTTGGAATACATTCATTACAAGAACATATCCAAAACACCCCTCCGAAGCGGAGAAGTTCAATAATGATGAAAACATTTTGTCGAAACTATCAATAAACTATTTTTGTACAGAAATCTCTTAAATTGCGAAGAACCGCACCGCCAGGTAACAGATTAATTATGTTATGTTAAATGAAAATGGGAGACGGGACACAGATTGGAACTCGAGACCTTCAACTATTGGTGGACTGGGACCAGAGCGGTTGGTAGAGCATCAGCGCGCTAAACAAATTCCCGAGTTCGAATCTCGGTCCCTTCTCTCATTTTCATTTAACATAATATAATTCAACTTTTTTGTTTCGACTATTATATTGAAGTCGAATACAACACCCCCAGCCAAATGTTAGCCTAATAAGAACTTCGTTATTGCAATAGTATGAAATCGTTATGATGCAAACCGTTTCAATAAACTATTTCATTTTCGACTATACTTTAATTTGAAGTTTATTGGAATATAAAAATTTCATACGGTTGAGCATAGGTATTTGTATATTTTTAGGAATTAAATTTTCGAAATGTTGTCTCATAATACCTGACTGCAGAGTTTTTGCGCTCTATATGTTTACGGGACCGAGGAAGTGGGTTTCACACCAATATTAGATCGAATAGTTAATATTTTCATATGAATTTGTTCTCCGATAAACAAAATGTATTTTTATTCAATAATCTACAATCTGCAAACCAAGATTTATTAAATATTAAAAGTAATATAGCAAGTATATAGAGGCAATTAGCAATGACCATTAAGCCGAGTTCGGATATTATAAATTAATTTGAATTCTTATGTATCAGGATATATTGATACATCAGGAATACTCGATGCGTATCACACACGTATGTTTCTGAGCATGTAAAAAACCGTGTATTTTCAACCTGTTTGCAGTATTCAAATCCACCGCAGAAAAATTCCCGTACATCCACACTAAATCTCCGTAGGGTATACTCAAATAAATAAACAGTTCTTTTGACTCCGAGAAGCGAGTGAGTGGGAGAGTCAACGTTCGTCTATTTCAAGTGTGCGTAAACAACACGAAGCGCGTCCACCCCCAACTAATCGACCTCCCACACTGCCAACTCTCATACGTCCTTCCCCTCCCTACACCCACCTCCCTCTAGCTCTCGAGTCACCAACATCGAGTGATACCGCAGAAGCTAAGAGCTCTGCTCGCAAATTACAGCTTTCACGTCGAGCGAGACATGCTTATTAAGTGAGGAAAACCTGTGGACTGGTGGTGCAGCAGCCGCTGCTGTCGTTCCCGCGAACGTAGTGCCCGCCACCTACCGATGGCGAAAGGAAGGAAACGTTAAGCTGGTTATACCTGACACATAGTTTCACGTACAGGAAATTAGACACCGCGTTGAAACATTTCCAATATAAGATTGCGGTATGAAAAAAAATCACGGAGTATATTTGAATTACTGGCAGAACTACTTGGCGTTGTCCGGGATTCGAAAAGAAACGTTATGGTATATATGAATACAATAGTGTGTACATTTTTTTCTGAGGAACATATTTCTCATAACTCTATTTCCTTTTTTCGGAAAAGTAAACCAGGTAAGCAGCCGGGGAAAAGAGGTGCTCGGAGGGCCAAGACCCCTCTCGAAATGAGTTTTAATGAAAGTACCTTGTCAATCAAATACTATTAATTTACTATGATTTAAGAAAATAATTAAAAAGAATTTAACAATTGCACACATTTAAAATATAATAATAAAAACAAGACTCAAAAGTTTTCAGAAATACTTTGAAGTTTGACGTGACTGCGACCCATCCGGCTAGGAACCTGATTGCAACCGACTTGTCCAAAATATTTTAGTGTCAAGTACTACAGAAGAAATATTTATCGTTTTATTGCACTACAATGTAGAAAGCAAAACCTTAGTGAATGTCAGAAGGTGTATAAGAGAAAAAATGATAAATTTGACTAAGAAGAAAATTATAAACAATATATACGAGGAAGCCTTACGTGTGATCCGTGGAGACCGAGGCTGTATCACAGAACGAAGCAGTAGGTGAAGGAAGAGAGTCGTTCGCTTCTGAGTAAATTATAAGCCAATTTCACGCAACGTCAGCGGCGCCCCTACACAGCCTCTCCGTTTTCGATACCTGTCGATTCTCCTGAGAGACGCCACGCGGGCAGATCGGCTTAGCAGCGACGGCAGGCTGTGAGGCGGTTGGGGTCGCTAAGCACCCGACTACCGAAGTTCTCTACACGTTGCGGTGGATATAAAAGTGAAAGACTTCCCGACTGTGAATTAGCGCTCCGAGTCTGATTTCACCTACCTTCAAGAGTACATTGATTGACAAGAGGGTAAGTTTGATAAAAATTAGATTTATATTGTAGTAAGATAAACCACTTTAAAGAAGCTATGAGAACATCGTGAATATATGATCATAATAATTAGTAACCTTTGGTGACGCTATTAAAAATTATGAACAATAGAGAAATAAAAAGAGAAAAAATGAAATTTGTAAAACCTCTGAAAAAACTATGTTGGGTAAAGGGGATGAAGTGTGTGTGTATATATGTATGTATGTGTGTGTGTTTCGCGAAACCCAAAATACACGATTGAAACGTCCGAGCAGGTAACGGATTAATAAACACCTGAAGCGGGCAGCCAAACTCTTGCTTACAGGAGTGTCTTGCGCCTGCGCAGTTCTGCAAAACTGAGATTGCCGCTTAAAATATATATTATATTTAATCAGTATGCAGTAGGGAGCCGCGAAGCGACAACGAAGCTGTAACCGACTGACCAAATCCAAACAGCTGAAGAGAAATGGTTCCCACTCATACTAAAAGGGCGCGCCAATGGCCGGGCGGCCTCCTACGTAGGGCAAACACACTTAGACAAATAATGATCGTCGTCAGAATGTCAGCTGTCATTTACAAAGAGCCATGAAGCGACTGAAATACGTATTGTATCTTTATTAAATTCATTTTTTGGTCATTTTTCCGTACTGAAACAATTTATAACTATTCGCATTATTGAATAGTGTGAATTTATTTAGTAAATTCAATGCATTATTGATCAAACCAATAAAAAGTTATCTTGATAATGAAACTGTACTTTTTAGAGCACCAATCAGATAATATTTTCCTCAAACAATAAGCTGTGTTTTTATAGACTCTTCCTTATTCTTGTTGGTGAATTGTTAGCAGAGGTTTGCTGTGTGCTGGAGAGGTGAACGTGTTTGGAGCTCTTACGTTTTGTGTTAACTTATAAGAATGAGTCTGTGGAAATTGAGTGGATGACAGAGATCATATATTACGGTCATGTAAGATTTACGACGATGAATGAAGATATTTAATTATGTATATGATACGAGAACGAGTTCAGAAGAAAATAAACGGTCCAAACCTAATAAGTACGAAAACAACATACATAATATTTGAATATTGTGTAGATAGATTGTGTGCGGTGCGAAGCACAATAAAGGAAAATAATTAAGAGCACGAAAAAGACAGTTGGCTACATCCACTACATGACTGCGTGGTGAGGATGAGTACAGCGTCATGGCCAAGGAGATGTAGTCAGTGGGCGACTAAAAATTGTCGTTTTTTTGTTAAATATTTACGAAGTATCTGTATTACTGTTCCACTGTTTGAAATACAGATAATAAAAAAATACGTTCATGATAAATGCAATTAAGAAATTGATATTGCAATACAACGCGATTGGTTCATACACAAAACAAAAATAAGTAATAATTTAAAAAACGTTGATGAGATAGGCAATAGAGTATATTCGTTAAAGATAGTAGAGACGCGGTCGCATCCAAGCATTGGGGACGGACAACGTCACGAAGACAGTTGAGTAGCGTACTACAGAAAATGATATAAAAGAGAAAATTATGACGAGGGAGCAACTCATTGACAAAATTGAACTCAGGTTGGTCTAGTTTCATTTTAATGGTATTGTATTATTATATTATTATTATTATTATTATTGAAGATGTAAAATAACAGTAAATTGAATAAAAATGAAAGAATAATGCCTTCATGATATATATATA
>NNCF01132920.1:407-10465 GCA_002313205.1 Laupala kohalensis
GTGTCAATGATAATCTAACTATTACTAACTACTTCTACTAACACCTCCAAACGGGACAAGTTGTTGGTAAACCCAGATAACCTTCCTAACTCCCTGTCCAACTCCTACTTCCTATAAGTGAACCAAAAAAAGTTGTAGCTTTGATCATTTATATCACAGTTTACATAGATGTGACTACTGACAAGCGAACCCTCCTCCCTCTCTCCACCTCCTTCTCGTGTCAATGATAATCTAACTATTACTAACTACTTCTACTAACACCTCCAAACGGGACAAGTTGTTGGTAAACGCAGATAACCTTCCTACCTTCCTGTCCAACTCCTACTTCCTATAAATGGACCAAAAAAGGTTGTAGCTTTTCTCATTTATATCACAGTTTACATAGATGTGACTACTGACAAGCGAAACCTCCTCCCTCTCTCCACCTCCTGCTCGTGTCAATGATAATCTAACTATTACTAACTACTTCTACTAACACCTCCAAACGGGACAAGTTGTTGGTAAACGCAGATAACCTTCCTACCTTCCTGTCCAACTCCTACTTCCTATAAATGGACCAAAAAAGGTTGTAGCTTTTCTCATTTATATCACAGTTTACATAGATGTGACTACTGACAAGCGAACCCTCCTCCCTCTCTCCACCTCCTGCTCGTGTCAATGATAATCTAACTATTACTAACTACTTCTACTAACACCTCCAAACGGGACAAGATGTTGGTAAACCCAGATAACCTTCCTAACTCCCTGTCCAACTCCTACTTCCTATAAATGAACCAAAAAACGTTGTAGCTTTGATCATTTATATCACAGTTTACATAGATGTGACTACTGAAAAGCGAACCCTCCTCCCTCTCTCCACCTCCTGCTCGTGTCAATGATAATCTAACTATTACTAACTACTTCTACTAACACCTCCAAACGGGACAAGTTGTTGGTAAACGCAGATAACCTTCCTACCTTCCTGTCCAACTCCTACTTCCTATAAATGGACCAAAAAAGGTTGTAGCTTTTCTCATTTATATCACAGTTTACATAGATGTGACTACTGACAAGCGAACCCTCCTCCCTCTCTCCACCTCCTGCTCGTGTCAATGATAATCTAACTATTACTAACTACTTCTACTAACACCTCCAAACGGGACAAGTTGTTGGTAAACGCAGATAACCTTCCTACCTTCCTGTCCAACTCCTACTTCCTATAAATGGACCAAAAAAGGTTGTAGCTTTTCTCATTTATATCACAGTTTACATAGATGTGACTACTGACAAGCGAACCCTCCTCCCTCTCTCCACCTCCTGCTCGTGTCAATGATAATCTAACTATTACTAACTACTTCTACTAACACCTCCAAACGGGACAAGTTGTTGGTAAACGCAGATAACCTTCCTACCTTCCTGTCCAACTCCTACTTCCTATAAATGGACCAAAAAAGGTTGTAGCTTTTCTCATTTATATCACAGTTTACATAGATGTGACTACTGACAAGCGAACCCTCCTCCCTCTCTCCACCTCCTGCTCGTGTCAATGATAATCTAACTATTACTAACTACTTCTACTAACACCTCCAAACGGGACAAGTTGTTGGTAAACCCAGATAACCTTCCTAACTCCCTGTCCAACTCCTATTTCCTATAAATGAACCAAAAAAAGTTGTAGCTTTGATCATTTATATCACAGTTTACATAGATGTGACTACTGACAAGCGAACCCTCCTCCCTCTCTCCACCTCCTGCTCGTGTCAATGATAATCTAACTATTACTAACTACTTCTACTAACACCTCCAAACGGGACAAGTTGTTGGTAAACGCAGATAACCTTCCTACCTTCCTGTCCAACTCCTACTTCCTATAAATGGACCAAAAAAGGTTGTAGCTTTTCTCATTTATATCACAGTTTACATAGATGTGACTACTGACAAGCGAACCCTCCTCCCTCTCTCCACCTCCTGCTCGTGTCAATGATAATCTATAAATTACTAACTACTTCTACGAACACCTCCAAGCGGGACACATTTAGAACTAAAATTTTCTTTATCATTAAAAAAAATAAATATGAAGAAAAAACTGGTGTATGAATAAAAATTTGGATGACATATTGTGTTTTCGAATGACGTCACATCACGAATCCACATCACTTCAACGGCGAGAGTTGGCTACAATCTGCATCGCACGCAGCACGTAACATTGAAAAATCAGATATAAGCGTCAAGGAAAAAATGATATCAGGGACATGTGCTGTCACCTTGTGTACTTTGTTACATAATTCGATCGTCACAAACATTTTTGACTGTGTGATGTGTCAAGTGACGATGTAATGAATGTAAAGAAAGACAACAAAGTGAGGTATCCGCTTCGTCTACATTAGTGAATAGTTTATAATTTCAAAACGAGAAGAAAAATGCCTCCAGGTCGTAGAAAAGTGTATAATTTTTGTTTTCCGCATCTTAAAGTAGAAAAAATGCACTGTTTAGTCAGAATCAAAATTGTTTTTGGCGCCGCTGGGAATTGAACCCGGAATGACTTGGTGGTAAGCGAGCAGGCTAAGCCTATAGCCACCGGAGGGGACTAAATCAACATTAGAAACAAAACAGAGTGTACATAAAAAATAAAAATTACACTGCAAATATGAAAAATATAAAAATTATTATTACCATTTTATACGTATTAAAAATAACATGTTGCTGTTTACGAGACACATTATATAAATTTTAATCTACTAATTGTTTTGCAGGATCTCAATACTGTTTTTGATAACTTCTCTAGATGTAGGAAATTCTCTCTTCCAAAATGGTTCCACAAAAACGAAGGACCCGAGCAGTTACAGTTGTGTGTGGAAGCGTTTGCATTCAGAAACATTCAGACCGTGAAGTCTATTTAAGTCTTATTCGTAAGTTGAGCTTAGGAAAGTAATGCCTGCGCACGGACGTAGAAAAAAATTGGAGGTGGAGGTTTCCCACGATTTTAAAACAAACAGTTTATGACATAGTAGCTATGTCAGAAAATGGTTAAAATTTATTCATAGACATATTTACTCTATTTTTCTCTCTTAAAAATGTATTATTTGTATTTTGAGGAAAGGATAATGAGACCCTGTGCATCCCCTTTCGTACGCCTATTAAAAACACCCAAGTACATATTATTGTAAAGAAATTTTAAATGTATTATTTCCACTGAGAAACTTAATAAAACAGGACACTTTAATTTACATCTTCGTTCACAATTAAAAAAATGCTAATAAACTATCAATTGACATAAAAGCTAATGGTTCATAAGCAAATAATATAGGTTTCTTCTTTGATGACTCGTGATGAAATTTGAAAGCTGGGACGAAGAATTTAGAACCACTAGAAGATGGTTGATCATATTTACGCTGATTAATGCAAAGTTTATTTAAAATACGTTGTTTATAAATGACTAATAAACAAAATTTAATTGAAAATTAAAGAAGATATAAATGATATATGTAATTTACAGAAATGGATAATGAAGCAGGTCATTTTGGATCCTCGGTGATATTCTATACTGAACTTCAAACTGCAAGACTAGAAAAGGAAAAGATACTGGAAACTTTCAATATTGCATTACAAACGAATGGAATAATTTTTGCGAGTCGAAAAATAGAAGAATTTTTCCTTAGTAAAAAGAATCTAGTTATTTAAAATGGTGACACTACAACACAAACTCTCATGTCTTTAAGTAATCGAGTGTGAATGATATTCCTGACATATTAAAAATCTTTTGTTATCAAGGTGTTTACAGTTCTTGGTTCATTTTCTAGTTCCCCGTGGATCAATTTCGATGGCCAGTCTTCAGTCTCTTCTGTCGCTTTTATCTTCATGCTATTTTGTTATCTGTCGAATTTTCTGAATGCTTTCTGAACGAGAAATTTTGAGTATATCCCACAAATGTAAATATGTTTTACAAAAATTCCCACAATATGTCCTGCCATGATTCTCCAAAGGTATGATACGACATGACGTTAGGATTTTTACCTTAAGTTTTTATGAGCTAATGTGAAATTGCCTTTTCGGTTGGACTTCGTGTAAATAAAATGATCTTCCATGTTGATAACTCGAACACAATAATTACTTACTGGAATTTTTTGAATAACATGAATATTATAGTCGCACAATAGGTCCCTCAAAAAATATAAATACAACTTACATTCGGAGCGGCATTAAAGAGAGGAGAAGGATACGAGATTCGTGGATTTGGAATTTCAGAAGACGGTTCGTAGAAGAACGATGGGATGCAACCAGAGATGTGGGTGTTTCTCAATTAGTTCAAAGGGATTAGGAGACCTTTCAACCTTTGCACACGGTCAAAATAGTTTATCAATTCGAATATGTCCACACAAAAACGCTTCTCTAACTCTAGACTTCTAGACTGCACTAGAACACTTCATACACTCTCAAAATTCATGTAGATTAATACAAAATTAGTAAATAATGATTCCCCGTTCGGACGCATTCAATTATTTCCACCTATTCGCAGAAGGAAAGAGAAATGCTGAGTCCTATTTACAAACCTACTTTTTCCAGTTACAAATTCTACAATAACAAAGGAATCATCTTTCACTTATTGGCGTGTTTGATGACGTTCTTCCTGGCACAAATTGAGTTTCAATCAGGTTCATCAGATCTCGTCTCCTAACGGTGTTGAAAACATGGGAAATCGCCATTTTTCTTCATTCATCTTCTGAAACGTTTTTTATTTGTCAACAGAAGTTTGATAATTCTCATTCAGTCGAGAAAAAAATATTTAGAAGTGTTAAAAACGAACAACACTCAAATTCAGCTAAATTGGACTATTTTTTTGCGAACAGATGTAGAATATTTATTTTTTATCCCCATCTTTCTGATCGCCTTCGAATCGTTGGCTGTGGATGGAAATACTCGACAGCATCTGAACATTAGACTCCACAATTCACATTCTGCAGAAGCAAGTCATTTGTACACTGAGTACTGCGATAAGTACGTGCTTTCTCCATGTCACTTTTTCTCATCTGGTTTGAGTGCTCTTTCTTTATTTGGGCAATATTGGATAAATTTTCTTTCCATGATTTGCTGTAACTAATCGAACATAATACGTGTTCTTAACTATATCCTTTCGACCGAAGCAGACTCTACACATCGCAGGTGTTTATCGCCGAATTCTCCTCCACGCGCTCCACGCTACTCGCGCCATCTGCATCTCGACTGCGACTGTTGCAGGTTTAGTTCCAGTATGACACAGAAAATATTTTACTGATGAATAACTACAAAAACTGATTGGAATTGTGATAGTCGTCGCTAAACGTTGACAAAGAGTAGAAGTTCACAACAGAGGTATTGAGAGAATTGTAGTTAGAGATAAGAAATTTATCAACTACGCAAAATTATCCCTATCTTTACCAGTAGCGGTGATTAGGAGGTCCTCTTTTTTATGAAAAGATATAAAATTTCATTTTAACCGTCTAAACTGGGAATTATAAAAAATTACATCATTTTTGATGAGGTAATCACTAATCGTCTTTTCTTTATTTTTTTCATTATTTAAATCATATTTTGTGTAAATATACAGAAAATGTCGTGTTAATAAAAATTATCGATAGTCCTCCCCCCACTATCAATCTAATCACCGCTTCTGATCTTTGAATGCTCGGCCACATATCTTCAAAGTTGGAGACGACAATAGTGGGTGTTTACATGAATTGATATCACAATTGTCAACTAAAATACCACATCAGTATGGGAAAGAGGAAACGAGACACATCTATTATCTTTCTCATAGATATAATCATTTTTACGTTTCTAGAGAATCTTTGCTCAATTCCTTCGTTTCTAAATGTTATACAAACAAAGTGTCCTTGAGTGCGCTAATTTAAATAACAAGGATGTGCTAACTTCTGCATTTACTTCTTAAGCTGACGGCGAATGGTTGGTTTATTCGGCCACCGCTAAATGTGGTGAAAATCCACGCATGATTAAGCAAATGTCCGAATGAGAACCTTTGCAGGAAAATGGACTCAAAGAGAGAATCTCTAAAGTAGTGAAAGCGCAATGGTCTGAGCAAAGAGGCGTCTCAAGGGAAGCTGGACACATTAACATTCTTTCGTTGAGCAGAGTCTTTTGGAATTGGTTGTTTTATTTACCTCCAAAAGAAATTGACTTGTGCACTTTTTTATAACTCACTCCTCTACTACAAGTGAGTAGACCAAAATTTGTCTCTTATGCTTTTCTGAGAAGGAAAAACTGGTGTCAATCTCACTGAATCCCCTCTAAGAAGATATTTTCTTGGAAGGGGAATACGAAACTTTGGTAGCAAAATGATGCACATTTAAGTTAATTTAATCTGTACGAGTATACTTTTACAATACAATACAAATATACACCCATATACGATAACATTTATTGTTTTACGAAATATATTTTTAAAAATTTACTCCCTGGGAGGACAAACTATAAAAGAAATATTATTGGGGAGGACTTGAGACAGAGAACCTTCCTTTAAATCCGCCCTTAATGTTAAAGGGGTGTTTGTATTATATTACCTAAAATAAAAAGTTATTGCAACAGCCTGTCTGTACATATAAATTAAAGTTATTCACAAAAATAAGAAAACAATGATTACTATTAACATTCAGAATCTACTCATATTATTTACGTCCATCTTTAATACGTATAATTGTTAAGTATAATATTCGGCATTTGGATGGGCCCCACCTCTTATTTATTGCCAACATTTTACAGATCAAAACTATCTTCCATGTCGGAGGATATTGGAAGGATAACATATATTAAACATAGAAAAATAACAACTTTATTTACAGAGTTAAAAATCACACACAAACCAAAATGTGACCAAATCTAATGAAGCTTTAAAAATGGGTCACGGAACTTCCAAAAAATATTTATTCAGAATGCAAAGAAGAAAAATATATTTTTTATTTCTATGAAAAAATAAAGGAAATAGCGAACATATGTGGAATTGTGAGTTGTGCGGAAAGAAAGAGTATAGTTTTTTAGATGTAAGTCTGTAAACACTGTAAACATAATATAAATATCGTAACATATCAATTAATACAATGTATTCAGGGATTAATATTATCCCCAGATGCTAACACATTTTAACTTAAGGTACCTTATCGTCCCTGAGCCTCATGTTCATACTTCAGAATCATGGTACGTTAAGAAAGGTTGTTTGTGTTTATTTTGACAGCACAATTTAAGTATTAGGTCAAAATATATGGGTATTCACGGGGATTAAATGGGCACATATTAATATACTTAAATTTTCCGAATACATGTCTCCGTACATGTGGTAAAGTAAGTTGCAGTCATGTAATACATTAACGTTACAGTAACAATATTCTTTAAAGTTGAAACAGGTTTCAATGTATTTACAAACGAATTCCGAAAATAATTTAATTTAACACAACAAAACCTACATTGGATTAGAAGTCTACAAATCAATAGACGCAAGTTCAGAATACTTAAATTTCTGCAGAGGAATGTTCCTGCAACGGGACTACAAAGGATACAGTTGTAAGAGAATGTTAATGTGTCTTTAGTTCGTCTAATCAAATAAGAAGTCTGCGTTACTTTTCCAGAGGTCATTCAAATATATTGTAAGGAACAAACCCGAACTTTTTATACTCTCTGCTTCATGCAAGGACATGTAAAAATTGGAGCAACTTTCCTTCATCTTTATGAAAGATTTTTTTAATACCCTTTTTGTCATTTTTGTTTGCAAGTACTTTGCTAAAAACATAATCTTTTCTTGCGGAATAGATACTGTCGACTGACAATAGGTCGAAAAAGATTTTCAATGAGGACAACAGAAAATGATTACGTACAAGTCACATTTTGCTTCAATGTCGCAGGACCTAAGTCATTCAATTATCAGGGAAAAAACAGTCATGAGAACTAATGAGATTACAAGGGTCGTTATGGCATTAGAATGACCCATTCTTATCTTAATCAAAAATCATTTTCGAAGTGGCGATCTTGTAAGTCGTCATTCTTTTACAATTCTCCCCTAAGTAAGAATCATCCTTCTTTCTCTTTTGATTCTTGAATGATTTCATAATTTGATATTGTCAACAACACTTGAATATACAAATAAATAAAAGTTATTGTGCGATCTAATTTTAAAACGGTGAATGACAAGAATTTACTCTAATAAAAAATCAGAAACAAATAATAATTCAACAAATTTAGAGTTATATTCGCTACACATTTTCTCTAATGTTGTTTAATCGATTTCAATATTTTTGTGAGGTTTTAGTTCTCGTCAACGGCAAAGTCATTAGAGCCCTTTATTAGAGCCCTTTCTTCAAAAGATGGTAGACTTTTGTTTTCGTATTTCTAAGAGATTTGAAAGAGACTGAAAAACATAGTTCCTATCAAAAACAAAAAGGAGCAATAACTCTACACCTGATACAACATATCTTTTATTTGAATACATAATGATTAAACTCATGTCTCGACTTATCTTCGTGAAATCCCCCTTTTAAATTATTTATTTGCTTAGATAATAACGAAATACTTTTTTATTGACACTGACGTTATCCTTACGTGATTGCACTTGCAATGTACACCGAATAATATTTCTTTTTATTATTGAGGTATAGATTCGTCAAAGCGTTTATGCAGAAGTATTCTCCAAAATGTTACAAATGATAACGTCATTCATTGTATACCCAGTGTCAATAAGTTGTTGTACATTATGACGCATGTATTTTTGAATTATTTGACTTCAAACTGAGTCTTGAAGAAACTAGGCCTTTTTTTTGTATGAGTACGTTACATTTTGATTAAACTGAAGTCCGTTAACCCCAGTATTTCCACAAAATAAAATCGATTTTTAAAGTTTAAAAATACTTTTTACATTTTAAGACATAAAATTTTAATTCTTCAATCTGAAAGATTATTCTTGTTTTATACCACCTCCTAACTCATACTGAAACTTTTCAATTCCGGTTTTTGTTTCAATTCCGGTGAGATCATTTTTTCTATAATGCTATATGAAATGTATTTTATGGATACATGATAAAACGTAGCTTGTTTGTTTATCAAACATGAATGAGAANCGCTTGTTTGCCAAGCATGAATGAGAAATTCAACGACCCATAAAACAAAATTCTTTTAATGTCACAAGTTTTCCGTTTGCCATTTATGTCTACAACTGCCTCAATACCAGATAACAAATCATAGAAACCATTAATTGTTTTACTCTGCAAAGTCACCATGTTACAGAACTAGTTACAGAACTGCTGGCGATGAACAGTCACAAAACAATCAACTCCGTGACGGCGTGACGTCTTCNTTAATTGTTTTACTCTGCACAGTCGCCATGTTACAGAACTAGTTACAGAACTGCTGGCGATGAACAGTCACAAAACAATCAACTCCGTGACGGCGTGACGTCTTCCAAAAAATTAAATCTCTTTGATTGTGTGTATTGGTATTGTTCGTAGGAATGTGAAAGTTTAGTCATTTCTTACATTGAGTATGATGCAAAAGCGTTAATAGTTTNCTATAAGTATGACGCAAAAGCGTTAATAGTTCTTTTTCACATATTTATTCCAAGTCATGTCTCCGTCGCGAGACATTACATGATACTCCTTTTATTACATTACATGAGACCTTACGATACACAATAGAAAACGTTACGTATCTACTTTATCAAACCTTCTTTATTTTCCCGAAGTCATTTTATGTATTTGATGAAGAACGCAAGATTCCCTTTATTTGCTTTCATTCGGTGAGTTCTCTAAGTTATCTTTTTTAAAGATTTCTTTTCTGCAGACTGCAGCCCTCGTTCCGCAACTCGTATTCCCAAACAACGTAACAAGGGAAGCCTGACATAAAATCATGACAACAGGAGATGGTTCCAGCGAGGGATGCAATGGCAGAAATACTCACAGGCAGCGATGCTTTCAATAATTATNTGATGGGTCATGTGGTTGCATTGTTAATAGTATAAATATTTTGAAGACAGTAAACACAGATAATGCATAGATAAAATTCTGATCAACCAAGGTAGATATAACTTAGGTAATCCGACAGGCAAT
>NNCF01132921.1:18477-30190 GCA_002313205.1 Laupala kohalensis
CAAGTAAGTAACTGGTGTATGATACCTTTCGGTGAGATCAATATGGCGACGAGTCGGGAATCGTATATGGTTAACATCCCCGCGAACAAGTGGTGTAGAGGTTAACACCCCTGCGATCAAAGCAGGAGTACGTGGTTCGATTTCCTGTCTCGCCACCATATTGACCTCACCGAAAGTTATTACATATCGTCCAACGTGCTGTGACCAATAGACTAGAGGAGGTACATAATGAATACCTAAACAACGAATTTCAACAACGTGTATGATACATGTAACCTTTGTGTTGGTATTCAAGACGAGTTGTTAATTCCGTTGTACTGCGAAATTCAATTTCATAATTTGGATATAAAATGTCTTGTATCATTAATCATATGGCAAACTGTTTATTGATACTTAAATTATGACCGATCTGTGACTAATTTTTCCTTACTAGTGAAACATTATTGGTGAATGCATAGTCACCTCCACTGCCACTTTAATCTGGTTCTGGGACACAGTCAAATTTACGCCCCAATCGGCGGAGGACCATGTTAAAATTCGTTAATGAATTACTTGTTATAAATATATGCGTTATGAATGGTGTTATTTTACGTCATTAATTCATTTTATGAGAAGAAGTAGTGCGATCCGTTGATGGGTATATGCATTGTAACGGTCTTCCCATATTGCGGAAACCGATTTGTGTGCTCGAAAACCCTCTCTATTCGCCTGATTTGTGTCCTGAGTTTTTTCCATATATGAAAAATGAATGCCTTTTAAGCGACGAATTTTTAGCGACATTGAGGTCATCGAATGTGCTATGACCTAAAGACTAAAGAAGCTAAACAGTGAATACTTAAGCCACTGCTTTCAACAACGTGTTTGACCTCGAGTAATTGTCTCGATAATGTCAGCTGTTGGATCCCTATTGAAGCAAGTCGTTAATTTTGTCTGTGCTCCATAACGTAGAATATTTCAAGAAGTCATGTATTTCATCAGCTGGTGTTGAGCGAAGTATAACAGGCAGTGTTTGCCTGAAGTCACCAGATAGTAACACAAATTTACCTGAATATTTCACAAGTCTTTCAGAGTATGGTCTAATGCTTCCAATGACTTCTTGTGAGCCATTGTGCACTCATCCCTTACAATGATTTTGCACGCCCGATGAACCTTTCCCATTCGTTATGTTTTCGAAATTTTAGATGTTGGGTTTTCAGTGAATTCTATTTTTAGTGTCAGCTTAAGGGCTGAATGCGCTGTTCTTCCTCCTTCCATCAACGTGGGAGCAATGCCTGTAGAAGCAAGCGCTAACGTAATGTGGCTGTGTGAACGGATTTTAGCCAGGATCGAGGAGATTAAGAACGTTTCTCTAGTTTCACCTGGTGCGTGTAAAAAGCATAATGCACCGGATTAGTTGACCACAGTTTGCATGATGGTATCCAATGCTCACTTTTGTTCTTGATTGAATTTCGGTGTTTTGTCTTTGAGAGAGCTGTAGTTATGTTCAATTGTTCTTATGGATTTCGGAGATTTGCAAAACTTAATATTTACATTTGAAAGTTGATAAATCTGGAGAATTTAGGTCAACCGAACGATAATCGACCGCAATGTCACTTCATCTCGCTTACAAAGTGATTGCTTTTTCATTATCCTTTGTACGTTATTTATTCGTTTACAGCATTTCCCATGGATATGCACGGTGAATTTGTATCGATTGCTCCACATGGTCCGTGGATCATGTACTTGGTAACAACTTCAAACAAATCTTTATCAATTGCGGGATCTGATATTTTCGCAGATATTACTTTACCGATTTCATTTGGCATAATCTTCACCATAAGCCATATTAGAAAGTGCGCGTGTGGCAATCCTCTTTCTTGCCGCCACAGAGTACATCAAAGGTTGTGTTCCTCCGAAAACGTGTAGTGAAGTGATGAAATGAATTAATGTCTCCAGCTTTTGATTGGAAACGCGCGCTGTCATGTCCTGTGGCGATCAGTAGGAGTTTAGTCCTTTTTATTTCATCCCATTAGAGATCAGTCGTTTTATTCAATCCCCTGCTGGATTACATAAAAATCTAATGGAAAGATCGGGTCGACCATATTTCAGCACATACGTAATAGCGACTTGCTCATATTCCTGCATATGTGGAGGAAGACAAGTATATGAGAAAAACAATGTAATGATCTTTTCTACGTTACTTATATCTCCGTCATTAATTATCAATTTACATAAATGTATTTTTTCTTCTAATAGTAATATTTCGGAATCTATTTTCGCGTACATATCAACGATGTACTGATCGAAGTACTGACTGCACTTAAGAATATGGTTTTCTTTATTTACTCGTACTATAATCCGATATAATAAATAATTCATTGAACTGTGTTTTTTCCCTGTATGTTCACCTGTGACTGCGTTTATCATTTTGATGTTGAAGTGATAATCATCTTGACCGTTTGGAAACACAAGTGGATATTGCAATGTATCGTATTATCTATGAGTGTCTGAAATTCTATGTAGTTGCTAATTTCTGCACTGCAAAACTATGTCGCGAGGTTGAAATTCTTCTCCAACCATGATTAGCAGGAATAACAATTCCATGGCTGTCTGATGGCATGCGATAAATCGCATTTTTCTACATCAGAATTAAATTATTGTTATGTAACATTTTTTGCAACGACTCAACATCATTCCTTCTGATTCCAGTTGGGATTTTGCTGCGTGCATTTAATTGATCATTATCTTAACCGATGAATTAGATTTTGAGAAGTTTATTGTTGCCGTTTTGAAAAGGAAGCAAAAAATTTTAAATGTCGGCATAAAATGTCGCTGACTCCATTAAGTGGATAGAAGTCATCTGAAAACAGAAATTGTATTTTCTGTTGTTTTTGAGGAAAGGTTTTGAATCACCAGTACTTCCATTTAACAAACTTTAGAGTGGTTCTATTGGCAGCTCATGTTAAGGGGGATTTTCTTTTCCGCCGACGCAGCACATTCTCTGTGATTTCTTTTAAATTTCATTGCTTTGCAGTGCGGACAAACTTATATGAGGAATAGTTTTGAGTATCTGGTTTGTATGAGAAAGCAATTCGGTGATACGAAGTTGGATCATCCAGATATTGCAACTGCATTCGTCTACGCTGTTTATTTAATTGATCTTGGCGTTGTTGAGACGGTTGTGCTGCTCCTCTTGTTCTCGATAAAACTCGTACGGTTTCAAGTCTTTCTTTCCGCTGATCTGCCAATTCTTCTGTGCGCCTGTGAGAAGTTCTGACAATAAAATGTTCTTTTTCGTCTAAACGTCTATCAGTGTGGTTTTATCTCCTTTGAGGTTTTGTGATTGCTTGTCGGGAACTGCTACCTATGTTCGAACGCGAGCGAGGTATTGCAGATGATTAAATAATTTGGTACTACGATACTGTGCCAGTATGCAATCTCAATTTAACGGCATCGGTAGTTTAAAAATCAAATGAATCCCAATACAATTCTAGGAGTAAAATTCATTTTATATTATTCACAAGTGATTTATCTAATTCCTTTCTTTCGAAGTGTCTGTCTTAAAATTTCCAGTGAGACGTCAATAGTATATGTATAATTGAAATATTTCTCCAATACTTTCTTCACTGTGATGAGTTGTCCGTATATTTGCTTTCCTTTCCAAATTCAAAGCTTTTTTGCGCTTCTCCGCGGGTTGTGTCTGTGCGGTGACGTCTGGAGGACATGGCATTAGAAGACAACAACGGCTTTAACTGTTCTCGTGGAAAACAATTTTTTTATTATCTTTTAACCTGTTCTATATATATAGAACGGGAAATATTACATACACTTATTGCTATTGAAATGTTTACGCTCTAATATATATGAAAGACATCGTCCATAAGATAATCCTGCTTTTTTCGGGTGCAACATGAATTTATCAATGCTGGAGTAATGTTGGAAAACGATTATTCTGATTTCTTTTACATTTTTCTGTATGAAGTATCGAAACTAAGATGTGGACGCCTGATTTCAAACATACGCATCAGATTGTCTCTTCTTCGAAGTACGTCGAAGCGTTGCTTTGAAACTTTTTAACATCCTTTGTCATTTAATATAAAAAATTTTGCATTTACGATTGTACCGCTCCCTAGCTACTAATTTTTAATATCTATACTGAACATAAAAGCTTCTCCCGTTCTATGCCCGGAGAGTTAACTGTAAGAATACGATAAGTTAACAGATCTCCCGTGTGTGTGCGACTCGCACGTGAGACTCGTCTGTCGTCCTCGTCCTTTCTGACCAACTGCTTGCTTCGCACTAGTCTGATCAACCGTAGTCTTTGTTCTGACTGTCTCAGAAACCGCTTGTTTTGTACAGAACCAATCACAGTACTGAAAGCCACCGTTGCTTTTCTATACTTTTTCTTACTTGAGTTGACTCTTTGAAGCGTCCGTTTTTTGCGTCGTTGCCTGGTTCTGCAGTCTTCTACATCGTCGACAGTCTTAATCGTTTTTTTGATTGGATTATTGTGTTTTCGATTAATGTCATTCATTGGAAGTTGGAATACATACCACATTTTTAATTGCCCTGTATCAATAATATGTTGTTTCACATTTTTAACTGTCCCTCTGTTATTCATTGTAAGACATAAATGGCGGATGTGTAATTTCAATTTTCTTCGTTAGTAGGAAAATCAATTTCCTTGTGACCAAGGGACTGAAGGATGTACACAATAAAGGCTAAAACTTCTTCTTTCAACAACTCGAATGATCGATGTAATCGTTGTGTGGTAGTAGAAGGGGAATTTTTGAATCCATTTTACTGCGAAATCGTGTAGTTACGAAATCCTGAGGTGTTACTCGTGAAATGTGAACCTCAATTTTCATACTAAGTTGTTGTTTATATGCATTTTCTCTATGTTAAAACAGATTATGAATTAATTAAAATTATGTCGTTTTGATGGCATATTTCAATATGTTACATATATCATAGTGAAGTGCACATTTAAATCTATGAAACACAGGTTAAAACGTAATAAAGGACGTAGGCAAATTCAAAGGAGACAGTTTTTGTATGAATATTGACAAAAATACTGAATTTCTTAATTGCAGTGACAATGTCGCAACCTCTTCCGAATGGTCATTGGATTTTTTGTTGATTTTCCCGAAGATTACTAATTAAATTTTGAATTTCAAATGTAATAGATGTAAATACATTATATATTTGTGTGTAGTGTAGAGGTTTGGTTGTGTTGCAACGAAACCTCCTCTTCCACAAAATAAATAAAATTTCCAAGTTGGTTCTTTAAGGGCAAAATCTTTATTGCTTTAATGAGTAGAATCTGACTTGGAACAAAAGAAACTTAAGAGGTTGACACAGCACGACATGTAACGGATTTAATGCTCCGCTTGAATTGGTCTCTCACGTATACCATAGGGATGCAGCGTCAGTGGCAGTGATCCGCGGGGCTCGGCACTCTTCTGTGTAGAGATACCGCTAGTGGAGAACTCGGTCGCAACGTCTTGCGTAACCCTCGAAGTTGTAGCCGTCAAGTTCCGAGGGCAAAATTTCCTCAGCGTCGCGGCACCGTCAATGGTGAGCTTCGAAGAGGTCTTCTCGAATGTAGATCCTTCGGGATCCAGCGTCAATGAAGTTCGAATGCGTATCGTTAGGATACGATTTCTGGTAGCAGAGCGTGGCTGAAGTTCAGCTTTTTATGCTTTCTTCAGAATCATTTAAATATGCGTCCCAAATTGTAGGAGTGCATGTTGTTAGAATTTGCAGTCGCCAGAATATAATTAGAATTCAGCCTGGAATTCGTTGTAGCGAGATTTGACTTGGAACGTGTCGAAGCGATATATATCGTAGTGCACTCGGCATGGCTCGTCAGGATAAAGAATATTTGGTTGCCACGCCCCGGGTTCTTAAGTAGAAATATTTGACGGTCTAGGGGCATATCATTCTTAATAGGCCCTACGAAGGGGCAGCTTTGTGAATGCCGTTATAAGATCGCTTTTGGGGTGACTTTTATCGTCACGGAACCTTCCATTTGTTTACTTTGTTTTCCGTGGTGTCTGGAGTTCCTTGACATCGCGTATATCCCGAGGGCGTTGAAATTAGTAAACAACATGGTGGATGTTTTGCAATTTGCATACGTTTAAAGTTGCGTACTTTATACTTTCTTGGTGTGTAGGAATAGTGTTCCTGTATCAACTTCGATGCGTGCGACTTCGTTGATAGGCGTAGGCGTTACGGGGGAAAGTCATCGGTGCGTGCGTATGACATGTTTCTGGTGCGTAGTATGTAGGGAAATGCATGTCCCTACATACAATTACCCCACGTTCAAAAAATGAAACCTTTAATTTTAACATATTAATAGGAGAAAAGGAAAAAGAACGTCGCCTGAGGAAGTCGTTATCTTTGGGAAACACACCCCAGGTAAAAACAACCCTGGATTTGGATATCCAAAATTTGATATGGATGGGTATCCAAAAACGTTATCCAAAATCTGGATGTATAAGGGAAAAAACTGCCTGGGGCGCCGCCTTTGTTTCCTCGTTGGTTAGTTGGCGTGGACGTGGTCCAGAGTGGGTGGTATATCTTGGTGGGATCAGCAGAAGATAAAGACGCTAGCAGACTGTGCTGGGTCTGGAAGATGCGCTGGACCAGGATGATTCCTTGTAGGATGATGTACGAGGGTTGCTCCTCGCGGGATGTTCATCTCGTCGTGGGACTCTGGTGCATCTCGTCGGCGGTTTTTGGGAAGGAAACATTGAGATGTTAGTTTTGAGTTTATGAGCGGTTGCCACTCCGGGAAGTTGGAGAGGTTGTGACGTTGGAATGAACATGTTTCAACTCCAATAATTATGTCTGTTACAACTCAAAATGGCTCTTCCATTTGGGATAGTCATGCGGGTGAAGCGCATGGTTTCTCTGTTCATGGCTGAGTTCACTTCTGTTGACACATTCACAGTTATGAGGTATTGACAGAGGTTTTCCCATTTTATAACTGGTCCGTAGTTTCATAGCATTGGGTTCTTAATGTGAGTAGTGACTTGAAATTCTACTATCCTTGATAGTCAGGCAGTATTTGTTTACTGCTGGTTTCTCAATAGGAGTAGTTTTGTTTCTACATACAATAATGGCCTTGTGATATAAAAATATTTTCCACATTTAAAGTATAAAGGTTGCGGATTTATTATCTTCTATTTCTAACATTTTTAGGAGGAATATTAATTCTATTTATTTACATCACTAGCCTAGCGTCAAATGAAAAGTTCAAAATTAACATAATAAAAATAATTATTTACACTTTAATTTATATATTCTTAATCTACACAACAATATATTTTCTTAACTTAAATTATTCCATATTATATAACCAAGATTCAATAAACTTCCAAAATTTCTTAATACAATCGAAGTCTCCTAATAATTTAAATCTTTTATATAATAAACCCAACTATCTTATTACTTTAATAATAGTAACTTACTTATTAATAACCCTAATTATTGTTGTGTATATTTCTAATCCAAAATCAGGAGATTTACGACATTTAAGATAATTAGACTAATGATAAAACCTATTCGAACTCAACATCCTCTATTAAAAATTATTAATAACTCTTTAATTGATCTTCCAACCCCATCAAATATTTCAATATGATGAAATTTTGGATCGCTTTTAGGACTATGTTTAGTTATTCAACTAATAACAGGAATTTTTTTATCAATACATTATTGTGCCAATATTGATTTAGCATTTAATAGAGTAAATCATATTTGTTGAGATGTAAATTATGGTTGATTACTTCGAACCTTACATGCCAATGGAGCGTCATTCTTTTTCATCTGCTTATATTCCCACGTAGGACGAGGAATATATTATAATTCATCAAATTTAGTTATAACCTGAATAATTGGAGTTCTAATTTTATTTCTAGTAATAGCAATAATAAACATGAATATCATAGGATATATTAGGTATTTTGGAATGAAGTAAATTAAAAAAATAAGGATTAAGCGAGAGGAATCGAGAGAGATCAATTTCAATGGAAAATCAAAATTGGGAAGGACACAATGTAGGATTTTGAACATTGTTGCTCTCTATTTTGTGACGGTATAACTTGAAAATTGGTGTCTGGCTAAAGTTGTTATTGTAATTAACGAAATTTTCTTAAGAACAAACTTTATACCCCTCGATGCATGAAGAATTAAGCTAGAGGAATCGAAGAAGATCAATATGAATAAAAAATATTAATTGGGAAGGACACAATCTAGTACTTACATATAAATGTGTAACGCGAAAGTGTGTATGTCTGCTTGCTACTCGATTACGACTAAACAACGTCGTCGTTCGGGATGAAATTTGGAAAGGAGATTGTTGAGGATGGTGGTGATTATTATTATTAAGTGTGATTAATCGAAGAAAGTCGAGACAAAAGGCAACCCGTGCTGTGCTTTCTGCGTTGGGGGTTGCCTCGCTTAGGGGCAGCCCCACTTCATTCAAGAGTCTGGGGAAGAAAGACGATCTACGCTGTTTTGAAATACCCAGCAAGCAATGTAAAGCGTCCTCTTTGGTGTAATAAGTACTTTTCTTCCTTCACTTTGACAAATCGCTCTTCTATTTCTTTTAATTCGGGAAGATAACTCTTCGTTTTGAGAACAAGTGCGTCAGTCGAAGCGCGTGGCTCCAAATAAAGGACAAAAACAGACGCAAAGATGGATACAATATTCTGTTTTATGCTGCCCGTATTTCTCGTCGTAACTTTTCATTATAACGTACGCGAATATTCTTTTTCGTTAGTAAAATCATGTCTTAAAAAATGATTTTTAAAAATTATTCACATTTAATTGCCTCAAGCACAATCTCTTTTTAGTTAAATATTATATATAATTTAATTTTTAAAATCTTAAATACAGATCAGCATGACATATGATGCGAACGATATTGTTGGGCTAAAGTAAAGTCTGAAATTTCTTGTCTAAACGTAATATAAATAATTAATAGTAAGGTCATCTTTTGCATATAAACCCTACTTTGTATTAACGTGAATATCATCAAATATATTTGATACTTACATATACAAACATTTTAACAAAAATGATTTGGGCAAGAGTTTTCTAGCGAGATCAATATGAATGACAAAAATGTTAGGAAGAGCACAATCTCAGTTTCTATATAAAGTATGGTTTGAAATTAATACTTTTAATAACAATTACACTAGAAACAATTTCTGGAAGAATAAACGCACATTTTATAAGAGGTCTGTATTTTTCAAAGATTGGACATACATTATATACACTTGAAATTTTTTTACTAAATAAACGCACATTTTATAAGATATTATGCGTGCTATTTATACACTTTAATTGTGGTTTCTTCATGTGTATGTATCGTAGATTTTTTTATTGTCACAATTGTTCCTGAGTACATAATTGTTTCCGTATTTCTTTCAAGTTTGGTGGAAATTACATGTTTTATATTTTCTTCTCGCAAATCTGGTTCTGTCTTTCTTTCTGGAGTTCCTGGAGTAGATGGTGGTGTTGGCGGACGGGCCATGGACGAGCCCTATTCGTTTGTTGTGTTTGGTCTGAAATAAACAAGCAATATTCGAAAATGAGACATCACATAAATATATCTCACAATCGTTTACACTTCCAGTTTGCGAAATTGCACGTGCTATCAAATTTTTCTTCTCATTAAAAAGTTTAGATCACTTTGAAGACTATATAATTCGATAGAAAGAGAAAATGGATCACTAGTGGACTGACTCTATTCTTACAAATTCCGTCGTTATTATTACCTTGGCCGTTTGGTCTGTTGGCTACCTTGAGTAATTCTTCGTTTTGGTGCCATAAAAATAATCTTTGTGAATCTTGCAAAAAGCAATTATTTTTATCGACTTCTGGTGGCCGAAAAACGGGTGAATGACAACAGATTTGTTTACTCCAATTGTTTAGAACGATAGTATTGAACTCTTCGACTGGAAGCAGTTTCGACATCGATTAATATCGATATAATTGACGCTCGTTGCACCATTGTACTGAAACGTCACAACACCGTGTTACATTAAGCGAACCAGTAATTTCGTCGTTTGCCACCAGAGTGCGAAAACTAATGCCACGGCCTTCTAGCTTTCCCAACACAAAGCTTCCATTCATCTTCGGATTCCTCAGTGACTGTAGTTTTCTCGGAGCGGAGGGATTGGCACGCAAATGAATTAGGCGAAGACGTCGAAACAAGAAGAGAGATCCTGCATCTTTTACGAGACGCGACTCTATAATGATTCTCACCGAGGAACTACAAGGACTGTTCTTTGAAGTATTGAGGCTTGTACAGACGTCAAAGCCAGCTCCAATCGCCTCGGAAAATTCTCACAAAATAATTCAATAACGTAATCATTACTTTTTTCTTCGTTGAAGAATTTGTTAAATCGACCATGTTCAGTGGGCAATAATTGAATTTAGATTATCTTATGTGAAATAAGAAAACACTAATTAAATTAAAATTCAGTCTACTTTTAAAAAAAGTCGACTAAACATTACATGAACGAAAATATAATTTTTGAACAAAGCATTCCCTCCCTCCCCACCAAAAATGTACATTTTTTTTCAATTCAAGGAAGTAAAAACGTTTCAGTTCGCTCATCTCTCGGCGATGATCATATAGCAGTTGACCACTTGCACACATTTCTATGCAGATTTCGAGAATAGAAAAATCGTTTCCCTGTGGAGAAGCAAACGAGCGAATGGAATCTCGTTGATCTCCGAAGAGGAGAAGATTTCCTCGCAGAAGAGGATTTACTCTGCACGAAGTAACTAGGAGGCAATTGCAGTGACCGGCAACAGCGAAACGGGCTCCTTCATCAACAGCCCAAATCAGAGCCATACTTCTACAGCACAAGTACATTTCATTCCTCTCAGTTAAGTGTGTCAGTTTTCAAATATTGCTTTACTAAAAAGGTTTTACACAGATTCAAGTTCTGGTAAATGTTGTTCATCACATTATTACTTAACACTTGCATTGTGTCCAATACGTTGGAGTCGATCATCTTGTCGCCTCGCTGCACAATATCGCACAATATTTTCATTTCATATTTACTTTTGAATGTAGCTGTTACACAGCAATTTTTGTAATGTATTTGTTCTGTTCAGAATGGATGCAAAATACGACACAAATCTCCCAACACAATATTTGGAAACATTAAGAACAGAAAATCATTAACTTATAAAGGTAACATTAAGACAAAACAGCATGTATCAATCGCTTATTGTCAGAAATTACTTCAGGATCTAAAGTTAGTTCTTCAGTGGGAGGAGGAATACTAAGGAGTAATTCCAAGTCATCATGATGAGCTTGCCCGCTTGGTTGCTTCTCTTGACCGAGAGCATTTATGATTCATTACAACGCCCTTCAGGCATTTTAGGGCCAATTACGGCTGCCTCTCGTTTTTCTGAATTTAAATTTTCTTATCTTCCTATTTCTGTCTCTTCTTTCACAATTTTAATTTATTTTTTTTACTAGTCTAGTTTTTCTTCTTAAAAAAGCATCATCAACTTCTATTTCTGCATCTGAATCTCGACTCTCTTTCTTAATTCGAATTTCTTCCCCTGAAGATAATTATATAAAGATATTCTTATTAAAGAAGTATTATTTGGCTCCACTTTTATCTTTTTTGGAGACACTGATGAGAATTCAATACGCTCCTTCTGTCAATAGGGAGTTTAGCAACGCAAGTTGGTCGTCCTC
>NNCF01132928.1:4073-15747 GCA_002313205.1 Laupala kohalensis
ACTTCAGAAGGGGAAGGGCGTTGTCCATAAGTTAATATGTGTTTATTAAGAAAGTGGGAGGGATCAGCATATAGTGGGGATGGCATGGGATGACGGTCATGTGCCGACACGAGGCTGTGTGTCATTTTCCGGGGAACTACGCATCTATGCCGCATACAAAAACAGGAAGTGGTCCCTATCTTTCGCGGATGGGCACCGAGGTTGAAAGAGAGGCTCTGTTGGGAGCAAGTAACCCAAATGCTACTATCAGTCTTCTTAATTGGCGAGATATTAAATAAATGATAAATTTCGGGAGACTCCCACACGTGGCGAGAGACCCTCTGAGGGAGGCATCATGTCGCTTTGTGACAGTATTGCATATCAATATCGATTCATCCTATAGAGACCACGCATACGAAGCGGGACATTCCACAATCTACCGCAGAACATATATAGCTCCTGCAATAAACACAAATTAATACGTGTTTTCAAATTTACTAACTCAAGTATCTCTATTTTCCCACGCTGTAGGTTTATTCTGTAAAACCTTAAGCTTCATGACTGGTGCTGAGGCGAACTATCTCGCGGACACGTAGGTATTCCGGACACTTGTCACTCCGCAGACTATGGACATACGGCAGACCTTTCCGTAAACAATTTGCGCACTTCCCGATGTCTGTCTTGTGTGCGCATGATTTGAACGCATGTCCTGGGTTCGCACAGTGTCCACAGATTTCCCTCTCAGCTTTGCATTCGCGTGGAATGAGACCATACCGCTTACACCTGTAACAGCGTAACGGATCCACAAATTCATCTGTATGATGTGTACTGTAAATACACCTTTCCCCACCGTATTATATCCTCGTACCAACGCGAGTCTATTTCAACCACCCAATTTTTATTTTCTCTTCGTGTTGCCTATCTTTTTCACTACTCTTGCGGTCTTATCTTCCCCTCCATTCTTGTTGCACAACTGCGTAAGGAACTCTTCGTCTTCTTGCTCCCCCACATTGAATATCAACAATTTTGGTGGTATCTTACTAATTCTGATCTCTTTGAGGCCGTCCCTCTCCCGTATTTTCTCCTGCATTGTCTTGTAACTTGTCTCATCCTCCATTGCTATCAGAACTTGTCCCCGATGTGTACCGCGACACACGTCGATTTTCATCGTTGCGTTGTTATCGATTGTGTCTCGCACATTCTTTTCAAGGTCGAGTTCCATATCAGCCTCTGTTTTTCCCAAGATCAGTTTTTCTTTTTACATGTTTGCTCTTCCTTACTTCCTGCGCATAAGTGTCCCCATCTGTATTATGCGTATCATACCTCCTTCTGTCATTTGTTGAGTTCTGTTGTTCTCAATTCTCACATATCGCACTCTGTATCATATCCCGTGTATTTGCTAATGTATTTCGCGAACCGTATCCTTCCTCGTATCCCAATTTCCTACAAAATCTTCTATCCTCGTCAGGAAGCGGTCCTCCATCTCTACCTTATCTCTATCAAGTTTGGCGACAAGCATGTTCCACCTGTCGTCAATAACATTCGTCAGCCACTCTTCCATACGTAAATACATATTCGCCCCATCCACTATTTGATGACCCGTCTTTAGTTCTTCCCTTAGACCCAAGATAAACTCTTTCACGTCCTATACCTTCCCGTATTCTTCCAGTTCGCCCCATAGCGTTTTATTTTCCTTCTGTAGTGTCGTACAACTCTTCCATAATTTATTCACCGTATCTCGCACGGCCTGTTGGAGTTTTCCAGGTACTTTATTATATTTAGCATCATCATCCAACCTGATTAATAACTGATCGGATAACTCCCGGAGCGTGTTTCCCCTGCATCACCGTTTTCCTATTACGTCGCGAGCAGTTTGTGAGCATAGTCACGTTATCTCGTGTTGAAGCGTAGTCACTGCAACTACTGCCGCTCTTTCGCGACGTGCCTTCACTTTCTAAGTCTTCACGCCCTAGTTCACCTACCACATCCATTGTTTCCCTATATGACCCCACACTCTAAAAGCATGTCCTATCTGTCAGCGATGTGTCTGTCGTTCCAAATGTTTGCCCTTGTGTGGCCGTGTGCAATTACACCTCTGTTGAAGTGCACTTTCGTGGTGCAATCGCTCGCTTCGTGATCCGGAATGTCTGGAGTGAAGATGGTACTATTATTGTGAAGAAAGGTAACACTCGGCTAAGAATTCAAACTTTGGCTGAACTTAGTAGCATAGGTAATTAGATTTAGAGCGCCCAACTCCACATTCCTTCCCTCAAGTAGACCTCCAAATCTTGTTTATTTTTCATTTGCCTCTCTTTTTTTTCTTTATTCAACCTCTCTAACTTCACTGTCTACTAACCACACTACACAAATTTCTTATTCTTACTTTTCTCCTTGATTTACTTACTTTATTGTTTTTTCTTTCCTTAGACATACTTCATCCTATTTCTCTTTACTTACAATATCCCTTCATTTATTCTACTTGTTTTATCATATATTTTAACTACAATTTTTTCCTCTTTTCAGTTTCTCATTTCCCTTTTCTCTCTTTATCAGTACACCAAAACTTAATTTATCCGTCTTTTTTCTCACATGCGTGCATTTCTCCATTTTCTTGGCTGTGCTCACTATGTTGCAATTGAAAGGTTTTTAGATTTTACAGGTTGTTTCTTCGCGTAACCCTTGCTCATACAAGCGCCGCAAATTGAATATTTTTCCTCATGCAATCATCCTCACCTTCTGGAAATACCACCTCCCCTCAGGAAACAAACCCGCTCGCTTTAATTGCTGTACACAATAGTTTCCAGAACCCTATGCTCATTCTCTATTTGTGACACACGTAAATACCCAATCCCTTTTGTGTCATCATAGTAAAATAATGAACATTCTTTCAAATCAGCATTCGCACGAGTTACTCGTCAATGAAACTTGGCTGAAAAATTATTTAAACTCGAATGTAGTTGATGTTCCTGGTTATCGCTTCTGCGCGCTGATAGAAGTAAAAAAGGTGGTGGTGGAGTTGGCATATATCTCCGTGATGACTTAAATTACAAATTCATTTTCACTTCTGAAGACAATCGAAATTGTATTGCAGAATGCTTATTTGTTGAAATTGATTTACTGAACAAGAAATACCTTTTAGTACTTGTATACAATCCTCTTAAATGCGGTAGTGTGTATGATTTAGATGAATTATTGCGTAATCTTGCGGAACTAAATTTGAATTCGTAATAGTTATGGGTGATTTTAACTTCAATCTCGCTCATATGACCAAAAATCATGCAATCGCTTTTACTCGTTTCTTTTTCAGTACGAATTTAGAAATTCTACCGCTTGACTCCACCCATCACACAAAAATCTCAGACACGGATTGATCATATTATTGTGTCGAATCCAGAAAAAGTACGCTTTCACGGACAATTTCCTGTTCCAGGAGTTCCGAAGCACGATCTTATTTATCTTTCGTACAGTTTCAAATGTCCGAAGCATAATCCTAAAATAATTCAACACCGAGATTATAAGAACTTGGATAAAAATGCTCTTTTTCTTGAAAGATTTTGCCTACCATGGCACCGTGTATATCAAGAACATTCACTTGATGGTAAAGTCTAAGTTTTTATAGAATTAATAAATACCCATATAATTCGTCATATACGTTAAAGAAAGCACGTGTAACACGTCCCCCAGCTCCTTGGATAACGACTGAAATCCGAAAATTAATGAAACAAAGAAATATTACTTACTGCCCACAAACGGACCGAAAAAATTATAAATTCCTGAGAAATAAAGTCACTCAAAAATTGAGGAATGAAAAAATTAAATATTACCACGACATATTCGGTGTAAAATGAGACAATAGATCGCTTTGTGGAACTGTTAAAAGCATTGGATTAGGAAAAGTAAAAGTTCCGTGTGATATTAATATACCTCTTGATAAATTAAATGATCATTTTTTGAACCAAGCACCGTTAAAAGAAACAGTTCTAAATAATCTGCATAATCAAGATAGTACCATAAGGGATTCTTTTATTTTTTTCTCTGTTAATTAATCTGATGTTCTGAGATATGATAACCTAAATGCAAAATAATAAAATTATGTTGCGACTTTGCTCTTCCAGCAGTAACTGAGATTATTAGTAACTCTCCCTTTATAGCGGTTCTTTCCCCATGACATGGAAAAGTGCTTTTGTACATCAATCCGAATAAATATCGCCCTATTAGCATTTTACCCGCTCTCTCAAAGGCACTAGAAAAAATTGCCGGCAAGCAAATAGAATGCTTTCTTTTATCTAATAATATAGTGAATGAATGTCAATCGGTTTTCGAACAGGCAAAAGCACTGGCACAACCCTATGAAATGTTATCGAAGGTGTTCGTAATGCAACTGATTCAGGAAAAAATACTGTTTTAGTTCTTCTTGACTTTAGCAAAGCCTTCGATTCGGTCGATCATGATATTCTTCGCGCAAAATTAAGATTTTGCATTTGGAGGGATTTGCATTTGGTTCTCGGAATATTTAACAAATCGTTAACGAATAGTTAAAACTAATAATAAAACATCGGTAACCCTCCAGACAAAAAGAGGTGTAACACAAGGAAGCGTTCTCGGCCCTCTAGCTTTTCTGTTGTATGTGAATGATGTCGACAAGTCTCTTAGGTACAGTAGATTTCAAATGTATGCTAATGATTTGCAAATATATATAAGCGACACACCAGCTAAGATAAGATCAGTCACTGAACGCATAAATACAATCTGGAATCGTTACACATGTGAGCGACATCGTTAGATCTTCTCTTAAATCCCTCTAAATCGCAATGCATTCTCCTTAGTTCAAAGCAATCTATCAAAAAAATTACAAACGCACAATTACCTGCCATCTTAGTGGACCAAACACCAATAACATGGTGTAATAGTGTAAAAAATGTTGGCATCTTTATTGACAGCTCACATAGCTGACAAAACCAAATTTATAAAATATGTCGCAACGAGTACTCTTCGATTCATTCAATGAAACGTTTACGTGATATTTTACCAACTCCTATACGAGAAACCCTTATCAAATCCTTAGTCTTGCCTCATTTTGACTACTGTGATTTCTTGCGTAGTATGTAACGGGAAAATTAGAACGTAAATTAGAAATAGCACAAAATGGATGCATTCGTTTTATTTTCGGCTTAATAAAGTATGATCACGTTTTAGAAATCTATGAAAAATCCGGTATCCTCGCACTTCAGAAACGACGTTCATTATATATTTTACTCCTTCTGTATAAGATCCTCAATAGCGACCATTTAAAAATATTAGTTGAACGTTTCCAGTTTTTGACATTAAAACGCGCACAAGACTCATTCCTTCTCACGATCCCAAAACATAACCCTTTTCAGTAAATCATTTACAGTACAGTCAGAGCTTGGAACAAGTTAAAACTAATATTAAATCTCTTCCTTCATGCTCTTCGTATATGCGACATCTATCCATGTGGTTGCAACATAATTCATTTAGTCACCTTACAATACACTTCTCTTCTTACTTCTTACCCCCTCTTTTTCCTCACTCATTTCCTGTCTCTTAACACTTCTTTCGCTTTCCCTTCTCTATCTTTCACTTTCTGCTCTTACCAACCCACATAATCCTTCTCACCTGTTTAATGTTTATGTTTTATGTAAAGTGTATTTATGTATTATGTACTATGTAAAAATAGTAAAACATTAAAAATTGGCGCAGCGTAAAATTGTATTTTATTTCTCACCGTGTTGAATTTGTACATAGATATTCTTTTTTATAAATTAACAATTAGTTATACATATTATTATGTTGAATTTGTAATTAGAATAAATCATTTTTATTATTTTAGTACACATATTTTATATTTTTAAATATCTTTGTTTTTAAGTCTTGTTGTACAGTATTTTCATCTGTATTTTATGTTTCATTTATTCGCACTATGATGTTTCCTGTATTTTTTTAACTCTCAAATTCACTCGTTTATAGAAATTACAATTATCTTGATATTTACATTTTTAATAGTGTTACGTAAAAACATATTTTTATGAAGTTTAAATTGTACATTTTCCTATGTGTGTATCACATTATTATGGTCATTGATATAACATTAACCTGTTCCGTCCTGATTGAGAGTTTGTCCTCAATCGCTTAAGACCTCCCGGGATGGTTCCTTGCTTTGTTTTCCCAGACTTAAATGTACACGTTACTCCTCTCTAATTGTGTGCGCGGATGAGGAGACCAAAGCTTGGATCTCCAGTTCTGTGCCTTCTATGAAACCTTGAGACGGAGCCAGGTTCGTAATCGTAGACCTGGATAAACACTTTACCTATAAAACGGCTATGGTTTGGATGCCACGACCACCAGAGGACAGCAGTGTTCCTAAGGAGAATGATGCGAGAAACGATGGATTTAATACCTTTAGCTGGTGAATTTATGAAAGGAAGGTAGAAAAGTGAGTCCGGCTTGTAGTGAGCATGGACTCCCGAGATGTCGCTAGGGTGGTGGGTACGAGCATCTATTGTGTTGCTCGTACTGCTTCCTTCACCTTGCTGGAAAGAGGAAGGAGGGGCAGTCCACCATCCCTAAGGAGCAGGAACTCCAACAGCAGACGGTGGAGGTAACCTGTACCGAGTTCGGGTTGTGGAAGGAACGTAAGCTCGAATATGAGGCTGGAATTAAGCCCGGAAAGGAAGCTCGGGCTAAAACCAGACGGATCCGCGACGAAGTGTATCAATCTGGACTGGAAACGGAACCGTCCTGCCTGCTGGTGGATCAAGGAGCATCTGGAGAATGACCGCAACCGCAGGCGTAGTGGAGCGGTTTGCAGAGATAGGGGAGGAAGCAAGGAAAGCGACGCTCTCTCTTATTTAAATAAACTTGCATAATTGAATTGCGGTCTCTAGAATACTGGTAAGAAGTATAGACAGAGGTGGCTTTTCAGTCGCCTTGATTCAGGAACCATGGCTCAGAAAGGGACATATTAAGGAACTGAGATGTACGCGTTACACATTGTTCTGTTGGGACAAGTATTAAACCTACAGCATGTGTGTTAACGGTAGTTAAGAACGCTTGGTCGATACCAGGATCTGTTACGAGGGACCTGGTAGCTGTACAAGTGACACGCGAAGAGGAACAGCAGGACAAGGACCTTGTTGTTTGCTCAGCGTATTTTCCCGGTGACTGTGACTCCCCACCTCCAGAGGAGTTCAGGAAACTGGTGGTTTATTGCAAGAAACAGGAATTCAACCTGTGACGCCAATGACCACCACGGCATTTGTGGATGTGCAGACACCACTCGAAGGAGTGAGGATTTGGTGAATATAGGGGACATCCCGACCTTCAGCAATCGCAGGAGTGACGGAGTCACAGACATAACTCTGGGTTCTACGGATATCATGGACGATTTTAGGAACTGGAGAACTTCTATGGAACCCTCCCTTACGGACCATAGACACATCTTATTTAACACAAAGGGCTCTTTCAATAGTGAATCCTAAAGAAGTCACAGACGATCCGAGTGGGTCTCTTTCAGGGAGGACTTGAGGGGACTGGGGAATGATCCTTTGTGTAGGTATATCAACAAACGAGAGCTGGAGTTTGGGGTGACGTATGTGACACAGACTATGGGTGCTTGTTATGAGATGAACTGCCCAGTCGTGGAGAGGAAAGTCAACAGGTGGCTTAAGATAGAATAGCTACCTGGAATACTTTACGAAGAAATCCCGTGGGCTATCGAATAGATACGGAACTCTAAGGGACCAGGTAAGTAGGGAAACATTTTCAGGAGTCCCAGAGAGAATATAAAACGGAAGTCAGGAAGGTTTCCTGGAAATCACGGTGGCCGTTTTTTATGACATTCAGAACCAGTATTAAGCAGGTAGACTTCATAGAATACTTACTAAGGATAGTGGAACAAGGTTGGCCACTCTGGTGGCTCCCTCTGGCGAATTTAAATCGATTGAGGGGGAAATTTATGCCTATTGTTCGATATTCACTTTCCTGGAACAACAACCACGAACATCAGTGTGGAATCAGTAGTATCCATCTGGCGCGACAGCGGAGGTTGGAATGGGGCGACGGAGATCGGTAGAGTGAAATAGGCAATACCATCCTTTACGCCTTTCAAAAGCCCAGGAGTGGATCAGGTCTTCTTCAGAAGGGTGGGGAGGAGTCAAAGCTTGTTATGATTTTCAGAATTTGCTTAACTATGGGATACGTACATTTCCTGGGATGGCCAAAGTGTTCTTTATACTTAAGCATGTTATACCAGACCTAAGAATTATCGTCTTATCAGCCTGACTTCCTTTTTTCTGAAAACCTTTCTGCAGGCTGGTGGGCAGGTACATCAGGGAGAGGGAGCCGGGAGATCGACCTCTGCATCCTCTCCAAGATGCGCTTCAGCAAGGGAAATGTTGAGATGGCTTTCCATCAACTACTGATCAGACTGGAAAGTACCCTTGATCAGAAACAACTTGTCGTAGTAGACTTCCTGGATATAAGGAAGTTTTCAATCGTACCATACTAAGCTCAATAAAGCTTAGCCTAGAGAATAGAGCAGCTAGTTAAACACTAGTAAATTGGATCACGGTCTCCCTGCAGGGCTGCCGAGTTCTTCTCAGTAAAATTGAGGGCTATCAAAGACAGAGGTGTTCACGGGGTGGAGTATTATCACCAACTCTGTGATATCTAGTGATGGATGACTTACTTACCAGACTCAATGTTGGGGGAACCTACGCCTTGGCTACGCTGACGATATCAGCTTGGCGGTGGCGGGTTAGTTTCCCAGTACGGTTATGGAGCTCTTGCAGGACTCCTTACGTAGGGTAGAAAATTGGTGTCAGGAAACATGCTTGTCAGTCAACGCACATGCTTATTAGTACTAGGTGGAGCACTCCGAACAGTGTCACAGGATGCACTAGAAGTGATAAATGGAATAATGCCACTTGATTTGTGTATTGTCAAATATCAATATGGAAGATATTATAATTAGATAATGGTGTTGTATTCGGTTATTACTTTAATGAAAAACAAAGTCATAGTCAACCAAAAAATATTTATTTGCCAAAACCGGCTTTCGACAGATTATGTATTATTCAAAAGGAGAACAATGGTTCAAATTAAACCCATACCTAATAAAAACATGACAGGGCATAGCAATTTCAATAAGTACGTAGTGGATAGATCGATAGATATATACGAGAGAGCAGAACGTGTCATTGTGGAGAAGCAGAAGAGACATGTGAACGCTAACTCTGGGATTGGTATAGATATGAACGAGGAAACTATATCAAAATAATGAAAAAACAAGGCCTAGACGTAATACATAATAAGACAGGATGAATTGACATGGAAGAGTGATTTAATGAGTTTAGAGAATATGCAAAGAAAATAGGAATAATAAGAGACATGATAAAAGAGGATTATGATAGTGGATGAGCGTCTGCCTCGTTGACCGGTTTGCCACGCGCAAACTGTACTTGGAAGAAATGCATGGGACAAATTGAAAAAAAAACATTATAGACCAACAGAAGATGAACCCTCTATTGATCCTTTTGTAATAAACGTGATTGATAATTTATCCGAATCATTTGACAGAGATTGTGAAGACTACGACAGGTGTCAAAATTGCAAATATGAAGAGTGCTTAGTAAATTGAAAACTTTGTAAATATCTTGAAAATAGCAGACAAAGGCTAAGCAGCCAGCGTATAATTTTTAAACCTGCTATTGGAGATCCAAAGCGCAAACGAAAAAAGGTGATGAGAAATTGTAAATATATTCTAAAGTAGAATAAATAAATGTATTTCAACACGACGAACAGCAGTAATGCGAGGCAACTACTGAGCTACACAGCACTAATGTGTGACGAGTCCAACACGGCAACAACGCACGGCTGACCAGGCTGGCTGGCTGGTTGGCTCGGCTGGCCAAGCCACGATGTTGCGCTTCAATGCGTGTACATGGTATCTTAAATATTCATCGCTACCATAAACTACACGCTCTTTAAGATTTTATATAACTAAAAAATTGAATGACTGAGGTCAAACAAGACCAATTTCGATCTCTTACGAATCCAGAACCGAGAACACGTTGTTGTGCTGATTCAATAAGAACTTTTTTACATCAGATCAGTTTCAATATCAGTACCCACTGAACAATGAGTATCTTTAAATTAGATTAAAGTTTGTTTATAATCGGACGAGTGGTTTTTAAGCAATGAATTTTCAAAGTCAGAGCTCCGATTGAAAAAGAGGAAAAAATAGCACGTTTTTCTTTATACTTGCAATAAAATTTAATAGGATGCACTAAAAAAATTTAATCCACGTTGTTAAACGCAGAATAAAATACGAAAAAGTTTGGAGTTACTCATTTTAGTGTGGAGCAATTGGTTAAAGCTTTATTATTGCTCAAATTTGTGCATCAAGATTTCTTTTCACGACAGTAGAAACAAAGGATTGGGAATTTTTCCTGCAATCCGTGATGTTACACGGAAATGGTTCAAGTGAGACTCCCCGCAGCGCTAGTGAAGCATTAGGCGCGTGAATCTCAGTTTTTTACTATCTAATTTTCTTCCAGTTTTGAACATCTACTGGTCTAAAAAATTGTTGATGAGCATTTATGATCTTATAGTTGATTACCTGGTGCCTTTCTAATATGTTTTAATTTCATAAACAATCGTGTAAGTAACTTCAGTTTACTCAGGAATTTAACTATTTAACATAAAATGGATTAATTTCCCAAAAACACATTTTAAATTGAACATGCATTAACATATAAAAGAAAAAAAGTAACTTTTTTTACAACAGAGTAATCCATGAATCTTAGTTTCACAGTGAAATTACATTTCTGATTTGGAGACAGAGACATTCATAAGTAATTCTAAAGTAGATTATCTAATCAATCTAAATTATCTTTATTAGACTTTTAAGGCAATAGTAAAGAACTGGAAGGGATACAGGAATATGCAACTTAAGGGTATAGGCTATATTTGCACAAAATGTATCCATACTTGGAATATTTTACACCACAAACATGGTCTATTACTGAAAAGTGACAAACAATAGGAAGATGAGAAAAATCAAATAAAGTAAATATATATATATATATATATATATTGTGGCAGAACGGGATTTAAAGTTAATAATAATTACTCATAAAATAATTTTGAATGGTTCTATTGCGAATGCCCCGGCTAGCTCTCCTCAGGGGTCCACAATAATTTTAACGGGGTTCGATTTATATCCGAAGGAAAGGGGCCATACAATGGTTCCAATCAAGGAAAACGCCAGACAAATAGACCCATTATGAAAGTTAATTTATTCCTTGGAGACATTCCTCCCACAAAAGAATCACCCCCAAAAACAAAACACAAATGAAAACCCAACAATCACATTACACTAACGCCAAAGTGACGTTGTTCCCGCCAAAAGACACACAAAAATTACTCATTCCTCACACAAACAAATCACCCCCAAAAGACAAAACCCAAATAGAAATTAACATTCCCTGTTACACTAACGCCAAAGTGGCGTTGTTCCCGCCAAAAGACACAAATGAAAATCACACACAAATGCATAAGTGGCCACATTCCCACCAAAAGACACACCTTAAAAACACTGGCTTTACCATTAACATTCACTAACTGTCAATTTTATCAACATTTATCATAACCAAAAATAAGCATTCACTGTCTT